>JAEHOE010000014.1:1200000-1524586 GCA_016858145.1 Edaphochlamys debaryana
TGCAGCCTGGCTCTAAGCGGGGCTGGGGGCACTCTCAAGGGGTGAGCAGACTCGAGGGCACAGCATTTGTAAGCAGAGCTTGGGGTTTCCATGCTGTGCGGGTGCAGGGGAGCACTTGAAAGTGGCGGGGTAGCATGGAGATAGGACTTGGGGGGCACAGGGGGTCGTGGGGGATCCGTGGGTCCACCTGGGCTTACCGCCCCCCCTTCCCCCTGCTCAAGCAAGCCCTGCCTGACCTACAGACACCCAGCTGCTGAGACCACGCCTTCCTGCACGTGTCGTAGCCCCTCGCAGATGCTGGAGGTGGCTCGAGGTGGCTGGAGCTGGCCCACAGCCCCTGGGCCTCAGGACTGGTGCCCCTGGCAGCCGAGTTGCAGCCTGGCTCTAAGCGGGGCTGGGGGCACTCTCAAGGGGTGAGCAGACTCAAGGGCACAGCATTTGTAAGCAGAGCTTGGGGTTTCCATGCTGTGCGGGTGCAGGGGAGCACTTGAAAGTGGCGGGGTAGCATGGAATTAGGACTTGGGGGGCACAGGGGGTCGTGGGGGATCCGTGGGTCCACCTGGGCTTACCGCCCCCCCTTTCCCCTGCTCAAGCAAGCCCTGCCTGACCTGCAGACACCCAGCTGCTGAGACCACGCCTTCCTGCACGTGTCGTAGCCCCCTTGCAGATGCTGGAGGTGGCTCGAGGTGGCTGGAGCTGGCCCACAGCCCCTGGGCCTCAGGACTGGTGCCCCTGGCAGCCGAGTTGCAGCCTGGCTCTAAGCGGGGCTGGGGGCACTCTCAGGGGGTGAGCAGACTCGAGGGTACACCATTTGCAAGCAGAGCTTGGGGGCTCCATGCTGTGCGGGTGCAGGGGAGCACTTGAGAGTGGCGGGGTAGCATGGAAATAGGACTTGGGGGGCACAGGGGGTCGTGGGGGATCCGTGGGTCCACCTGGGCTTACCGCCCCCCCTTTCCCCTGCTCAAGCAAGCCCTGCCTGACCTGCAGACACCCAGCTGCTGAGACCACGCCTTCCTGCACGTGTCGTAGCCCCCTCGCAGATGCTGGAGGTGGCTCGAGGTGGCTGGAGCTGGCCCACAGCCCCTGGGCCTCAGGACTGGTGCCCCTGGCAGCCGAGTTGCAGCCTGGCTCTAAGCGGGGCTGGGGGCAATCTCAAGGGGTGAGCCGACTCAAGGGCACAGCATTTGTAAGCAGAGCTTGGGGTTTCCATGCTATGCGGGTGCAGGGGAGCACTTGAAAGTGGCGGGGTAGCATGGAAATAGGACTTGGGGGGCACAGGGGGTCGTGGGGGATCCGTGGGTCCACCTGGGCTTACCGCCCCCCCTTCCCCCTGCTCAAGCAAGCCCTGCCTGACCTACAGACACCCAGCTGCTGAGACCACGCCTTCCTGCACGTGTCGTAGCCCCTCGCAGATGCTGGAGGTGGCTCGAGGTGGCTGGAGCTGGCCCACAGCCCCTGGGCCTCAGGACTGGTGCCCCTGGCAGCCGAGTTGCAGCCTGGCTCTAAGCGGGGCTGGGGGCACTCTCAAGGGGTGAGCAGACTCAAGGGCACAGCATTTGTAAGCAGAGCTTGGGGTTTCCATGCTGTGCGGGTGCAGGGGAGCACTTGAAAGTGGCGGGGTAGCATGGAAATAGGACTTGGGGGGCACAGGGGGTCGTGGGGGATCCGTGGGTCCACCTGGGCTTACCGCCCCCCCTTTCCCCTGCTCAAGCAAGCCCTGCCTGACCTACAGACACCCAGCTGCTGAGACCACGCCTTCCTGCACGTGTCGTAGCCCCTCGCAGATGCTGGAGGTGGCTCGAGGTGGCTGGAGCTGGCCCACAGCCCCTGGGCCTCAGGACTGGTGCCCCTGGCAGCCGAGTTGCAGCCTGGCTCTAAGCGGGGCTGGGGGCACTCTCAAGGGGTGAGCAGACTCGAGGGCACAGCATTTGTAAGCAGAGCTTGGGGTTTCCATGCTGTGCGGGTGCAGGGGAGCACTTGAAAGTGGCGGGGTAGCATGGAAATAGGACTTGGGGGGCACAGGGGGTCGTGGGGGATCCGTGGGTCCACCTGGGCTTACCGCCCCCCCTTTCCCCTGCTCAAGCAAGCCCTGCCTGACCTGCAGACACCCAGCTGCTGAGACCACGCCTTCCTGCACGTGTCGTAGCCCCCTTGCAGATGCTGGAGGTGGCTCGAGGTGGCTGGAGCTGGCCCACAGCCCCTGGGCCTCAGGACTGGTGCCCCTGGCAGCCGAGTTGCAGCCTGGCTCTAAGCGGGGCTGGGGGCACTCTCAAGGGGTGAGCAGACTCGAGGGCACAGCATTTGTAAGCAGAGCTTGGGGTTTCCATGCTGTGCGGGTGCAGGGGAGCACTTGAAAGTGGCGGGGTAGCATGGAAATAGGACTTGGGGGGCACAGGGGGTCGTGGGGGATCCGTGGGTCCACCTGGGCTTACCGCCCCCCCTTTCCCCTGCTCAAGCAAGCCCTGCCTGACCTACAGACACCCAGCTGCTGAGACCACGCCTTCCTGCACGTGTCGTAGCCCCTCGCAGATGCTGGAGGTGGCTCGAGGTGGCTGGAGCTGGCCCACAGCCCCTGGGCCTCAGGACTGGTGCCCCTGGCAGCCGAGTTGCAGCCTGGCTCTAAGCGGGGCTGGGGGCACTCTCAAGGGGTGAGCAGACTCGAGGGCACAGCATTTGTAAGCAGAGCTTGGGGTTTCCATGCTGTGCGGGTGCAGGGGAGCACTTGAAAGTGGCGGGGTAGCATGGAATTAGGACTTGGGGGGCACAGGGGGTCGTGGGGGATCCGTGGGTCCACCTGGGCTTACCGCCCCCCCTTTCCCCTGCTCAAGCAAGCCCTGCCTGACCTGCAGACACCCAGCTGCTGAGACCACGCCTTCCTGCACGTGTCGTAGCCCCTCGCAGATGCTGGAGGTGGCTCGAGGTGGCTGGAGCTGGCCCACAGCCCCTGGGCCTCAGGACTGGTGCCCCTGGCAGCCGAGTTGCAGCCTGGCTCTAAGCGGGGCTGGGGGCACTCTCAGGGGGTGAGCAGACTCGAGGGTACACCATTTGCAAGCAGAGCTTGGGGGCTCCATGCTGTGCGGGTGCAGGGGAGCACTTGAAAGTGGCGGGGTAGCATGGAAATAGGACTTGGGGGGCACAGGGGGTCGTGGGGGATCCGTGGGTCCACCTGGGCTTACCGCCCCCCCTTTCCCCTGCTCAAGCAAGCCCTGCCTGACCTGCAGACACCCAGCTGCTGAGACCACGCCTTCCTGCACGTGTCGTAGCCCCCTCGCAGATGCTGGAGGTGGCTCGAGGTGGCTGGAGCTGGCCCACAGCCCCTGGGCCTCAGGACTGGTGCCCCTGGCAGCCGAGTTGCAGCCTGGCTCTAAGCGGGGCTGGGGGCAATCTCAAGGGGTGAGCCGACTCGAGGGCACAGCATTTGTAAGCAGAGCTTGGGGTTTCCATGCTATGCGGGTGCAGGGGAGCACTTGAAAGTGGCGGGGTAGCATGGAAATAGGACTTGGGGGGCACAGGGGGTCGTGGGGGATCCGTGGGTCCACCTGGGCTTACCGCCCCCCCTTTCCCCTGCTCAAGCAAGCCCTGCCTGACCTGCAGACACCCAGCTGCTGAGACCACGCCTTCCTGCACGTGTCGTAGCCCCCTTGCAGATGCTGGAGGTGGCTCGAGGTGGCTGGAGCTGGCCCACAGCCCCTGGGCCTCAGGACTGGTGCCCCTGGCAGCCGAGTTGCAGCCTGGCTCTAAGCGGGGCTGGGGGCACTCTCAGGGGGTGAGCAGACTCGAGGGTATACCATTTGCAAGCAGAGCTTGGGGGCTCCATGCTATGCGGGTGCAGGGGAGCACTTGAAAGTGGCGGGGTAGCATGGAAATAGGACTTGGGGGGCACAGGGGGTCGTGGGGGATCCGTGGGTCCACCTGGGCTTACCGCCCCCCCTTTCCCCTGCTCAAGCAAGCCCTGCCTGACCTGCAGACACCCAGCTGCTGAGACCACGCCTTCCTGCACGTGTCGTTGCCCCCTCGCAGATGCTGGAGGTGGCTCGAGGTGGCTGGAGCTGGCCCACAGCCCCTGGGCCTCAGGACTGGTGCCCCTGGCAGCCGAGTTGCAGCCTGGCTCTAAGCGGGGCTGGGGGCACTCTCAAGGGGTGAGCAGACTCGAGGGCACAGCATTTGTAAGCAGAGCTTGGGGTTTCCATGCTGTGCGGGTGCAGGGGGGCACTTGAAAGTGGCGGGGTAGCATGGAAATAGGACTTGGGGGGCACAGGGGGTCGTGGGGGATCCGTGGGTCCACCTGGGCTTACCGCCCCCCCTTTCCCCTGCTCAAGCAAGCCCTGCCTGACCTGCAGACACCCAGCTGCTGAGACCACGCCTTCCTGCACGTGTCGTAGCCCCCTTGCAGATGCTGGAGGTGGCTCGAGGTGGCTGGAGCTGGCCCACAGCCCCTGGGCCTCAGGACTGGTGCCCCTGGCAGCCGAGTTGCAGCCTGGCTCTAAGCGGGGCTGGGGGCACTCTCAAGGGGTGAGCAGACTCGAGGGCACAGCATTTGTAAGCAGAGCTTGGGGTTTCCATGCTGTGCGGGTGCAGGGGAGCACTTGAAAGTGGCGGGGTAGCATGGAGATAGGACTTGGGGGGCACAGGGGGTCGTGGGGGATCCGTGGGTCCACCTGGGCTTACCGCCCCCCCTTCCCCCTGCTCAAGCAAGCCCTGCCTGACCTACAGACACCCAGCTGCTGAGACCACGCCTTCCTGCACGTGTCGTAGCCCCTCGCAGATGCTGGAGGTGGCTCGAGGTGGCTGGAGCTGGCCCACAGCCCCTGGGCCTCAGGACTGGTGCCCCTGGCAGCCGAGTTGCAGCCTGGCTCTAAGCGGGGCTGGGGGCACTCTCAAGGGGTGAGCAGACTCAAGGGCACAGCATTTGTAAGCAGAGCTTGGGGTTTCCATGCTGTGCGGGTGCAGGGGAGCACTTGAAAGTGGCGGGGTAGCATGGAAATAGGACTTGGGGGGCACAGGGGGTCGTGGGGGATCCGTGGGTCCACCTGGGCTTACCGCCCCCCCTTTCCCCTGCTCAAGCAAGCCCTGCCTGACCTGCAGACACCCAGCTGCTGAGACCACGCCTTCCTGCACGTGTCGTAGCCCCCTTGCAGATGCTGGAGGTGGCTCGAGGTGGCTGGAGCTGGCCCACAGCCCCTGGGCCTCAGGACTGGTGCCCCTGGCAGCCGAGTTGCAGCCTGGCTCTAAGCGGGGCTGGGGGCACTCTCAAGGGGTGAGCAGACTCGAGGGCACAGCATTTGTAAGCAGAGCTTGGGGTTTCCATGCTGTGCGGGTGCAGGGGAGCACTTGAAAGTGGCGGGGTAGCATGGAGATAGGACTTGGGGGGCACAGGGGGTCGTGGGGGATCCGTGGGTCCACCTGGGCTTACCGCCCCCCCTTCCCCCTGCTCAAGCAAGCCCTGCCTGACCTACAGACACCCAGCTGCTGAGACCACGCCTTCCTGCACGTGTCGTAGCCCCTCGCAGATGCTGGAGGTGGCTCGAGGTGGCTGGAGCTGGCCCACAGCCCCTGGGCCTCAGGACTGGTGCCCCTGGCAGCCGAGTTGCAGCCTGGCTCTAAGCGGGGCTGGGGGCACTCTCAAGGGGTGAGCAGACTCAAGGGCACAGCATTTGTAAGCAGAGCTTGGGGTTTCCATGCTGTGCGGGTGCAGGGGAGCACTTGAAAGTGGCGGGGTAGCATGGAATTAGGACTTGGGGGGCACAGGGGGTCGTGGGGGATCCGTGGGTCCACCTGGGCTTACCGCCCCCCCTTTCCCCTGCTCAAGCAAGCCCTGCCTGACCTGCAGACACCCAGCTGCTGAGACCACGCCTTCCTGCACGTGTCGTAGCCCCCTTGCAGATGCTGGAGGTGGCTCGAGGTGGCTGGAGCTGGCCCACAGCCCCTGGGCCTCAGGACTGGTGCCCCTGGCAGCCGAGTTGCAGCCTGGCTCTAAGCGGGGCTGGGGGCACTCTCAGGGGGTGAGCAGACTCGAGGGTACACCATTTGCAAGCAGAGCTTGGGGGCTCCATGCTGTGCGGGTGCAGGGGAGCACTTGAGAGTGGCGGGGTAGCATGGAAATAGGACTTGGGGGGCACAGGGGGTCGTGGGGGATCCGTGGGTCCACCTGGGCTTACCGCCCCCCCTTTCCCCTGCTCAAGCAAGCCCTGCCTGACCTGCAGACACCCAGCTGCTGAGACCACGCCTTCCTGCACGTGTCGTAGCCCCCTCGCAGATGCTGGAGGTGGCTCGAGGTGGCTGGAGCTGGCCCACAGCCCCTGGGCCTCAGGACTGGTGCCCCTGGCAGCCGAGTTGCAGCCTGGCTCTAAGCGGGGCTGGGGGCAATCTCAAGGGGTGAGCCGACTCAAGGGCACAGCATTTGTAAGCAGAGCTTGGGGTTTCCATGCTATGCGGGTGCAGGGGAGCACTTGAAAGTGGCGGGGTAGCATGGAAATAGGACTTGGGGGGCACAGGGGGTCGTGGGGGATCCGTGGGTCCACCTGGGCTTACCGCCCCCCCTTCCCCCTGCTCAAGCAAGCCCTGCCTGACCTACAGACACCCAGCTGCTGAGACCACGCCTTCCTGCACGTGTCGTAGCCCCTCGCAGATGCTGGAGGTGGCTCGAGGTGGCTGGAGCTGGCCCACAGCCCCTGGGCCTCAGGACTGGTGCCCCTGGCAGCCGAGTTGCAGCCTGGCTCTAAGCGGGGCTGGGGGCACTCTCAAGGGGTGAGCAGACTCAAGGGCACAGCATTTGTAAGCAGAGCTTGGGGTTTCCATGCTGTGCGGGTGCAGGGGAGCACTTGAAAGTGGCGGGGTAGCATGGAAATAGGACTTGGGGGGCACAGGGGGTCGTGGGGGATCCGTGGGTCCACCTGGGCTTACCGCCCCCCCTTTCCCCTGCTCAAGCAAGCCCTGCCTGACCTACAGACACCCAGCTGCTGAGACCACGCCTTCCTGCACGTGTCGTAGCCCCTCGCAGATGCTGGAGGTGGCTCGAGGTGGCTGGAGCTGGCCCACAGCCCCTGGGCCTCAGGACTGGTGCCCCTGGCAGCCGAGTTGCAGCCTGGCTCTAAGCGGGGCTGGGGGCACTCTCAAGGGGTGAGCAGACTCGAGGGCACAGCATTTGTAAGCAGAGCTTGGGGTTTCCATGCTGTGCGGGTGCAGGGGAGCACTTGAAAGTGGCGGGGTAGCATGGAATTAGGACTTGGGGGGCACAGGGGGTCGTGGGGGATCCGTGGGTCCACCTGGGCTTACCGCCCCCCCTTTCCCCTGCTCAAGCAAGCCCTGCCTGACCTGCAGACACCCAGCTGCTGAGACCACGCCTTCCTGCACGTGTCGTAGCCCCCTTGCAGATGCTGGAGGTGGCTCGAGGTGGCTGGAGCTGGCCCACAGCCCCTGGGCCTCAGGACTGGTGCCCCTGGCAGCCGAGTTGCAGCCTGGCTCTAAGCGGGGCTGGGGGCACTCTCAAGGGGTGAGCAGACTCGAGGGCACAGCATTTGTAAGCAGAGCTTGGGGTTTCCATGCTGTGCGGGTGCAGGGGAGCACTTGAAAGTGGCGGGGTAGCATGGAAATAGGACTTGGGGGGCACAGGGGGTCGTGGGGGATCCGTGGGTCCACCTGGGCTTACCGCCCCCCCTTTCCCCTGCTCAAGCAAGCCCTGCCTGACCTACAGACACCCAGCTGCTGAGACCACGCCTTCCTGCACGTGTCGTAGCCCCTCGCAGATGCTGGAGGTGGCTCGAGGTGGCTGGAGCTGGCCCACAGCCCCTGGGCCTCAGGACTGGTGCCCCTGGCAGCCGAGTTGCAGCCTGGCTCTAAGCGGGGCTGGGGGCACTCTCAAGGGGGTGAGCAGACTCGAGGGCACAGCATTTGTAAGCAGAGCTTGGGGTTTCCATGCTGTGCGGGTGCAGGGGAGCACTTGAAAGTGGCGGGGTAGCATGAAATTAGGACTTGGGGGGCACAGGGGGTCGTGGGGGATCCGTGGGTCCACCTGGGCTTACCGCCCCCCCTTTCCCCTGCTCAAGCAAGCCCTGCCTGACCTGCAGACACCCAGCTGCTGAGACCACGCCTTCCTGCACGTGTCGTAGCCCCCTCGCAGATGCTGGAGGTGGCTCGAGGTGGCTGGAGCTGGCCCACAGCCCCTGGGCCTCAGGACTGGTGCCCCTGGCAGCCGAGTTGCAGCCTGGCTCCAGGTGGGGCTGGGGGCACTCTCAGGGGGTGAGCAGACTCGAGGGTACACCATTTGCAAGCAGAGCTTGGGGGCTCCATGCTGTGCGGGTGCAGGGGAGCACTTGAAAGTGGCGGGGTAGCATGGAAATAGGACTTGGGGGGCACAGGGGGTCGTGGGGGATCCGTGGGTCCACCTGGGCTTACCGCCCCCCCTTTCCCCTGCTCAAGCAAGCCCTGCCTGACCTGCAGACACCCAGCTGCTGAGACCACGCCTTCCTGCACGTGTCGTAGCCCCCTCGCAGATGCTGGAGGTGGCTCGAGGTGGCTGGAGCTGGCCCACAGCCCCTGGGCCTCAGGACTGGTGCCCCTGGCAGCCGAGTTGCAGCCTGGCTCTAAGCGGGGCTGGGGGCAATCTCAAGGGGTGAGCCGACTCAAGGGCACAGCATTTGTAAGCAGAGCTTGGGGTTTCCATGCTATGCGGGTGCAGGGGAGCACTTGAAAGTGGCGGGGTAGCATGGAAATAGGACTTGGGGGGCACAGGGGGTCGTGGGGGATCCGTGGGTCCACCTGGGCTTACCGCCCCCCCTTTCCCCTGCTCAAGCAAGCCCTGCCTGACCTGCAGACACCCAGCTGCTGAGACCACGCCTTCCTGCACGTGTCGTAGCCCCCTTGCAGATGCTGGAGGTGGCTCGAGGTGGCTGGAGCTGGCCCACAGCCCCTGGGCCTCAGGACTGGTGCCCCTGGCAGCCGAGTTGCAGCCTGGCTCTAAGCGGGGCTGGGGGCACTCTCAGGGGGTGAGCAGACTCGAGGGTATACCATTTGCAAGCAGAGCTTGGGGGCTCCATGCTATGCGGGTGCAGGGGAGCACTTGAAAGTGGCGGGGTAGCATGGAAATAGGACTTGGGGGGCACAGGGGGTCGTGGGGGATCCGTGGGTCCACCTGGGCTTACCGCCCCCCCTTTCCCCTGCTCAAGCAAGCCCTGCCTGACCTGCAGACACCCAGCTGCTGAGACCACGCCTTCCTGCACGTGTCGTTAGCCCCCTCGCAGATGCTGGAGGTGGCTCGAGGTGGCTGGAGCTGGCCCACAGCCCCTGGGCCTCAGGACTGGTGCCCCTGGCAGCCGAGTTGCAGCCTGGCTCTAAGCGGGGCTGGGGGCACTCTCAAGGGGGTGAGCAGACTCGAGGGCACAGCATTTGTAAGCAGAGCTTGGGGTTTCCATGCTGTGCGGGTGCAGGGGAGCACTTGAAAGTGGCGGGGTAGCATGGAAATAGGACTTGGGGGGCACAGGGGGTCGTGGGGGATCCGTGGGTCCACCTGGGCTTACCGCCCCCCCTTTCCCCTGCTCAAGCAAGCCCTGCCTGACCTGCAGACACCCAGCTGCTGAGACCACGCCTTCCTGCACGTGTCGTAGCCCCCTTGCAGATGCTGGAGGTGGCTCGAGGTGGCTGGAGCTGGCCCACAGCCCCTGGGCCTCAGGACTGGTGCCCCTGGCAGCCGAGTTGCAGCCTGGCTCTAAGCGGGGCTGGGGGCACTCTCAAGGGGTGAGCAGACTCGAGGGCACAGCATTTGTAAGCAGAGCTTGGGGGCTCCATGCTGTGCGGGTGCAGGGGAGCACTTGAAAGTGGCGGGGTAGCATGGAAATAGGACTTGGGGGGCACAGGGGGTCGTGGGGGATCCGTGGGTCCACCTGGGCTTACCGCCCCCCCTTTCCCCTGCTCAAGCAAGCCCTGCCTGACCTACAGACACCCAGCTGCTGAGACCACGCCTTCCTGCACGTGTCGTAGCCCCTCGCAGATGCTGGAGGTGGCTCGAGGTGGCTGGAGCTGGCCCACAGCCCCTGGGCCTCAGGACTGGTGCCCCTGGCAGCCGAGTTGCAGCCTGGCTCTAAGCGGGGCTGGGGGCACTCTCAAGGGGTGAGCAGACTCAAGGGCACAGCATTTGTAAGCAGAGCTTGGGGGCTCCATGCTGTGCGGGTGCAGGGGAGCACTTGAAAGTGGCGGGGTAGCATGGAAATAGGACTTGGGGGGCACAGGGGGTCGTGGGGGATCCGTGGGTCCACCTGGGCTTACCGCCCCCCCTTTCCCCTGCTCAAGCAAGCCCTGCCTGACCTGCAGACACCCAGCTGCTGAGACCACGCCTTCCTGCACGTGTCGTTGCCCCCTTGCAGATGCTGGAGGTGGCTCGAGGTGGCTGGAGCTGGCCCACAGCCCCTGGGCCTCAGGACTGGTGCCCCTGGCAGCCGAGTTGCAGCCTGGCTCTAAGCGGGGCTGGGGGCACTCTCAGGGGGTGAGCAGACTCGAGGGTACACCATTTGCAAGCAGAGCTTGGGGGCTCCATGCTGTGCGGGTGCAGGGGAGCACTTGAAAGTGGCGGGGTAGCATGGAAATAGGACTTGGGGGGCACAGGGGGTCGTGGGGGATCCGTGGGTCCACCTGGGCTTACCGCCCCCCCTTTCCCCTGCTCAAGCAAGCCCTGCCTGACCTGCAGACACCCAGCTGCTGAGACCACGCCTTCCTGCACGTGTCGTAGCCCCCTCGCAGATGCTGGAGGTGGCTCGAGGTGGCTGGAGCTGGCCCACAGCCCCTGGGCCTCAGGACTGGTGCCCCTGGCAGCCGAGTTGCAGCCTGGCTCTAAGCGGGGCTGGGGGCAATCTCAAGGGGTGAGCAGACTCAAGGGCACAGCATTTGTAAGCAGAGCTTGGGGTTTTCATGCTGTGCGGGTGCAGGGGAGCACTTGAAAGTGGCGGGGTAGCATGGAAATAGGACTTGGGGGGCACAGGGGGTCGTGGGGGATCCGTGGGTCCACCTGGGCTTACCGCCCCCCCTTTCCCCTGCTCAAGCAAGCCCTGCCTGACCTGCAGACACCCAGCTGCTGAGACCACGCCTTCCTGCACGTGTCGTAGCCCCCTTGCAGATGCTGGAGGTGGCTCGAGGTGGCTGGAGCTGGCCCACAGCCCCTGGGCCTCAGGACTGGTGCCCCTGGCAGCCGAGTTGCAGCCTGGCTCTAAGCGGGGCTGGGGGCACTCTCAGGGGGTGAGCAGACTCGAGGGTACACCATTTGCAAGCAGAGCTTGGGGGCTCCATGCTGTGCGGGTGCAGGGGAGCACTTGAAAGTGGCGGGGTAGCATGGAAATAGGACTTGGGGGGCACAGGGGGTCGTGGGGGATCCGTGGGTCCACCTGGGCTTACCGCCCCCCCTTTCCCCTGCTCAAGCAAGCCCTGCCTGACCTGCAGACACCCAGCTGCTGAGACCACGCCTTCCTGCACGTGTCGTAGCCCCCTTGCAGATGCTGGAGGTGGCTCGAGGTGGCTGGAGCTGGCCCACAGCCCCTGGGCCTCAGGACTGGTGCCCCTGGCAGCCGAGTTGCAGCCTGGCTCTAAGCGGGGCTGGGGGCACTCTCAGGGGGTGAGCAGACTCGAGGGTACACCATTTGCAAGCAGAGCTTGGGGGCTCCATGCTGTGCGGGTGCAGGGGAGCACTTGAAAGTGGCGGGGTAGCATGGAAATAGGACTTGGGGGGCACAGGGGGTCGTGGGGGATCCGTGGGTCCACCTGGGCTTACCGCCCCCCCTTTCCCCTGCTCAAGCAAGCCCTGCCTGACCTGCAGACACCCAGCTGCTGATACCACGCCTTCCTGCACGTGTCGTAGCCCCCTCGCAGATGCTGGAGGTGGCTCGAGGTGGCTGGAGCTGGCCCACAGCCCCTGGGCCTCAGGACTGGTGCCCCTGGCAGCCGAGTTGCAGCCTGGCTCTAAGCGGGGCTGGGGGCACTCTCAAGGGGTGAGCAGACTCAAGGGCACAGCATTTGTAAGCAGAGCTTGGGGTTTCCATGCTGTGCGGGTGCAGGGGAGCACTTGAAAGTGGCGGGGTAGCATGGAAATAGGACTTGGGGGGCACAGGGGGTCGTGGGGGATCCGTGGGTCCACCTGGGCTTACCGCCCCCCCTTTCCCCTGCTCAAGCAAGCCCTGCCTGACCTGCAGACACCCAGCTGCTGAGACCACGCCTTCCTGCACGTGTCGTAGCCCCCTTGCAGATGCTGGAGGTGGCTCGAGGTGGCTGGAGCTGGCCCACAGCCCCTGGGCCTCAGGACTGGTGCCCCTGGCAGCCGAGTTGCAGCCTGGCTCTAAGCGGGGCTGGGGGCACTCTCAGGGGGTGAGCAGACTCGAGGGTACACCATTTGCAAGCAGAGCTTGGGGGCTCCATGCTGTGCGGGTGCAGGGGAGCACTTGAAAGTGGCGGGGTAGCATGGAAATAGGACTTGGGGGGCACAGGGGGTCGTGGGGGATCCGTGGGTCCACCTGGGCTTACCGCCCCCCCTTTCCCCTGCTCAAGCAAGCCCTGCCTGACCTGCAGACACCCAGCTGCTGAGACCACGCCTTCCTGCACGTGTCGTAGCCCCCTTGCAGATGCTGGAGGTGGCTCGAGGTGGCTGGAGCTGGCCCACAGCCCCTGGGCCTCAGGACTGGTGCCCCTGGCAGCCGAGTTGCAGCCTGGCTCTAAGCGGGGCTGGGGGCACTCTCAGGGGGTGAGCAGACTCGAGGGTACACCATTTGCAAGCAGAGCTTGGGGGCTCCATGCTGTGCGGGTGCAGGGGAGCACTTGAAAGTGGCGGGGTAGCATGGAAATAGGACTTGGGGGGCACAGGGGGTCGTGGGGGATCCGTGGGTCCACCTGGGCTTACCGCCCCCCCTTTCCCCTGCTCAAGCAAGCCCTGCCTGACCTGCAGACACCCAGCTGCTGAGACCACGCCTTCCTGCACGTGTCGTTGCCCCCTTGCAGATGCTGGAGGTGGCTCGAGGTGGCTGGAGCTGGCCCACAGCCCCTGGGCCTCAGGACTGGTGCCCCTGGCAGCCGAGTTGCAGCCTGGCTCTAAGCGGGGCTGGGGGCACTCTCAGGGGGTGAGCAGACTCGAGGGTACACCATTTGCAAGCAGAGCTTGGGGGCTCCATGCTAGTGCGGGTGCAGGGGAGCACTTGAAAGTGGCGGGGTAGCATGGAAATAGGACTTGGGGGGCACAGGGGGTCGTGGGGGATCCGTGGGTCCACCTGGGCTTACCGCCCCCCCTTTCCCCTGCTCAAGCAAGCCCTGCCTGACCTGCAGACACCCAGCTGCTGAGACCACGCCTTCCTGCACGTGTCGTAGCCCCCTTGCAGATGCTGGAGGTGGCTCGAGGTGGCTGGAGCTGGCCCACAGCCCCTGGGCCTCAGGACTGGTGCCCCTGGCAGCCGAGTTGCAGCCTGGCTCTAAGCGGGGCTGGGGGCACTCTCAGGGGGTGAGCAGACTCGAGGGTACACCATTTGCAAGCAGAGCTTGGGGGCTCCATGCTGTGCGGGTGCAGGGGAGCACTTGAAAGTGGCGGGGTAGCATGGAAATAGGACTTGGGGGGCACAGGGGGTCGTGGGGGATCCGTGGGTCCACCTGGGCTTACCGCCCCCCCTTTCCCCTGCTCAAGCAAGCCCTGCCTGACCTGCAGACACCCAGCTGCTGAGACCACGCCTTCCTGCACGTGTCGTTGCCCCCTCGCAGATGCTGGAGGTGGCTCGAGGTGGCTGGAGCTGGCCCACAGCCCCTGGGCCTCAGGACTGGTGCCCCTGGCAGCCGAGTTGCAG
The DNA here is from genome assembly GCA_016858145.1 of Edaphochlamys debaryana. Classification (NCBI taxonomy): domain Eukaryota; kingdom Viridiplantae; phylum Chlorophyta; class Chlorophyceae; order Chlamydomonadales; genus Edaphochlamys; species Edaphochlamys debaryana. The sequence continues at coordinate 1,213,800 of JAEHOE010000014.1, forward strand.
CCTGGCTCTAAGCGGGGCTGGGGGCACTCTCAGGGGGTGAGCAGACTCAAGGGCACAGCATTTGTAAGCAGAGCTTGGGGTTTCCATGCTATGCGGGTGCAGGGGAGCACTTGAAAGTGGCGGGGTAGCATGGAAATAGGACTTGGGGGGCACAGGGGGTCGTGGGGGATCCGTGGGTCCACCTGGGCTTACCGCCCCCCCTTTCCCCTGCTCAAGCAAGCCCTGCCTGACCTGCAGACACCCAGCTGCTGAGACCACGCCTTCCTGCACGTGTCGTTGCCCCCTTGCAGATGCTGGAGGTGGCTCGAGGTGGCTGGAGCTGGCCCACAGCCCCTGGGCCTCAGGACTGGTGCCCCTGGCAGCCGAGTTGCAGCCTGGCTCTAAGCGGGGCTGGGGGCACTCTCAGGGGGTGAGCAGACTCGAGGGTACACCATTTGCAAGCAGAGCTTGGGGGCTCCATGCTGTGCGGGTGCAGGGGAGCACTTGAAAGTGGCGGGGTAGCATGGAAATAGGACTTGGGGGGCACAGGGGGTCGTGGGGGATCCGTGGGTCCACCTGGGCTTACCGCCCCCCCTTTCCCCTGCTCAAGCAAGCCCTGCCTGACCTGCAGACACCCAGCTGCTGAGACCACGCCTTCCTGCACGTGTCGTAGCCCCCTCGCAGATGCTGGAGGTGGCTCGAGGTGGCTGGAGCTGGCCCACAGCCCCTGGGCCTCAGGACTGGTGCCCCTGGCAGCCGAGTTGCAGCCTGGCTCTAAGCGGGGCTGGGGGCACTCTCAAGGGGTGAGCAGACTCGAGGGTACACCATTTGCAAGCAGAGCTTGGGGGCTCCATGCTAGTGCGGGTGCAGGGGAGCACTTGAAAGTGGCGGGGTAGCATGGAAATAGGACTTGGGGGGCACAGGGGGTCGTGGGGGATCCGTGGGTCCACCTGGGCTTACCGCCCCCCCTTTCCCCTGCTCAAGCAAGCCCTGCCTGACCTGCAGACACCCAGCTGCTGAGACCACGCCTTCCTGCACGTGTCGTTGCCCCCTCGCAGATGCTGGAGGTGGCTCGAGGTGGCTGGAGCTGGCCCACAGCCCCTGGGCCTCAGGACTGGTGCCCCTGGCAGCCGAGTTGCAGCCTGGCTCCAGGTGGGGCTGGGGGCACTCTCAGGGGGTGAGCAGACTCGAGGGCACAGCATTTGTAAGCAGAGCTTGGGGGCTCCATGCTATGCGGGTGCAGGGGAGCACTTGAAAGTGGCGGGGTAGCATGGAAATAGGACTTGGGGGGCACAGGGGGTCGTGGGGGATCCGTGGGTCCACCTGGGCTTACCGCCCCCCCTTTCCCCTGCTCAAGCAAGCCCTGCCTGACCTGCAGACACCCAGCTGCTGAGACCACGCCTTCCTGCACGTGTCGTTGCCCCCTTGCAGATGCTGGAGGTGGCTCGAGGTGGCTGGAGCTGGCCCACAGCCCCTGGGCCTCAGGACTGGTGCCCCTGGCAGCCGAGTTGCAGCCTGGCTCTAAGCGGGGCTGGGGGCACTCTCAGGGGGTGAGCAGACTCGAGGGTACACCATTTGCAAGCAGAGCTTGGGGGCTCCATGCTAGTGCGGGTGCAGGGGAGCACTTGAAAGTGGCGGGGTAGCATGGAAATAGGACTTGGGGGGCACAGGGGGTCGTGGGGGATCCGTGGGTCCACCTGGGCTTACCGCCCCCCCTTTCCCCTGCTCAAGCAAGCCCTGCCTGACCTGCAGACACCCAGCTGCTGAGACCACGCCTTCCTGCACGTGTCGTGGCCCCCTCGCAGATGCTGGAGGTGGCTCGAGGTGGCTGGAGCTGGCCCACAGCCCCTGGGCCTCAGGACTGGTGCCCCTGGCAGCCGAGTTGCAGCCTGGCTCTAAGCGGGGCTGGGGGCACTCTCAGGGGGTGAGCAGACTCGAGGGTACACCATTTTCAAGCAGAGCTTGGGGGCTCCATGCTATGCGGGTGCAGGGGAGCACTTGAAAGTGGCGGGGTAGCATGGAAATAGGACTTGGGGGGCACAGGGGGTCGTGGGGGATCCGTGGGTCCACCTGGGCTTACCGCCCCCCCTTTCCCCTGCTCAAGCAAGCCCTGCCTGACCTACAGACACCCAGCTGCTGAGACCACGCCTTCCTGCACGTGTCGTAGCCCCCTCGCAGATGCTGGAGGTGGCTCGAGGTGGCTGGAGCTGGCCCACAGCCCCTGGGCCTCAGGACTGGTGCCCCTGGCAGCCGAGTTGCAGCCTGGCTCTAAGCGGGGCTGGGGGCACTCTCAAGGGGTGAGCAGACTCGAGGGCACAGCCATTTGTCAAGCAGAGCTTGGGGTCTCCATGCTATGCGGGTGCAGGGGAGCACTTGAAAGTGGCGGGGTAGCATGGAAATAGGACTTGGGGGACTTGGGGGTCGTGGGGGATCCGTGGGTCCACCTGGGCTTACCGCCCCCCCTTTCCCCTGCTCAAGCAAGCCCTGCCTGACCTGCAGACACCCAGCTGCTGAGACCACGCCTTCCTGCATGTGTCGTTGCCCCCTTGCAGATGCTGGAGGTGGCTCGAGGTGGCTGGAGCTGGCCCACAGCCCCTGGGCCTCAGGACTGGTGCCCCTGGCAGCCGAGTTGCAGCCTGGCTCCAGGTGGGGCTGGGGGCACTCTCAGGGGGTGAGCAGACTCGAGGGCACAGCATTTGTAAGCAGAGCTTGGGGGCTCCATGCTATGCGGGTGCAGGGGAGCACTTGAAAGTGGCGGGGTAGCATGGAATTAGGACTTGGGGGGCACAGGGGGTCGTGGGGGATCCGTGGGTCCACCTGGGCTTACCGCCCCCCCTTTCCCCTGCTCAAGCAAGCCCTGCCTGACCTGCAGACACCCAGCTACTGAGACCACGCCTTCCTGCACGTGTCGTTGCCCCCTTGCAGATGCTGGAGGTGGCTCAAGGTGGCTGGAGCTGGCCCACAGCCCCTGGGCCTCAGGACTGGTGCCCCTGGCAGCCGAGTTGCAGCCTGGCTCTAAGCGGGGCTGGGGGCACTCTCAGGGGGTGAGCAGACTCGAGGGTACACCATTTTCAAGCAGAGCTTGGGGGCTCCATGCTATGCGGGTGCAGGGGAGCACTTGAAAGTGGCGGGGTAGCATGAAATTAGGACTTGGGGGGCACAGGGGGTCGTGGGGGATCCGTGGGTCCACCTGGGCTTACCGCCCCCCCTTTCCCCTGCTCAAGCAAGCCCTGCCTGACCTGCAGACACCCAGCTGCTGAGACCACGCCTTCCTGCACGTGTAGTGGCCCCCTCGCAGATGCTGGAGGTGGCTCAAGGTGGCTGGAGCTGGCCCACAGCCCCTGGGCCTCAGGACTGGTGCCCCTGGCAGCCGAGTTGCAGCCTGGCTCTAAGCGGGGCTGGGGGCACTCTCAGGGGGTGAGCAGACTCGAGGGTACACCATTTTCAAGCAGAGCTTGGGGGCTCCATGCTATGCGGGTGCAGGGGAGCACTTGAAAGTGGCGGGGTAGCATGAAATTAGGACTTGGGGGGCACAGGGGGTCGTGGGGGATCCGTGGGTCCACCTGGGCTTACCGCCCCCCCTTCCCCCTGCTCAAGCAAGCCCTGCCTGACCTACAGACACCCAGCTGCTGAGACCACGCCTTCCTGCACGTGTCGTAGCCCCCTCGCAGATGCTGGAGGTGGCTCGAGGTGGCTGGAGCTGGCCCACAGCCCCTGGGCCTCAGGACTGGTGCCCCTGGCAGCCGAGTTGCAGCCTGGCTCTAAGCGGGGCTGGGGGCACTCTCAAGGGGTGAGCAGACTCAAGGGCACAGCATTTGTAAGCAGAGCTTGGGGTTTCCATGCTATGCGGGTGCAGGGGAGCACTTGAAAGTGGCGGGGTAGCATGGAAATAGGACTTGGGGGACTTGGGGGTCGTGGGGGATCCGTGGGTCCACCTGGGCTTACCGCCCCCCCTTTCCCCTGCTCAAGCAAGCCCTGCCTGACCTGCAGACACCCAGCTGCTGAGACCACGCCTTCCTGCATGTGTCGTTGCCCCCTTGCAGATGCTGGAGGTGGCTCGAGGTGGCTGGAGCTGGCCCACAGCCCCTGGGCCTCAGGACTGGTGCCCCTGGCAGCCGAGTTGCAGCCTGGCTCTAAGCGGGGCTGGGGGCACTCTCAGGGGGTGAGCAGACTCGAGGGTACACCATTTGCAAGCAGAGCTTGGGGTTTCCATGCTGTGCGGGTGCAGGGGAGCACTTGAAAGTGGCGGGGTAGCATGGAAATAGGACTTGGGGGGCACAAGGGGTCGTGGGGGATCCGTGGGTTCACCTGGGCTTACCGCCCTCCCTTTCCCCTGCTCAAGCAAGCCCTGCCTGACCTACAGACACCCAGCTGCTGAGACCACGCCTTCCTGCACGTGTCGTTGCCCCCTTGCAGATGCTGGAGGTGGCTCAAGGTGGCTGGAGCTGGCCCACAGCCCCTGGGCCTCAGGACTGGTGCCCCTGGCAGCCGAGTTGCAGCCTGGCTCTAAGCGGGGCTGGGGGCAATCTCAAGGGGTGAGCACACTCAAGGGCACAGCATTTGTAAGCAGAGCTTGGGGTTTCCATGCTGTGCGGGTGCAGGGGAGCACTTGAAAGTGGCGGGGTAGCATGGAAATAGGACTTGGGGGGCACAGGGGGTCGTGGGGGATCCGTGGGTCCACCTGGGCTTACCGCCCCCCCTTTCCCCTGCTCAAGCAAGCCCTGCCTGACCTGCAGACACCCAGCTGCTGAGACCACGCCTTCCTGCACGTGTCGTTGCCCCCTCGCAGATGCTGGAGGTGGCTCGAGGTGGCTGGAGCTGGCCCACAGCCCCTGGGCCTCAGGACTGGTGCCCCTGGCAGCCGAGTTGCAGCCTGGCTCTAAGCGGGGCTGGGGGCACTCTCAGGGGGTGAGCAGACTCGAGGGTACACCATTTCAAGCAGAGCTTGGGGGCTCCATGCTGTGCGGGTGCAGGGGAGCACTTGAAAGTGGCGGGGTAGCATGGAAATAGGACTTGGGGGGCACAAGGGGTCGTGGGGGATCCGTGGGTCCACCTGGGCTTACCGCCCTCCCTTTCCCCTGCTCAAGCAAGCCCTGCCTGACCTACAGACACCCAGCTGCTGAGACCACGCCTTCCTGCACGTGTAGTGGCCCCCTCGCAGATGCTGGAGGTGGCTCAAGGTGGCTGGAGCTGGCCCACAGCCCCTGGGCCTCAGGACTGGTGCCCCTGGCAGCCGAGTTGCAGCCTGGCTCTAAGCGGGGCTGGGGGCACTCTCAGGGGGTGAGCAGACTCGAGGGTACACCATTTTCAAGCAGAGCTTGGGGGCTCCATGCTATGCGGGTGCAGGGGAGCACTTGAAAGTGGCGGGGTAGCATGGAAATAGGACTTGGGGGGCACAGGGGGTCGTGGGGGATCCGTGGGTCCACCTGGGCTTGCCGCCCCCCCTTTCCCCTGCTCAAGCAAGCCCTGCCTGACCTGCAGACACCCAGCTGCTGAGACCACGCCTTCCTGCACGTGTCGTAGCCCCCTCGCAGATGCTGGAGGTGGCGCGAGGTGGCTGGAGCTGGCCCACAGCCCCTGGGCCTCAGGACTGGTGCCCCTGGCAGCCGAGTTGCAGCCTGGCTCTAAGCGGGGCTGGGGGCACTCTCAGGGGGTGAGCAGACTCGAGGGTACACCATTTTCAAGCAGAGCTTGGGGGCTCCATGCTGTGCGGGTGCAGGGGAGCACTTGAAAGTGGCGGGGTAGCATGGAAATAGGACTTGGGGGGCACAAGGGGTCGTGGGGGATCCGTGGGTCCACCTGGGCTTACCGCCCTCCCTTTCCCCTGCTCAAGCAAGCCCTGCCTGACCTACAGACACCCAGCTGCTGAGACCACGCCTTCCTGCACGTGTAGTGGCCCCCTCGCAGATGCTGGAGGTGGCTCAAGGTGGCTGGAGCTGGCCCACAGCCCCTGGGCCTCAGGACTGGTGCCCCTGGCAGCCGAGTTGCAGCCTGGCTCTAAGCGGGGCTGGGGGCACTCTCAGGGGGTGAGCAGACTCGAGGGTACACCATTTGCAAGCAGAGCTTGGGGGCTCCATGCTATGCGGGTGCAGGGGAGCACTTGAAAGTGGCGGGGTAGCATGGAAATAGGACTTGGGGGGCACAGGGGGTCGTGGGGGATCCGTGGGTCCACCTGGGCTTACCGCCCTCCCTTTCCCCTGCTCAAGCAAGCCCTGCCTGACCTACAGACACCCAGCTGCTGAGACCACGCCTTCCTGCACGTGTAGTGGCCCCCTCGCAGATGCTGGAGGTGGCTCAAGGTGGCTGGAGCTGGCCCACAGCCCCTGGGCCTCAGGACTGGTGCCCCTGGCAGCCGAGTTGCAGCCTGGCTCTAAGCGGGGCTGGGGGCACTCTCAGGGGGTGAGCAGACTCGAGGGTACACCATTTTCAAGCAGAGCTTGGGGGCTCCATGCTATGCGGGTGCAGGGGAGCACTTGAAAGTGGCGGGGGTAGCATGGAAATAGGACTTGGGGGGCACAGGGGGTCGTGGGGGATCCGTGGGTCCACCTGGGCTTACCGCCCCCCCTTTCCCCTGCTCAAGCAAGCCCTGCCTGACCTGCAGACACCCAGCTGCTGAGACCACGCCTTCCTGCACGTGTCGTTGCCCCCTCGCAGATGCTGGAGGTGGCTCGAGGTGGCTGGAGCTGGCCCACAGCCCCTGGGCCTCAGGACTGGTGCCCCTGGCAGCCGAGTTGCAGCCTGGCTCTAAGCGGGGCTGGGGGCACTCTCAGGGGGTGAGCAGACTCGAGGGTACACCATTTTCAAGCAGAGCTTGGGGGCTCCATGCTGTGCGGGTGCAGGGGAGCACTTGAAAGTGGCGGGGTAGCATGGAATTAGGACTTGGGGGGCACAAGGGGTCGTGGGGGATCCGTGGGTCCACCTGGGCTTACCGCCCTCCCTTTCCCCTGCTCAAGCAAGCCCTGCCTGACCTACAGACACCCAGCTGCTGAGACCACGCCTTCCTGCACGTGTAGTGGCCCCCTCGCAGATGCTGGAGGTGGCTCAAGGTGGCTGGAGCTGGCCCACAGCCCCTGGGCCTCAGGACTGGTGCCCCTGGCAGCCGAGTTGCAGCCTGGCTCTAAGCGGGGCTGGGGGCACTCTCAGGGGGTGAGCAGACTCGAGGGTACACCATTTTCAAGCAGAGCTTGGGGGCTCCATGCTATGCGGGTGCAGGGGAGCACTTGAAAGTGGCGGGGGTAGCATGGAAATAGGACTTGGGGGGCACAGGGGGTCGTGGGGGATCCGTGGGTCCACCTGGGCTTACCGCCCTCCCTTTCCCCTGCTCAAGCAAGCCCTGCCTGACCTACAGACACCCAGCTGCTGAGACCACGCCTTCCTGCACGTGTAGTGGCCCCCTCGCAGATGCTGGAGGTGGCTCAAGGTGGCTGGAGCTGGCCCACAGCCCCTGGGCCTCAGGACTGGTGCCCCTGGCAGCCGAGTTGCAGCCTGGCTCTAAGCGGGGCTGGGGGCACTCTCAGGGGGTGAGCAGACTCGAGGGTACACCATTTTCAAGCAGAGCTTGGGGGGCTCCATGCTATGCGGGTGCAGGGGAGCACTTGAAAGTGGCGGGGTAGCATGGAAATAGGACTTGGAGGGCACAGGGGGTCGTGGGGGATCCGTGGGTCCACCTGGGCTTGCCGCCCCCCCTTTCCCCTGCTCAAGCAAGCCCTGCCTGACCTGCAGACACCCAGCTGCTGAGACCACGCCTTCCTGCACGTGTCGTAGCCCCCTCGCAGATGCTGGAGGTGGCTCGAGGTGGCTGGAGCCGGCCCACAGCCACTGGGCCTCAGGACTGGTGCCCCTGGCAGCCAAGTTGCAGCCTGGCTCTAAGCGGGGCTGGGGGCAATCTCAAGGGGTGAGCAGACTCGAGGGTACACCATTTGCAAGCAGAGCTTGGGGGCTCCATGCTGTGCGGGTGCAGGGGAGCACTTGAAAGTGGCGGGGTAGCATGGAAATAGGACTTGGGGGGCACAGGGGGTCGTGGGGGATCCGTGGGTCCACCTGGGCTTACCGCCCTCCCTTTCCCCTGCTCAAGCAAGCCCTGCCTGACCTACAGACACCCAGCTGCTGAGACCACGCCTTCCTGCACGTGTAGTGGCCCCCTCGCAGATGCTGGAGGTGGCTCAAGGTGGCTGGAGCTGGCCCACAGCCCCTGGGCCTCAGGACTGGTGCCCCTGGCAGCCGAGTTGCAGCCTGGCTCTAAGCGGGGCTGGGGGCACTCTCAGGGGGTGAGCAGACTCGAGGGTACACCATTTTCAAGCAGAGCTTGGGGGCTCCATGCTATGCGGGTGCAGGGGAGCACTTGAAAGTGGCGGGGTAGCATGGAAATAGGACTTGGAGGGCACAGGGGGTCGTGGGGGATCCGTGGGTCCACCTGGGCTTGCCGCCCCCCCTTTCCCCTGCTCAAGCAAGCCCTGCCTGACCTGCAGACACCCAGCTGCTGAGACCACGCCTTCCTGCACGTGTCGTAGCCCCCTCGCAGATGCTGGAGGTGGCTCGAGGTGGCTGGAGCCGGCCCACAGCCACTGGGCCTCAGGACTGGTGCCCCTGGCAGCCGAGTTGCAGCCTGGCTCTAAGCGGGGCTGGGGGCAATCTCAAGGGGTGAGCAGACTCGAGGGTACACCATTTGCAAGCAGAGCTTGGGGGCTCCATGCTGTGCGGGTGCAGGGGAGCACTTGAAAGTGGCGGGGTAGCATGGAAATAGGACTTGGGGGGCACAGGGGGTCGTGGGGGATCCGTGGGTCCACCTGGGCTTACCGCCCTCCCTTTCCCCTGCTCAAGCAAGCCCTGCCTGACCTACAGACACCCAGCTGCTGAGACCAAGCCTTCCTGCACGTGTAGTGGCCCCCTCGCAGATGCTGGAGGTGGCTCAAGGTGGCTGGAGCTGGCCCACAGCCCCTGGGCCTCAGGACTGGTGCCCCTGGCAGCCGAGTTGCAGCCTGGCTCTAAGCGGGGCTGGGGGCACTCTCAGGGGGTGAGCAGACTCGAGGGTACACCATTTTCAAGCAGAGCTTGGGGGCTCCATGCTATGCGGGTGCAGGGGAGCACTTGAAAGTGGCGGGGTAGCATGGAAATAGGACTTGGGGGGCACAGGGGGTCGTGGGGGATCCGTGGGTCCACCTGGGCTTGCCGCCCCCCCTTTCCCCTGCTCAAGCAAGCCCTGCCTGACCTGCAGACACCCAGCTGCTGAGACCACGCCTTCCTGCACGTGTCGTAGCCCCCTCGCAGATGCTGGAGGTGGCTCGAGGTGGCTGGAGCCAGCCCACAGCCACTGGGCCTCAGGACTGGTGCCCCTGGCAGCCGAGTTGCAGCCTGGCTCTAAGCGGGGCTGGGGGCAATCTCAAGGGGTGAGCAGACTCGAGGGTACACCATTTGCAAGCAGAGCTTGGGGGCTCCATGCTGTGCGGGTGCAGGGGAGCACTTGAAAGTGGCGGGGTAGCATGGAAATAGGACTTGGGGGGCACAGGGGGTCGTGGGGGATCCGTGGGTCCACCTGGGCTTACCGCCCCCCCTTTCCCCTGCTCAAGCAAGCCCTGCCTGACCTACAGACACCCAGCTGCTGAGACCACGCCTTCGTGCACGTGTCGTTGCCCCCTCGCAGGTTGTGTGTAAGAGGAAAGGGGGAGAAGGGGAAGCCAGGAAGCATGAGAGATGGAAGGGATCGACTGGGCGAATGGATAATGGGATTGTGCAGGGAGGGGAAGAGGCATGAAATGGATGGGGTGGAGGGCGGGGGTGTAAGAGAGGAGGGCAGAAGAGAGGAGGGGACAAGGGGAGGAGGGGGAGCAGGGGAAGGCAGGGGAGGGATTAAGGGGAAGCAAGGGGGACTAAGGGGTGAAAGCATGGGTTAGTGTTGTTGGGCCAATCCTGGACCGAGAGCTGCAACCTTATCTTGCCCAAACCCAAAGATTTACAAGACATCGAAGTTGTTTTTGGCAGTTTGTGGCTCGTGACTTCTGCCAGACAAACCCATGCAACAAGTTGTGCAAGCTGTTGCCCAACTCAACTCATCAGCAATTGCTGCACAAGTAGTTTTCGCTCTACATTGCACACTGTGCAGCCTCACGTTGCCCAGGGCCGAAGCTGGCTTGGTTGTAGCACACTTGCCATTCCGAGGACTGTCTCGCACCATGGGGGCGCCCTGCCGGTGGGGCTGGCATTCGGACGTATTCGAAGTGCTCTCTATGACCTCTGCTAGCACTCGCATGTGCGGCTTAGGTTGAGAGCTCTCAAAGCAGAGCAATCTACAGTCGTTTTCGCCAAACCGCTCTAGGCTCTCGTTCTGCTTGTCTGTCGCTATCGCGTCGCGATGTAGGACTACCTCGCGCTTGAACTCGGCGGATCCTGAAAGTTCGGGGCTTGAGGTTCAAGCATCTCGCGCGCCCCGCTGCTACCACCACAGGCCTGCTTCGCCTGCCCCCAGCATGGTGCACGCTTACCTTCCTGGGCTTGGAGCTGCTGCGGGCACGTCGGTCGCGGACTCCGCAAGCATCTCGCGCGATGCTGATGCTGGAATCGCGTCGCAAGCTGACGGGGTCGCTGCGACCTCGCGCGGCGCTTTTGTGCAGCCGCGCGACATCCGCACCGTGGAGAGCGGCGAGCTCCCGCTCGCTCAGTCAGGGGCGCTGAGGGCAATGCCAATGCTTCTCCTGGTGCAAGGCCCAGCTGGGCCAACCGCGGCGCTCCCACTACACGGCTTCGTGGGCCCACACCAGCTGTGCTGGCTGAGCAGCAGCGGGCTGCTGTGGACGGAGGTGTACCATCCACTGCTGCCAAGTGGCCAGGTCTTCCGGGACCAGTTATTCCAGCTCCAAGTTGGCCCTTTCTTTGAGGTGCTTCCTGGGCTCTACACCTACAACCTGGTGCCTTCACCAGTGCCCTTCGCCATGGAGCACATCATCCCTGTGCTGGGAGTGGTCCAGCTGGACCAGGCAGGCCAAGTGCTGGACAACATCCAAACACACCACCTGCAAAGAGAGGAGACTGTCTCTGCCTCTGAGGAGAGCCGCACTTCAAGGGACAATGACTCCCAGCTGGACATCCCAGAGCATGACCCTCAGGAGGTAGATGACCCCAGGGAAACCACCTCTGCCCAGAGCATGGACCACTCCTCTGGAGACAACCTGGAGCTGGAGAGCACTGAGGAGGTGTCAATCTCCTGGATGATGGAGAGCAGAGTGTCATCTCCCTCCCCTTCAGTGGGGTCATGCTAGGAGCAGACGCCACACAAAACAACCTTGCACCTTGACAACTATGGGGATGTCATGACCTGACATACATGGAAATTGAGGCATAAGCTTGGGTTGGGAGGTGGTTGGCCAAAGTGGAGTTAGTCCTCACGTTTGGCCTGGTTGACATGTTGGGCCTTGCACAAGGTTGTATGGCGAATTTCAAATGGTTGCTAAAATGTTTGGCCTTGCTGACATGTATGGCCTTGCTGACATGTTTGGCCTTGCTAACATGTTTGGACTTGCTGACATGTTTGGCCTTACTGACATGTTTGGACTTGTTGACATGCTAGGCCTTGCTGACGTGTTTGGCCTTGCTGACATGGTGGATCTACTTGCATGTTTGGTGAGGACTTACTGTGTGGCTAGTCTGTCTACAAGTGTGTGGCAAATAATGACCAGCCCTGTTGTTGAATGACTTCAGACCTCTCAACCATGTTACCATTGTTGACAAACATGATGGTTGGTGCCCATCTGGGGTATGGATGGCAAAGAGATGTGCCTTACTTCATTATCAATACTTTCAACTTGATAGTTTCACACCAGCAGTGTCAGTGCACAGTGCACTCATGTATTGACAGCTTGATAAGAGAATGATGCTGCATGTGTGCTTTGCTCTGATGTTTGCCCAGATGATTCCAAGATACATCTGATGAAAACCCATGAGCACAATGATAGCTCAGCTCATTGGCAGGAGTTTGGGCTAAGGCTGACATAAGTCTGAGCTGCAAATAGAAGACAGACAAACTGTTAGGCTCACACATGCCCACATGTAACAATGGAACATGGATATGTTGTCATCAGTCACTTGCTCTCTGGCAAAGGTAACAGCAAGGGTCTGGTCTTCCATAACCATGATCAAGGGTTGTGCAACAGCAAAAGAAGGACCAAGAGATCTCAATTTAAGTGTACTGCCTCACATATAGCACAATGCATGCAAACCCTACATACCTGTTAGTAAGGGGTTGAGAAGGCAGAGGGATAGTGTATGGATTAAGGCAATGTGCAACCGGGCATGGCCCAGGAGGGGGAGGGGGCAAGGGGGGGCGGGGTACTAAGGCGCAGGGGGGGTTGAGTTCTACAAATACGGAGAGGATGTTGGGGTAGATGTAAGCACAAACAGGGTTTGGGCCAAATATGGGGTGTGTTCAAGGGGATCTCTAGGGCAGGGGGGGTGTGGGAATTAAGTATAGTGGGTGTTGGACCTGGAGGGTCATGGGGGGTCAGCCCTCCACACAAACACCCCAAGAAACCCACCCCTGCCCTTCCATAGTGCATTTCAAGCCCCCATGCCCGCAGAAGACCCCTTTCCCTGTCCATCCGGTTCCCCAGCAACCCCCTTACACCCACCTAATGCACCCCACCTGCCTCATCTGTATTGTGCATAGGGGATCTTGAGGGCATGGGCTCTCGGGGGGTCACCAGTTCTGCCTGAGGCTAAGCCCAAGCCTAAGCCTAAGCCTGGGGAAAACGACAATCCCAACCAGGCTGGGCCCACAAGATTGTGATTGAAACTGTGCTGGCCAAGGCTCTGTGACCTTAGCAGTTGTCAGCTGTCAGCCAGCAGTGTAGTGAGGGACTTGGGAGGACACATAGCCAGTGGAGGATCTAGTCCTCTAAGGAGGTGAACCTCGGGAGGATCCACGCAGGATCCTGGGAGACCTCCAAAGGCTTCCCAAGGCTCCAGGTCCTCCAAGTCCTGTGGCCCTTCCCCCTTCCCTCTCCCCTCCCTCCCCCCTCCCACCCCCTTTCCTGCCCCTATCTCCATCCCTCTCCCCCCACCTTCCGCACCCACCTCCCTTCTCCACTCCTGCTGCTCCCAAGCCCCCCTTGTCAATCCCGTTGTCCAGGTCTTCTGGGTCTTCCAGTCCTCTAACCCTGGTGCAGGTGCAAAAGCCTCTCGCCTCCCACTCTGCCGGGTAACAAGTCCCCACCCACCCCCACGCCCCTCTTCTCCCATGTGTCCCTGCCATGCCCCTGCCCCTCCCGCCTCCCCAAGTTACAAAGCAGGGGTTTACAAACCCTAAAACCCAAACCCCTCCTCCCCCTTCTCCTCCCCCTCCCGTGTCTCACTGCCATCCCCTTACCCCTTCCCCTCCCCCTTCCCTCTCATTACCGGGTATAATGCACCCTGCCCTCCCTCCTCCCCTTCACCCCTCCCCTCTTGCTGCCGGGCCAAGATGTGCCCCCTCCTCCCTTCAACCCCTCCCCCCCCAAGTGAATCCCCGCCAAGACCCTGCCTCCTCCCACTCCCCCTCTTGCCAAGGAATGATGATGCATCCCTTCCCCCCCTCCTGCCCCTCCCGTGTCTCCCTGCCATGCCCCTACCCCCTCTCCTCTCCCCCCCTTGCCGCCAGAGGAGCTGCCGGAGACACCAGAGGTATCCCATTAGGGGAGTGAAGACGGGGACATTGTTGGGAGAAGAAACTGCATGAGCAGGGAGGATGTGGGTGGGCTTGAGAAGAACAAAGGGTGGGTAAGTGAACAGACAGATGGGGGAACGGGGGGAGGTAGGGGGTGCCTCTTAACCCAGCAGTGAGGAGAGAGGGGGGCAGGGACATGGCGGGGAGAAGGCTTGTGCCACCGGCGTGTGACATGTGTTCCTGGTTGGGGCCTGTAAGCACAGATGCTGTGTACAGCAGTCCAGTATGTCAATCCAATGCTGCTGACGGGTCAGCAAATTCGCTTCAGGCTGACGGAAGGCGGTGTGTGTTGATCACGGGGCAGTGCAGCAATGAGTGGCTGTAACCTTGTCCAGATGTGACCAAGACGCTGAGCTTCCTGGTGAACTTGGGAGCAGCAGGTGTGGGGAAGGGAGGTGGGTGGGGGAAGGGGGGAGAGAGGAGGAGGGGGGGCGGGAGGGGGGAGGGCGGGAGGGGCGGGAGGACCTGAAGGACCTGGAGCACACTGCACCAAATGGATCTTGTGACTTTGCATTGGCCCCAAATTAATGGAAGTACACAGGTGCGCACGTAGGTGCAGGGGGACAGGTGGGCATAGGAGGATAGAGGTCTTCAGGGCTTGAGATCTCTTGGCTGGGGGTTCTCTGGGACGTGGGGATGGCTGGGGGCCGGGTTGGAGGTGAGAGGTGGGCAGGAAGCAGTGTTCCGGTGGAGTTACCGGAGCCCTGCCGCACAGCTCTGGTGAGGCTGGGGGCCTGGGTGGACATGGAGGTGGGCAGGGAGCAGTGACTCGTTGAAGTTACCGGAGCCCCGCCACACAGCTCTGGTAAGGCTGGGGGCCGCACATGCTGGCATGTCCGCGTGTGGGACACATCACGACTGACGCGGCCACCACTGCCAGGTGTCCGGGTGTACTGTTCTGGCCGTAGTTCATCATGTTGGAGGCGTAGGGCATGACCACCGCTAATGTGAGGTACCAAAGAGTGGTCCATGGACATGGGGATTGTCAATGGAAGACGGTTCACTGCTTGCCTCAATGCTGCTGCTCCTGTCAGAGTTCCCACCGTACTTTGAGCTAGTCTCCGCAGGAGAGGTCTCTTCCAGAGTTGAGGTGTACATCAACGTCTCCGCCGTTGACCGGTCCACCAACACCTCCGCTGATGAGGTGTCAGCCAACTTCGTCAGGAGTCCTGACTCAGGACCCTGGCCTCATCAACGCTTCTGGTTCACAGGCAAGGCAGTAGCGCACACAAAGAGCAGCTAAATAGCACAGTAGCCGAGGAAAACGGGTTACATTATGGCCATGTGGCAGTGTGTGCAGTGTACAGCAACGGGTCGGAACTTTTGTGGGGTGGTGTAGGAAAGCGCTGCACAGCCCATGACCAACCAGCAACTCACTGGCCATGCATACCCAATCCCACTCCCAGAAGGGTGCAAGCCGCAATTGCTGATCATTCAAGGTGCAGCCCCCTCACATGTGACAATCCAACTTTGGCTCTCAGCCTTGCAGCGTTCAAGATGTGCACCTCTTGGTCCCACACCTAGCCTTTTCCACCCACACATGCCCTGCATACAGCCATCCGTGTTGGGCCATCCCATCTTCCCGGCCACCCCCCAATCAGAAGGTGGCACTCCCACTGGACCCATCCAGCTTCAGCTCCAGTGCATTAAGTGCATACTCCTGCCATAAATGCATCAGCCCCGTCCTTTGCTGCCGCCACAGTGCCTCATTCCCCAAGCCAGCCCCTACCAGCCCTCAACATCTTGTCTCAGCCCTCCTGCCACTGTCCTGTGGTTGCCATAATTCCTCAGCCCCCCAGCCCCAGCCCCTGCCTCAGCCGCAGGGCCTCCAGCATGTACCTTGCTGACTGCATCTCCATAAGCCTTGACACTGCCCGCCGGAATGCAAACCGCTCCTCACCACCCCCCAGTGTGTCTGCTGCTGCCGCCTGCGCTGCTGGCCCTGCAGCTACTGGTGCCACACCACCCTGGGCCATGGCATTGCGGCGAAGGCGGCCGTCTGGAAGGGGTGTGGGGGTGTGTGGGGTGGACAGAAAGGGTGGGTGGGGGTGATGCAGGCCAATCACTAGCTTCAGCTACTGCTACCTCATACCCACCCTAGGCTCAGCCGCGGCCAAGCCATACCCTTGCTCAACCAGCCCTCCATCCATCCTCCCCCTGCTGCCTGCCCCCACCCACCCGTCCCTGCACCCCTATCCTGCACCCCTGCCTTTCTACTTCCCACCCTCGACAGCTGTCTCGAACTGCAGCCCCTCCAGTTCTTCCGGCGCCAGAATGGGCTCTGACCCCGACCCTGTGAACAAGTCCTCCGGAGGGGCCTACATGGGGCCAGGGGTGGGGCACCAATACGGTGACAAGCTAAGATGGAGACATGACCTCACACAATCTGGCACAACACCTGGGACACACAAGCCCTGGCCCACAGGCATTCCGTGTACTCATTTGTGCAGATCCATCCCCATCCCCAACAAATGCTTAACAGCTCTTTCCCAAATTACCTCCCCTGCCAACTGTTCTCACCTGTGCAGAGGCCACCAGCAGGCAGCGGGCATTGTAGAGCTCGTCCACCAGCGTGATGAAGCGCCGGGCCTGGTCACGGACCTGGGGGTTTAAGTGCAGGAGGGAGGTTGGAGGGGCACATGGGATTGGCAGGTCGGAGGGCAAACCCACCCAGTGAGAGCAAGAAGAGGCTGGGAAGCACAATACACTTTCATCCTTCCCTGAGAGCGTGAAGTCCATCAGCTTGGCACCTTGCCGCTTCTCAACCAACCCCGCTGCTTTGGGCCCTCCACTCATCAGTTCAGCACCCCACCACTCCCTGCCCTCCATTCATCATTTCAGCCCAGCTGCCAGTGGCCCCCAGTTCAGTAGGTCAGCACCCCACTGCCTTCAAGCCCTGATTCATCCATACAACACCCCGCCATCACCCTCCCCCTGTTCGTTGTGGCAAACCCCTGCTGCCCGCAGCCCCAAGGAATGCCCCACTACCCCCCTTCCCTGTTTCTCAACTTGAAACCTGCTGCCGCCAGCCCCCGGTTCATCCATAAACCCTTCTGCATCCCACCCACGGTTCACCCGCTGAGTACGAAGCCGCCAATTGCTGCAAACATCACTGCATACCCCCGGCCCTACTCTTGCTTCATCACAGCAAGGCGTCCAGGCCCCCCCCCCCTGTGGCCCCCCCTTCCACCCTGCCACCCGCGGCCCCTTGTTCATCGCCTCATTGCCGCACCTCCTGCTGCTTTACAACACACACGCTTCCCCCCTCCACTGTCCCCCTGACTTCCGCACCTGCAGGTCCATGACAGGCACACCCTCGAGGAAGACAGTGTGGAAGCGCTGCGCCAGGGCCACGTAGTCCGCGGGGCCCAGGCGGCGGTCGCACAGCTCGGGGAAGCTGAACCAGGCCTGGGGGGGGGGGGCACGGGTGGGGGGTTAGGGTGGGAAGGGTGACAGGGGAAAGGGTGGGAGAGGCAGGGGTAGCTTGGGGGGGAGGCGGCTGCCACACGGCTTGGGACAAGGCAGGGGGCAGGAATCGGGGGAGGAGGTTGAGAGGCAAGGGCTGGTCGGGGTAGGGCTAGTAGGGCAGCAGCAGTATGATGAGCCCACGTGATGTTCTGCCGTGCTCAGATGCCCGGACCGCACACCTGGCCCCGTTCAAGTCTGGCCAGCGCCCCCAGCGCTTCCACCCTGCCCCCCCTGCCCTTAGCAAACCCACCGCGCCTCCGCAGGGCGAGACACGGGGGACCTCCAGCGTGCGGCCAAACAGCACCTGCAGGGCCAGGGGGCAAGGTCGGAGAAGTGCAACGCTGGGCAGTGGGTAGGCAGTGGGTAGGTGTAGCAGGGTTCCGTGTGGGCCTGGGTAGCAGCAGCCTGTGCACGCACCACCATTCAGCAAGGCTAGTACGCTGTCAGCCCCAGCAGGCATGCCGACCAGGGCTCACTGGGATGCTCAGCGGCGGCTGCACCCCTCTCCCTGCCACAGCTCCCTGGCCGCGGCCCTCCGTGGCGGCTGCCCACAGCTCCTCCATCTCCGCCGCCGCCCCTGGCCCCGCGGGGCTCAGGTAGCTCCCCGACAGAGGCGGCCACAGCTCTGGCCCCGCCGGCCGCGCGGCCCTTGCCACCCCTGCCGCCCCGGCGCCTCCCGCCTCTGCCGCCGCTGCCTTGGCTGCCGCCTGCTGCAGGCTGGCACGGCCCTGCTCCAGCAGCAGTCGGCGGTAGTCGGTGGGGGAGGAGAGCTCCACCACCTCGCACCGCTGCATCAGCCTGGGGGAGGCAGTAGGCAAATGACAGGAGACTATCAGTACGTGCAGGGGGAGGCAGGGGTTGGCAGAGGGGCCGCAGGAGCCAGCTTGGGGCCCCAGCTACTCAGGCGTCGTGGGGTCTGACAACCAATGACCTAGCACCCCCCCCCCCCCGTCCCCATTCTCACGTGTCTACGAAGTGGCCCCACATGGCCTCGTGCAGCCCCGCGCGGGGCAGCGCTGAGGGGTGGCGGTTGGACGTGGCCAGCAGCACACAGCCCGAGGCGGTCAGCGCCTCCACCAGGCCCTGAGGAGAGTGGGGGTGGCGAAGGGGAGGGGGAGGGGGAGGCGTGTGGGGCGAGGGAGAGGAACATGGCAGGGGAGAGGGCGTGGTGGGGGAGCAGGGCGTGGTGCAGTCCTGGGCGGACCTGCGCAGTGGTGTCGTTGCTTTTGTCTACAAGCACAGGGCGGCTACGCTCGCTGCCCCAGTGCGAACCCCCATCAACCTTTTGCAATGCCCTCTCCCTCTACCGGTATGCGAGTCACCACCTCTTCCCCTGCCTTTCCCCCCACCCCCGGCCCCCATACCGCCGCACCTTGAGGGCCACGGCGTTGAAGACGTCCGTCACCTGTCCGGGGAGAGGGGGTGGGGGGCAGGGCGTGGGCAATACACATTAGATCCGGCTGAAGGCAGCCCGATTTGCATGTGAGAGCTGGCGGGGCTCGGCTTGACCCCTCCCTCGGGGGGTTAGGAGCACGCAAGTGGTGAAGTGTGGTGCGGAAAAGGGCAGCCTGCCTGGCACCACCCCGTAAATTCGCACAAGCCCAGCCCTCTCCCGGTCCCTCCACCACTGGTGTCGAGCCACGTGCTGCTTGCTCAGCGCCCGCACACCGCACACCACACCACGCGGCCACACCGCGGCCACACCGTTTGGACCTGTTTCGACTTCCCACCCTCACGCCCTGCCCATGCCTAATACTCCCGACCCTGCACACTTCTCCTCAACAAAAACACTTCCCCCTCCCCAATGCCCCCCTTCCCCCCCTCCCCACCTGCACCTCGTCGAAGGCCAGCAGGGCGGCGCTGGGGGCGCCCCCCTGGCGCCCCCCCGGCCCCGCCCCCTGCTCCCCCGCCTCCCAGCCGCTCAGCGGGTCGCCGTTGCGGCCGCGCACCAGCGACGCAGCCACGCGCACCAGGCCCTGGTCGTGAGCAGGGGGGCGCAGATGAGAAGTCATGGCGAGGCTGAGGTGAGAAAAGGGATACCGGAATACGGATTGCAAGTTACGGATTACGGATTGAGGACTGGGAATTGGGGACTGGGGATTGCAGACTCGGGATCTGGGACTGTGGGGATTGGGTAATTGCGGATTGTGGGTAAGGGATTGTGGATTAGGGATCAGGGATTGGAGATTGAGGAATGGGGTTTGCGGATTTGGAATTGCGGATTTGGGATTCCCGGATTTGGGATTTGGGGTTATGAATTATGGAATGAGGATTCGGAATTCTGAATTTGGGTGACGATTGCGAATTGTGGAATTTGGATTGCGCGCTTGGGAGAACGGGAGGCGGAAGGAGACAGCCCTAAGCGGGCAGGGGGTCCTGGGGCGCGGAAGAGATGAAAAGAGTAGGGAGGAGGGAGGATTCGGTGGAAGGATGCGGAAGAAGATAAACTGAAGGGGCTGGGCTGACTCCGAGGGAGGATTGGGGTTGGGCGGTGCAGCCCCGGATGCAGCCTCGGCCCCGAACCTCCCATCTAGCCTCCCACCCCGTCGGCCGCCGCCCCCTGGCCTGGGCCGCCCCCTGGCCTGGGCCTCACCTCAGCGTTTGACGCCCCCAGTCCGCGGGCATCATTGCGGCCCTGGCGGGCCAGCCTGGGTAGGGACGAGAGGGGCGAGCGGACCGGTGAAGAAATGCTGGCCTCAGCATCCCCCGCCCTAGCTCCTAGCCTGTAGCCATACCAACCCCGACACCTGCACCACAACACTACGTGTGCGGCTCCAACCTCCTTCCGCTTCCCCTCGCCCCATACTCTTCGGACGGGCCCCCCATACACACTAACACCCCACAGGCTCCGCCCCCACCTCATGTGCCGCCGCACCGCCAGCATGGCCGCCCTGGCCTCCCGCTGCCGGGCCACCTCGGGGTCGGAGGCCGCAGACCACCCCGCCGCCGGGGAGGCGGAGCCGGCCTCGTCCTCATCGTCGCTCTCGTCCCCCTGCCCCGCTGCCTCCTGGCCCCCGCCGCGCTGCCCCTGCCGCGCCGCCTCCAGCTGCTGCGCATGCTGCGCCTCGCGCGCCG
The DNA here is from genome assembly GCA_016858145.1 of Edaphochlamys debaryana. Taxonomy (NCBI): domain Eukaryota; kingdom Viridiplantae; phylum Chlorophyta; class Chlorophyceae; order Chlamydomonadales; genus Edaphochlamys; species Edaphochlamys debaryana. The sequence continues at coordinate 1,234,012 of JAEHOE010000014.1, forward strand.
CACGCGCCGCCCAGCGCTGCGTGTCCAGGTGGTGCAGCCGCGAGTGCACCTGCGGACGGCAGGCGGTGGGGGGCGGTGAGAGGGGCGGGCATGGAACAGAGTGCTGCGCAATCTGATGCCTGGGTGAGAACGGGCAGCAAAGCCTCCACCTCAAGGCAGGAGCCACGTTGCACCACGTTGCACCCGCTCAGCCTGTCAAGCTCGCGGCTGTCCTTCCTCCCAGCCCTCATCCCCGCCCCCCATCTCCTGCCAGTCTGCTCCACTCCCCCACCTCCATCGTGGCCCTTACCCAAGCTCACACATCCCAGGCGATGCGATCCCGCTCGGCATTAAAACACCCTGTTCAACCCCTCTTCCTCCCCCCGCCCACCTCCAGCATGGCGGCGTTGAAGTGCACCCAGCGGCTGGCGGTCAGCGCCCCCGACTCGGTCAGGGCCTGGCGGGCACCAGCGGGCGGGCAGGTAAGGGACACGCGGTTACCACCGCGCTTCGACCACGCCCTCTCTCAGCTGACCCAACCCTGGACGGCGTCAACATCCTAGCCCCGATACCCACGATTTCCCCCTCTGCTCCGCCCCGCCCCCCGGCCCCCACCCCCCCACCCCCCACCCCCCCGGCCCCATCCCCCCACCTGGTAGAACAGGGACACCAGCATGGACTTGCCGCTGCCCACGCTGCCCCACACGTACAGGCCTGCGCGGGCAAAGGGGACGGGGGGAGGTGCTTTGCTCAAGAGGTACGGCCAGACTACATGACCTGCTCGCCCTCTGCCCTCATGCACGGCCCCCTCCCCCCACCCACCACCTCCCAACCCCTACCCTAGACGCCTGCTCGCCCGCAACCTCTCACTCCGCCCAGTGGCCTCCCACGCCTCACCCCTGGGCGGCTCGGGTGCCGCGGGTGGTGGCCCCAGCTCTGCCGTCAGCCGCTCCTCCCGCGCCAGGGCAGCACGCCGGGCCCGGGCCGCGGGGGTGTCCCCCGCCCCGCCCGTGCCCCCCTGGCTCCCGCCCAGCCACGAGGCGGTCGAGGGGACCAGTGCCGTAGCGGCGGAGCGGAGCCAGGAGCCCAGGGAGCCTGCACACGTGTGGGAGGGAGAAAGGGGGAGGAAGAAAGGGGGAGGGAGAAAGGGGTCAGGCATCCGTGACCAGACATCCGTGACCAGACATTCGCAGAAGGCAGAGGGGCAGAGGTAAGGCATCCGTGACCAGACAGTCTCAGAAGGCCAGGGGCCGGAAGGGGTGGGGTGGTGTTGCCGTACCTGAGCGGCCGCCCCCGGCTGTGGCAGTTGCTGCTGAGCTCCCGGGCCCATCAGGCTGGCCGGCGCCACCCGCGCGCGCCTCTGCCTGCCGCGCCTCCGCCTCCCGCCGCGCCTCCTCCTCCAGGAGCTGCTGCAGCCGGTGGAGCCGCCGCGTCTAGGAGGGGTAGGGGGTAGGGACCCGGAATGAGGGTAGGTTAGGGGAAGTCGCCATCATGCAGTCGAGAAGAGCTGGCGACGAGCATGCCAAGGGGTGCCTCAGGGATTACTGCGTTCCCCAGGACCCCGATCTCACCCGGTACTCCTGCAGCTCCCGATGATGCTCGTCCATGGCCCGCCGGTACGACAGCAGCTCGTCGTACAGGGTTGCCAAGCGCTGCACCAGCGCCCACTGCAAGGAGGGGTCGAGGGATCACGCAAGGCGCCAAGGACGGTCAGCGTGCCAAACGCGGGAAGTGAAGTACACATTGCACACACTTTAGCAACGTAGAAGCCCGAGGGATATTGCATGGGTACCAAAAGTGGTGACGTGCGTCGGTCGGAACGTGTTCCATGGCTCCTCACCTGCCCTGGGTCCTGCTCCAACCCGCCATCCCGCAGCATCCGCTGGTAGCGCTCCACCACCGGGTTGGCCGCCGCCTCCTTGGGGTATTTATGAGCAGAGCTGATGGAAGCCCCCAGGCTAGAGGGGGAGGGGGTGGAGGCTGCGGCTGAGGTGGACATGACACCATGAAGCTGGGGGGCCGCCAGGATGGCGTGGCGCGGGTAGAGCCGTGCCCCCGGCCACAGCTGCCCCGCCAGCCGCCTCATCCTGGAAACTTATATACGCCGTTTCTGCTGTTGTCCCGCTGCCTGGAGTTGAGCGGTGCGGGTTGGCGCGAAACGCGAAATGTGCAAGCCCGCACCACACGCGGGGAGCCAAACGTCCGTCCTATACCGGTGGCTGCTTTGAGTAATCGTCTGTTTTGTCTCAGTTTGGTGGGGCGTGCCAGCCAGACGTAGGCATGCGGCCGCGTGCCAGTCGGGATGCCAGGCCTGCGGGATGAGTGGTCGGGGCTGGGGCCACTACTGCCGCGGGGCCCGCAGACAATTGCACGCAGTCACTATTACACAGTGCATCACGTTGTGCTCCGCGAAGACAGCAAGCGGCCTGAACGCAACTTGCGGCCAACCAGGGCTTGCAAACCACCGTCGAGCTCCACTGCTCTCAGCTCCACGCGCATCTGCCTCCCGACCCAGGCACTGTAGGACCCACTTGACTCGCCCACAATGCAGCAGACCATGCTGTGCAGCGGGCGCTTCGCGTCGGGCTGCCAGCCGAGGAGCGTGCATTCTCGGCGCGCTGCGCCCAAGCTCCGCTCACCGCTTGTCGTGCGTGCACATGTGGAGCCAGCGGAGGAGGAGCCCAGCACTAGCTACTCTCCAGCTGCGCGGCGAGCTCACCAGCTCTTATCCAAGCCTCGGGCTCCTATCGGCGCCGAGTATGGCGAGGTGAGAGCGCGGCCGCATTGACATTATTGCGTCAGAGGCCTGCACGTTGCTGCGGGTAGCGGCGGGAGGAGTCGACCTCGTGGAGGGAAAGCATGCCCACGTTAACATGCCCCGCCTGGCCGCCACCGCGCCACGCAGCCCTCGGCCACTGGCGCCCCTTTCCCAGCCCCCCTCCTCCCGCCACCCCTTGCTCCCGATCCCCCCCATCTTCCCCCGCCCCCCAGGGCTTCATGCAGTTCCGCATGGGCGGCGAGCCTCGGCGCCTGGACGTTGCGGCCCTGAACGAGCAGCTCAAGGCGGGCGGGGCGCTGCGGCACCGCTTCATCCTCAAGCCGGACGAGGCCTACGGGTGGGGAGGCGACGTTGGCGGGTTGGGGGATGCGGGGCTGGCACGGGGGCTGACGAGGCGGCCACGGGAGGGGAGGGCATGCGGGGGAGGGGTGCGCCGCGTGAGGGCGCCTGCCTCTCAGCCCACACACACGCCTGACCTCTCATCCCCTCCGCCTCCTTCCCCTCCCCTCCCCCCTCCCGCAGCACCGTGTTTGACTTTGACGCGATCGTGGCCGACACCGCCGCCGCCTACCGCCGCGCCTGGCAGCGCGTGGCGGGGCAGCGGGGGCTGCCGCTGCCCCCGCACGCGCGCCTGTCCATGCACAACACCGCCCCCGAGCGCATCATCATGGACGTGAGCGGGGGGCCCTGGCGGATGGGGGAGGGCTGTGGGGACGAGGAAGAGCCAGGGGGACCAGGGGGGACGATGCTGCAGGCCCTGCGGGGGGGGGGGAAGGGATCCGCAGGGGCTATCGCTGCCGAGCATCAGAGACGTGTGGCAGGCGGCGGGGGGGGAGGCGCTGGCCAGGGAGGAGAGGGGACTTGGGCAGCAATATTGCAGGGCTTTTGGGCGATACGGCTCGGCGCTGCTGGGACGGTGCGGACCAGACGGATGGGGCAGAGCAGCACACGAGGAGGAGGTGTTCCCGAGCGTATGGTATCTTATTGGGCCCTGACAGCAGGAGTGAAAGAAGGGGTCTGGCATCATCCAATGCGGCGCGGAAACTGAGAGGAGGACTAGTGGTGAAGAGCAAAGGGATGCACGTGTGTTTGCGCGGGCGGGGGGGCATGGAGGAAACGAAAAGCCGAAAAGGGTGCGGGAGGGTGGCCAGCGGAATGAACAGGCGGGGAGAAAGGATCTGCACAGGGCATGGCCCTCGAGCGGAGCGCCATGCACGTGCACCGCACTGGCAGCCGCGAGCTCTTGGGCGTAGAAAATACAACGGGAAAATGAGTGGAAGAGGGACCCACGCCGGACACAGGCCGTACGTGCATTTCGAATCCCCCCCACCCACCTTAACCTGCAACCTTTCCTGCGTCTCCAACCGGTTCCCTCCGCCTCCACCCCCTCCCCCCAGGTCCTGGGCTGGACCCGCAGCATGAAGGAGGCCCGCGCCATCGCCTTCGAGCTGGCAGAGACGTACTCGGCCGAGCTGCAGCGCCTGGGCGAGGCCGAGCCGGGCCCACCGGGGCCCGACGGGGTCCCGACCGCGCCCCGGCTGGGCCCGGGCGAGCCCCGCGCCGGCGTGCGCGACTGGCTGGCCTCGCTGCAGACGTTTGGTGTCCCCGTGGCGCTGGTGTCGGCGCTGGACCGACCCACGGTTCGTCGGGCGCTGGAGCGCATGCACCTGCACGACCACTTCAGCGTGCTGGTGGGTGGGGCGGGGGCTGGAGGGATGGGCGGGAAGGGGGGAATGGCAATCTCTGGGGGCGCCTTGGGTTGGGCACGACCACTTTAGCGTGCTGGCGGGTGGGGCTGCGTCCCGTGGAGGGTGTACATTACGCGGGTTGTGTCTGGTTTAGGTGGAGGAATGGGAGGAAGAGGAGGCGAGCGAGGTGGGGGCCGTCCGGAGCCCGGCGGCGGGTCAGGTGGGTCCAGCGGTCCAAGGACGAACGGTGGTCAGGAACTCTTCTGTCCGCCGGCGAACCAGCACCGACGCCCCACCCCATACCCTACCCCCCTCCACCCCACCCCACCCCCCAGGTGACTGCCGAGGACGAGCTCGAGTCCGTGGCCCAGCGCTACCTGTCGGCGGCGCTGCAGCTCAACCGCCCGCCCAACATGTGCGCCGTGTTCGCGGGGACGCCGGATGCCATCACGGCCGCACACAACTGCACCATGAAGGTAGGGAGGGGGGGGGGTTGCTAGGGGGGAGAAGGGGAGGGGAAAGGGGAGGGGCTAGGGAAGAGGGAGGGATTGGGGCTGAGAGGCTGAGCAGAGGGGGGGCGTGGGCAGGGTCTGGGGGGAGGGTCAATGGAAAAGAGAGGGAGCAGCTTGGTTGGGGCGGCGCTGGCAGCCGCGTCGACTTGTGGAGCGTGCCGCGGTGATTGCGCACCCCCGTCCAACCTCCACCCGCCCCACCTCCAAGCTCCTGCGCCCCCGCCTCAAGATTCCCCTTCGTTTCCTCGCCCCTCCACCCGACCCCCAGGCCGTGGCTGTCGCGGGTCTGTCCCCCGAGTACCCCGCCTACAAGCTGCGCTCAGCGGACGTGACGGTGGCGCGTCTGAGCGACCTCACGGTGGGGAGGGGGTGGGGCTGCTGAGGGGGGGTAAAGTTGCGGCTGTGCTCAAGCTGTAGCGGGGCCGGAAGCGGCATTTGGGGGCCTTGGAAGGCAGTGACATGGCGGTGATGCACCGAGGCCCGAGGGGTGTGCTGGGCCGGTCGTCACCACCGCTCGAGCCCCGCCCAGGCCTCGCTCCCACCCCCTAATCCAGCCCCTTCCACTCCCAAAACCCAACTCACCTCTCCCCCTCACCTCCTCACCCGACCCCCACCCCAACCCCCTACCCCCACAGGTCTACAACCTGCGCCGCCTCTTCGCCTGCGCCGGTGACGAGTTCATGGACCTACGCAAGCAGCGGTCGGACGACAAGCCCGGAAACCGCCGCCGCGTGGCCAGCGCGATGATGTGAGCCGCGATCTGGATCTGGATCGCGGGCGATCTGGAACGCGGATCCCGCCGGCAGCCCCGGCAGCGTTGGTCTGGAACGGTCGGATTGGTCGGATGCGGGCCGGCAGCGCGCCTGAGCGAGCTTGGCTCGGCCCGCTCTGTGCCGAACGCAGCGACCATGCACCCTGTGCTCCGGGAGCTGTTGGGAAACGCGCGGCCGCGGAGACCGCGGGCCGGCGCCGTGGAGTCTGCAGGAGAGGGGGCGTGGCGCTTGGGGGCTAACCGGAGTGGGCGGCCCCCAAGCGCAGCGGCGCCGTAGCACCGGCGCTGGCTTCCGACTCCGCCCGTGGCCTCTCGAGGCAGGGAGCGTGGGCGGAGGGAGGCCTGGGAGTGCAGCGGCCTGTGGAGGAGGCGCGCAGGGGTGTGCGCGGACGGTTGGAGGGCGCAGAGGGCAGAGGAGTGGAGCGGGGAGCAGAGGAGCTTTGCGGCGCCGCGTTGGGCCGCTGCTGGTGCGTCCGCCCGAGGGATCGGGTCGGGCAGCCGGGGGTCAGGACCGAGGGGAGGGGAGGGAAGTGGTTTGAACGAGACGAGCCGAGCCGAGGCGAGGGAGGTCGTGGCGAGGGAGGGTGCGAAGCACGAGGAGCGGAGGGGAGCGGAGCGGCGAGGAAGAGCACGAGAGTCGCTCGATAGCGGCGGTGGCAGCGGGCGCCGCCGGCGCGACGCTGAGAGGGCGGCCCGCGGGGAGTGCAACCCGGCGAGATGCCGGAGCAATGCTTGAGGTTTTGGCCCCCTCCCCCGGGGTGTGATGAGGGATTGACGGTGCCGAAGACACGCGGGTTTCTCTTGCTCGGTGGCACGGACTCTAGAGGCGGCGGAGGGTTGAGGAGGGCGCCAATGTGGGCGCTATCGAGGGATAGGGCGCCCAGCCCTGGACCCGAGCTCCTGTGTGAATAGTCATTCCAAATTACGGCCGACGTTGTGGCCGCGTGTGAACCCGTGTATGCTTAATCAACCGTTTGTTGGATGCTACGATGCTTGGATGCTAGGATCACGTTTCCCGCCCCCGAGTTTTGTTGCTGCAGGGTTACGGAAGGGATGGGCGCGATCCTCGTGAGGGGGCTGGGCAGGTGCAGCATGCACCTGTGTGCTTGGTATTGTACCCGAGCATGGCAGAGATGAGGTAGGGTGTGTTAAGGGCAGGCGGTGTCTCCAGCGGGCGGCAGTGCCCAGGTGGGGCCGGGCCGGGTTGGCGATGCGGTGGAGTTGGCGGCTTGGAGTCAAACTCAGGGCAGGCTGGTGCAGTGGTGTTTGATTGCGCGCATGCACCATCGGCATACTGCAGCTGTTACAGGTATGTCGGTAGGGGTGCTGGCTAGCGACCTCTGCGCTGCTCTTGTAAGCCTTGACGCCGACCGGTTCGCCTCCGCTTCTGCTCAAGACGCAAGAGCTGGCCCCGGGCAACTCAGGACCTGGCCTGGCCCCTAGGCCCCAGCTGCGAGGAGCAGGCGCACCAGGCACAGCCCTCTCCGCCTGCTGGGTTGAGAGCTAGGTAGGTGCTTGTGGGGCCAATGCAATGCGCAGCTACCCGGGTCTGGCCGGCGATGATACACGGCTTCGCGGTTGGGACCTCGGGGTTGAAATGGTTCCCGGCCCTGAGGCGCTGCCCACTGGCTGCCGTGCAGAGGACCAGGCCAGGCCCACAGGCTGCGGCACTGGCCCACACCTGAGGTACACAGCCACGGGGGTCCGAGAGGCGGGGCAGCAGTGCAACACGCATTTGCTGCACGCATGCAGCCACCCACACACGACTGGGCGGACTTCCCGTCTGCCCCTGACGAGCTCCACGTTCCCCAACGCATGGTCGTCACGCCCGCCCTGCAACACCCGGCCAGCTCCACACCCCGCAGCGCTCTCCGGAACACAGCAACAGCCACTACCATACAATTTCAACTGAACCAGCATCTCACGCACAGGCTAGAACCAGCCCAGAAACTCTATGCAAGCCATCGCCAAGCCCCGCCTCCCCCTCCCACGTCCCCACGTGCCCTCCAGCTCCTCGAGGCCACGGAGCCGCCCCCGGCCCCACCGCCTGTGCAGCAAGAGCCCGTGGGCCGCAGCAGCGCACAGCGAAGTTCTAGTGACACCGTGCGTTCGGCACCGAGTGCACCCCCGGCCCCCGCCCCCCCCCCCCCCAGCACCCACAAGAATGCGCTCCTCACCTACCCCGCCCAGAGCCCCACACACACGCCAACGCCGAGCCGCACCATGCCCCTCTCACGCTCTCGGCCTTCCTTCCTCATCCTGCCCCCTCGGAAAACCGTGCTGGGCCGCCGCCGCCCTCCGCCTCCCCATCCCCTCTACAGCCCTCCAGCCTCCATGCCCCACACAAGCTCCTGCAACGCTGCAGCCCCCGCTGAAGCCGTTGGTGGGCTGCCCCGACCTTCCCCCCCACGCTCGTCCTCACCTCAAAAGCACTGTACCCTTCAAGTGCCCCCTCTCCTTGTTGCAGTGTGATCCGGCATCCTGGCGCCAGGATGCCGGATCACACTGCAACACTCCTCCCCTGCGGCCTCTGCCTTGGCTCTCCAATCCGTCCGCAAACCCCCCTCCACCCCCGCCCCCCTCAGAAGCCCTTGCTGGGCTGCAGGTTGGCCATGAAGCCAAAGGGCCGCGGGTTGTCCAGCGCCGTGTGGATCGCGGCCTCGAACTCGGACTCCCGGATCCAGTTCCGGCTGGCCTCGAGCAGCCGCTGGTACCTGTCGGGGGGGGGGGGTGAGGGGGGCGGGGGGGAAGGGCGTGCGTGAAAGCAGGGCGTGCGTGCTATCGGATCAGCCCCCAAAACATCTGCCCTTCAGACACGGCTTGAATACCTGGAAGTTGCCGCGTTGGGAGCAACCCTTGGGTCCTGGGGCTGCGTGCAGCGCAGGGCGCCGGTCACCGTGCCCCCCCCTCCCCCTCCCCCCTTAGTCTGCAGCCGCACCTGGCTGCCCGGGCTGCCTCCTTGCGCTTCAGCTCCCCGTCCCGGCGCTCCGCGGCGCGGACCTGCACCTGGGCCTGAGGGTGGTCAGGATTCGCAGACCAGGAGGGTGGGCGCGGGGAGGTTGGCGTGAAGGCGATGGCGACGATGGCTGGGAGGTCGGGGGCACGACCGGCGTGGCTTTGAGTGGTGGTGGCTAGGACCGCATGCACCCACCACTTTGTGCTCCAGTTCCGCCTTCCGCAGCTGCTCGGACAGCGACGCTAACCGCTTCTCCTTGAGCAGCTCCGCCATCCGCTCCGCCTGATTCCGCGCATCCTCGGCTTTCCGCTGTCGCTCCACGGCCTCCTCTGCAAGCTGCTTCGCTTTGAGCTCCGCTCGCCACTTGCTAAAGAGGTCGTGTAGCTCTAGTCGGTACTTCTTGCGTGCTTTCCAGTAGTTTTGGTGGTCCGTGATGCGCTTGGTTCGCTCTTCGTTCATAACGTTCGACACATAGGTCTTGGTGCGCGTCTGAGCCACAAACAGGCCGGGTAGCAGCGCCGACAGCACTGCCGCGCTCGGCAGGGCGCGCTGCACGCCCGTCTGCATACCTACGCGCTGCCCTACACTAAGTAAGTATCTCGGTGGTTAGTACTCGGATACTGTGGGTCGCGGTGCCTTTGGCGGTGGTGCGCGGTGCACATGCAGGGGCTCGCCGGCACGAACCCGCCCCGCCCCGCCCGAGCACCATCCATGGCCAGATTGGCCACCGCAAACCCCTTTGCGTGTCCTCCCGCAGCCGTAGCCCCAAGCTCCAATTTGCACGCACTCAGAGATCGGCCGCTTGGTGCAGAGATGGAGAGGATTAGGGGCAAGGCCGGCAGCCCCCCGACTTCCCCCGGCAGCCCGCATGTGAGCACTGCCCGTCGATACCAACGTCAGGGTGGCATCCTGCACTACTTCAGCTGGCCTCTAAGCGGGGCGCCGAGACGCTGATTACAGGACAGCAGTTCCACGCAAGCAGCACCACACAGTCTCAAAGGCTTACAGCTCCGGTGTCACCCTAACCTCAAGCCCTAACCTCCTTTCGTCGCGGTCTCCGACAGGGGGGGAGGGCAGCGCGGATGCAGCGCCTCTCTGGCGGCGCCAGGTTCCGTTAGTTCCGTGTCTGGTGCCTTAATCGACCCTCAACGCTTGTCCCCTTCCAAAAGAACGCGCAGAACACAGCGAAAAACCAGCCAGGGCCACAGGCAAAACAGCAGATGACCGCCGTGGCTTCCAAGCTGGACGTCAGTACGCAATAGCATTCATGGGAAACATGGGTCACGCCAAAATGCCCCGCCATAAAGCGTTGCAAGATCAATGCGGTTGCCTGCGCCCTCGTTTGACACGTAGGGACCCATGGCAGGGTCTCCCAACGCAATCTCCCGCATGTGGGAACAGGTGCACTCGTTGTCTGCTGGACGAGCGAGCGTGGAAGCCTCAGCGCTGCAGGGCGCCAGCACCCTTACTCATTTTTGCACACCGCGCATCCGCATGGGGCCCACGTAAACAAAGTTAACCTTCAACCAAGCCAAGCACTCAACCCCAGTTTAGCTGTCTTGTAAGCTAGCCAGCAACGGGCTGGCACGCACCACCCACAGCCTTGCCAAACCAACCCAGACTCAGGCCCTTCTCAGTCGGGACCACTCTTCACGCGTCTCAGACCTGTGCCATACATGCCAACCCTACGGTACGTGCACGCACGTGTGCAACAGCACAACCACAAATAGGGGACTAGGCACTGTCACAAACGCCAGCGCAGGGGTTGCGCCCCAACCCCAGGGTGCCCCCACGGGCCCCGCATAACGTGGGGGCTTCAGTTCTAGTTGCCTCGCCGAGACAGCAGCACAATCAGTACTCATGTTGAAAGACCCTCCGTCGCATATGTGCCGTGAGCAAGCCGGCCCCGCACCACAAACACGCACAAGGATGACAACAAGTTACTAAGGATGAACCCTCCGCCATGACCATTAACGATACCTGCCTGCCAACCTCCGCACCGCCAAACGGCTTACATGCCAACGTGAAAGCCTCGTGAACAGCTCTGCGAGCATCGTCACAAACGCAGTAGTACTGTAATCCCGCAACGATGCAGCGACGCATTATCCATGCGCATGCAGTGCGGGCGGCATGTGGGGATGGACTCGTGTCAACCTCCCCTGCTGGACAAGGATCCCTCATCTACAACCTGCAAACAAACGCGTTACGCTGCGAGCATGCGCGTGAAGGTTAGCCTACGAGCGAGATACGGATGGAGCCAAAAGAAAGTATGTAGCGCTAGCTTACTAGCAGACTTGCAAGCCGCCGACCATTGCTGGCCGTGCCTTGCATGCACAGGCCTGCTATGGCCGAGTATCCCATCCAGCCCCCCGCACACACCTGCCATGCTGCCTGCTTGCTCGCCGCTTACTGAACGCACTGACACATGCATATCGCGCATAAACCCAAGCATCTAAACACCCACACGCAACACCTACCCAGCGCACGACCCTTCAGGCTGCCAAGCCCCGCCGTGGCCTCTTTCTCCTTTTGCACCTAGACATGAGCGCAGTACGAACGATACCCCATAGCATCATGATCATGACCATACGCCAGTAATATGGTGACCGCAGCTGTGACAGCAAGATAGCGGCAGCCAGCTCTGCCGCCCTACTTGTGAACTCTTAGATAGTAAGGTGGACGGCTAGCGGATGGTGACATCCCCGCCAACCCGCCACAAACCCTGCCCTATGGGAGCACTTTGACCCGTTAGGGCCCCTGAAGACCCCCGCCCCCCCGTCAGCCACCCCCCCCCTTCAAGCACCGGTCCCGCAGCACCCCTCCTGTAGCGCCGAGCGCGCCATCGGGCCCAAGCCCAGCCTGACGTTGCGACTGCGACTATCGCGATGGACAATGCGAGTTAAGAAGTTGTGTAATGAGGAAGCCGGTCCACAGCCACCTTCTGCCTTCTCCAAGCATGTTGAATCAAGCCGCCCAACACACAGGCCGCACGCAATCTATGCCTTGATTGCAACGCGACTGAGTGAATCAACTATACCATTTCTAACGTCTGGAAGCTTTGCAGGTGTAAGGTAGGTCGACCGCGCGCCCCCCACGGATGGACACGGTGGTCTCGCTCGGTCCACGCCCCTCACGTGAAGCCAGCCCCACCCAGCACAGCAGATCAGAGACGGGTACCACCGCTGCTCTGCCCCTTTCCTCCCCCCACGGTGCGGGTGCAAAGCTCCCCGGCCCCCAGCGTGTCGTGTGGCGCAGAGCAGAGACGGGTACCACCGCTGCTCTGCCCCTTTCCTCCCCCCACGGTGCGGGTGCAAAGCTCCCCGGCCCCCAGCGTGTCGTGGGGAGGAGACCAGAGACGGGTACCACCGCTACTCTGCCCCTCTCCATCCCCCAGGGTGCGGGTGCAAAGCTCCCCGGCCCCCAGCGTGTCGTGTGGCGCAGACCAGAGACGGGTACCACCGCTGCTCTGCCCCTTTCCTCCCCCCACGGTGCGGGTGCAAAGCTCCCCGGCCCCCAGCGTGTCGTGGGGAGGAGACCAGAGACGGGTACCACCGCTGCTCTGCCCCTTTCTATCCCCCAGGGTGCGGATGCAAAGCTCCCCGGCCCCCAGCGTGTCGTGGGGAGGAGACCAGAGACGGGTACCACCGCTGCTCTGCCCCTTTCCTCCCCCCACGGTGCGGGTGCAAAGCTCCCCGGCCCCCAGCGTGTCGTGTGGCGCAGATCAGAGACGGGTATCACCGCTGCTCTGCCCCTTTCTATCCCCCGGGGTGCGGATGCAAAGCTCCCCGGCCCCCAGCGTGTCGTGGGGAGGAGACCAGAGACGGGTACCACCGCTGCTCTGCCCCTTTCCTCCCCCCACGGTGCGGGTGCAAAGCTCCCCGGCCCCCAGCGTGTCGTGTGGCGCAGACCAGAGACGGGTCACACGAGTGGCCTGCAGGGCTCTCTTCATTAAGATGGGATCAGGGGGGCCGCTGCGAGTTTGGGGGTTCCGTGAAGGGGTGCACGCGAGGACCACACCCCGTTAAGGACCCCTGGAAGCCCCAATCCCAAGTTCAAATAGGCCTTCGCTCCTTTGTATTTGCATACAATGCATTTCAATTAGAGTGCTTCTTGTGTCAGGCAGATGAAAAGCAACTGCATGCACGGCTTGCGATGAGACCAGGCACCAGGCGCGAGTTGGGCGCGAGCCCACTTTGACTTTCGCAAATGCACAGAGCCGCATAGATACACAAGTACACATACAATCAAACAACAGCAGCACCATGTTGCGTGCGCGCATCAATCATCTCCCTGGGTGCAGCAGCTTTATCTCTTTTTGCAGTGCGGCTATGAGTGCAGCTCTGCATACAAGGAATAGTCTTGTGGTGAGTCGGCGTCGGTGAGAGGAAGGCGCGCGACTCGCTTCAAGTCAAACCCCCCCGAGGCGCGCGCGAGCGCGCGGGGCGCGACCCGCCGCGCTCGTGCGCTCTGGTGCGCTCGGGGCGTTTGCTCGCTTCCTTGCTTGCTGAAAGAGGGCGCCTAGAGTGCAGCTCCTGCGCGCGTCCGTCCGCGACAGGGACCCAGGGTCCACGACGCCCCTTCGTTGTTCCCCCCGCCCTCCGCTCCAGGCAGGCCACGGGATGGCCACTGGCAGCGCAGTGTGTAACACGACGGACAACCATTGCGAACCTCTGGCTGGCAGGCGGGCGCTGCAGGTGGGGGAGGCAAGGGAGGGGGCGCCTTGAGGCGGGTAGGGCCCCGGGGGTCGTGGACAAGGCGGGGAGGGGGTCTTTGTCACGCAGCCGGGGGCGTGTGTTAGGGGGGCGGGTGTGTATGAGGGGCTAGCCCCTCCACATCCACCACCACCCGCCGAGGCGGTGGGTGGTGAGTGTGGGCTAGCCCACACCCCCTCAGCCAGTCTGTCCCTGACCCTCCTCCCGTTTCCCTCTATGCCATCCCAGTCAGAGTATAATAACCCCTCGGTTGGGAAGACGGTCATACCGCGAGCCATGTGTGGTGAGCAGTGAACGTCGGGGGGAGTGCACGGTATGTGGGGCAGGGGCGCGCGTTGCCAGCAGGTCGAGGCAGGGCAGAGGGAAGAGCGAAGAAGGGCGCCCGGCATCCCGGTGCTGGGGCCAGCAACTAAGTCCCCCCTCGAAGGCGGGGTGGCGGGCCGTGGGATCCTCTGAGCGGACGGCAAGTAGTGCTAGGCTGGCCGCCGCCCTTCAGGGGCTGGCTACCCTGCCGTGGCTACTCCACGTCTCCTCACTGACTCGACCGCTGCTTCCCTTTCTGCCGTGCACAGTGAAAGGGTTGCGCGCTCACGGCGGGGAGGTCGGTCCTACCGTAAGCCATGCAGTGTGAGTGAGGGAGACGGCGGCTGCCGGTCGGTTCGCACACACAGGGGCAGCAAGGAGCATCGGGGGTAGTGTGGGGCAGGGGCGCGCGGTTGCCAGCCGGAAGGGCGATGAAAAGCATGCGTGCCTCATTGCAGGCTAATCAGACAAGGAGTGGAGGCGTATTAGAGGATGGCGGCTTGCTTGCGTTGTGCGTGGAAGCACTGCCAAAGCTGCCGAGCGGACACGTGGAGCGCTAGCGCTTGCTGCGGGTCCATTGGACTTTATAGCAAGGCAAGACATTATGTTGAAGGGTTCAGAGTGACGCTTGGGGCCTTAGCTAGCGTGGCCGCAGGATGCCTAGCTACGACAAAAATATGGGTGGGGGCCTGAGAGGCTAGCTGAAGGGCGGGAATGGAGTGGACGTGTGTGGAACCCATCCTGTAACAACGGAATGCCACAACCGCTGCGCAGCAGACGTTCATGAGTCCCGTGAAGGGGGGGTCCGGTAGCTCGGGGTCGTTGAAGGGGGGGGGGGGTCTTCATGGGCCTTGATGGGGGGGTCCCCGTGACGGGGGTCCTGTAGCCCCGAGGGTACTTCAAGGGGGGGGGTCTACAGGATCCCTGAGGGGGGGAACTTCTCCTGTAGGGCTGCCCCAACCGGTAAGCAAGGTTGATGAAACAATGACATCCACCAGCCGGGACATGAGCAGTGTAGCCCTCTCAACCCGAACCCAACCGAAGCATGTAGTGATGCAATTCTAACGCAGCTCCACCGACCTTGCAGCTAATGAGCGAACTTAAATGCCCTCCATCCACTCCAAGATACTAATCCCATAAGACCTTCAGCATGTGCTGCAGTCCTCCATATCGAATCAAGCATTGCTAGTGCCGCCAGGAGTCCTCCTCTCCAAGCCACCTTTGCCATGCATGTCCATCCATCCCTTCAAATTCAAGCCATACCCAGTATCCAAACCATGGATGTGACGTTGCTCGGCCTCCGTTTCGAACCCGGCCCAATCGTGCGGGCGGGGCCCCCGCCCTACCAAGATCATACTGCGCGCACAACAAGCCCCAACCCCATCCACCTTTGGTGGAAGAAAGGACAGGGGGTTGGCCTTACGGCTGGCTGCTACGCATGAAGCCCTTTTATCCCAGGTAGGGGCACCTTGCTCCCTAAGTGCTTCAGCGGTTAGCCTCCAGCCCTTCCCCATGCATGCACGCATCCACCCCCTTACCAGGCCACGCCAAGCAGCAGGCCCCCGGGGTCCAGTCATCACAAGTGCCGCCAAGCGAGCCAGCTGAGTGTTAGCATCCCTCTCATAAGCATTCAACTCCCCGCGTGCCACACGCAGAGGCCAGTATCTACATGCATCCACTCCCTTGGTGTGCTTACACAAACTCCTCCACGCCAGTGGCTCCGACGGAGGGCAGCCAATCGGCCATGAGGACCTCCAGGCTGGGCGGCTCCCAGTCCGCGGGCGGAGGCGGCTGTTGCAGCGGCAGCGGCGGCGGCAGCAGAGTCTGCGGCGGGAGGGCCTCCAGCGCTGCACCGGCGAGCCGCCAAGCGGCTTGGCACTCTGCCCAGGAGTCCTGCGCCGGCGGTGCGTACGGAGCCATGGCGGGGTCGGGGCGCTGCGTGCGCGCGTGAGCCGCCGACAGCAGCGCCGGCGGCGAAGACTGGGACGCGGGGAACGCCGGGGGGTGGAAGTTTGTCGCGCCCTCGGGCGCCGACAGGAAGGCACCAGCGGCAGCAGCGCCCATGCCCGCCGCTTCCAGCTCCAGCAGCGGCACGGCGCCATAGGGCGGCAGGCTCCTGGCGCTGCCGGCGGCCGTCGGCCCAGCCACACCCGCTGAGGCGCCCGCCTGGAGCCCCGCGGCGAAGGCGGCGGCCAGCCCGGGCGCCGCCAGGTGAGAAGCGGACTGTGCGTAGGCGGCGGCTGGCGCGAGTGCGGGTGCGAGGTTGAGCACGCGCTCCGACGGCTGCAGCCGCGGTCCGCCGCCGCAGGCGCCGAAGCCCTGATAGCCAGAGGTGCCGCCGCCGGCGGTGTGCGCGCCAGAGCCGGAGCTGAAGCCGGCGGCGCCGCCGCTAGCCAGGGTCCAGGCGGTGGTGCCGCCGGCAGGCGCCGTTGCGCAGGCGCCGGCGGGGAAGGCGGGGGCGCTGAGGGTGCTGGCGCAGAGCGTGAGCGGGTCCACGGGGGAGACGCTGACCGGAATGCTCAGGTCCAGGGCGGGGACGGAGGCGGCGTGCGGGTAGGCGGCGTGGCTTGCGCGCCCGGTGACGGTGACGGCGGCGAGCCGCGGCGGCGGCCCCATGGCGGGGTCTGTGGGGTCCGAGAGCGGCAGCTGCCCGGCCTGCCCCCAGGTGTTGAAGGACACAGGCGCCTCGGCGGCGGCAGGCTGCCCGGGAAGGCCGGCAGCCGTCGGCAGCGAGAGCCAGCCGTGAACCCCATTGCTGCCGCTGCCGCCGCCGCCGCCGCCGCTGTCGTTGCCGGCTATGCCTCCGATGGCTTGGGGCCGCGCGCTCTGCAGCAGCCGTGCCACCGCCAGTGCGGCGGGTGTCAGCGGCCGACCCCCGTCCGGCCCCGTCGGGCCACAGCCAAGCAGGGCCCCGACGCCGGAGCCGTTGCTTCCTGTGCTCGGGGCCCTGCCAGTGGCCGCCTCGGGTTCGCCCCGCTGCCAGCCGCCGCTCTGGAGGAGATGCACGCCGCCGCTGAGCTGCGCCCCCCGCAGCAGCCCCTGCCCCGCGCTACGGCAGCGGAAGCCGCCGCCGCCGCCGCCAGGGGCCGGGACCGGGGCAGCCGTGGACATCTCCAGGGCAGCTGGAGCGGACAGGCTCGCGTCTGACGTCATGTCGTTCAGCTCGTCCATGACGTCATCCGGGCCGGCGCTGACGTCACCATGCTGCGCCCCGCCGCCCCTCTCGCTGCCCCCTCTCACCAATCTGCCGGCGCCGCCGATGCCGCCGGCGCCTGCCGGCCCGCGCCAGCCGTACCCCTGCGGCGGCTCCAGACCCAGCTCCTGCTGCGGCCAGGCCGACCCGGACTGCGCGCGGCCGCGTGGCTCCCAGGCGGCACCGGCCACCCACGCGCCCTCCGGCAGCTCGCCCGCGAACTGGGCGGGGCCGGTGGACGCGGCGCGCGCGGCGGCGAGCACCCGGGACTGCTGCAACGAGGCAGCGCCGGCGGCTGCGGCCCCCATAGAGGCGGCACCGGTGGCTGCGGCCCCCATAGAGGCGGCGCCGGTGGCTGCGGCCGCCGCTACCGTGTTCATGGGCAGTGCGGTCGCCAGGGTCAGGGCGTCCAGGTCCATGGCGGTGCCCCAGCAGGCGTTGGAGGGAGCCGACAGCGCCTCCGCCAGGTTGGGGCCGGCACGGGCGCCGTTGCTGAGTTCGGCGCCGGGCGGGGAGTGGAAGTGGTGGTCCTGGGACCAGGTCCACACGCCCTGGCCGTAGCGGGCAGCGGGCGGCGGCGCCAGGCAGTCCCACGCGGGCCTCACCTCGACGGCCTGAGCGGCCGCAGCGGCCGAGCCCGGCGGCGGCAGTGCACCGCTGCCGTCGGCGCCGGGCTGTCTTGTCAGCGGCCGCGCGTGGGGGCCGCCGCTGCCGCCGGCGTCAACACTGCCAGCGCCCGCTGAGCCCGCCACCGCCGCCGCCGCGTCCACTGCCAGGCCTAAGCGGCTGCCGCTGGCTCGTCCCCAGATCTGCGACCGAGCATGGTTGCGGTGGTTGGGAAGGGCACGAGCACGCACACGTCATAAACAGGCGTGAGGTTCAGGCGGGGCATGCAGGCCGCAGCAGATCGCCGTAGGGTGAGATTTGCGCTTCCGGGTCCAAACGACCTGACCTCAGCAAACGTGCCGCGTACAACGCACCCACCTCCGGCGACGAAGCGCACCCGTTGTCGGCGAGCGCTTCGCATCCTGGTCCAGGTCCAGGCCCAGATCCAGATCCAGGCCCACCGAGCGCCACGTCGCCGCTGGCGCAGCCTCCTCCACCGCGGCTGGCCGCCGGGCTCGCTGGGGCGGGGCCGGAGGACGGCTGAGCATGCGCCCCGCCGCAGGCCGTGACGCAGCCTGCCTCAAGCCCAGAAGCCGCGGCCGCCGCCGGAGAGCTGGCCGCGCCGTCGCGTATGGGCGGGCTGGTGGATGGCCGGGGGGCCCCCGCCAAGGCGGCGGCGGCCGCGCCCGCGGGCGCGCTGGCCTGCTGCAGCTCCTTCTCGGCCTCCGCCAGGCGCTGGGCTGTCTCGAAGGCCTCCCTCCTGGCCTCCTGGTCGTCGCAGTTGGCTCCCACCGCGTGCACGTAGGCGCGCAGCAGCGTGTTGGAGGCGCCGGCGGCGGCGCCCGACTTGCAGCGGAGGGTTGAGTGAAACATGTTCTGTGGGCAGGGAGAGGCGGGGTGGGGACAGGGAGGAGGGGGCGTTGAGGCAAGGGAGGGCGAAGGCGCTGTAAGGGGTGTCAGCCAGGGGAGCCAGGCAGCCAGGCAGGAGCGTTTTGGGGGCCAGGCAGGCGTTTTGAGGTCGGCGCGTCGTCTCGTGTGGCGTTGGCTCGGCGAGGACGGAGGCAAGTGTGTAGTCACGGCTGCCGTGACTACTGGACAGCGAGCGTGCACGACCATCGCCCGGCACTGCACCCTTGAATACGGGGCTACAATACATGGATGCACTGCTATCCCGGACAACACCGTCGAAACAAGCAAGTTGAATGCCGCCTGAATGGCTACGGGTACGGCCACGGCTTAACCACGTGGCCAGCGCGCCTAGCGCAGCGCTCACCTTGACGTCAACGTCTGTCCTATGGCGGAAGTGCCGCGCCAGTCGCGTCCTGCGCAGGGAAGTTCGGTAACCATCCAGGGTGACGGTTTGGACGCACTGCGGCTCTACATGACCCGCGCGCTTTTGGCCGCACCAGCGATTTCCAAGGTTGCTGTGTAGCCTCGCCAGGAGCTCGAGCTCGTTAGCGGCCCAGCCGCGCTTGCGCCCAGCAGGCCGTGTGCAATTGGGCACGTAGATACCGTCCTCCATTAGCCTCCTCCTGCCCCTTGCGCCACTGCGCGCTACACCGGCAGCCAACCGTGGCCAGTACCGCGCGTCAGAAGGGCTCCGGCTCGGGAAGGTCCTCCAGGCCAGGTTCGGGCCACAACACGGCTGTTAACAATTATGCAAGATATGCATTGTTTTTTACTTGGTGCGCGGTGAGCTAGTGGCGTTTATGTCGTCGCGAGATGTGCGGGCTCGCTGACTGTGTGGAAACCGGTGTCGGTCTGGCACGATGGGAATCGCCTCACTCCGGTTATTGCCAATTAGGACGTGCTAGGACTCGACACCTACGGTTGCAGCAATAGATCCTCGAAAGATTGAGGCGGGGTGGAGCTGAAGATTGGAGCCAGGCCAACGTCGTAGTCGCAGTTGTCGAATCCCGACCACGCCGCACCCCGCCAGTGCACCGCCCTCGTGGATCAGCGGTCTTGCAAATGAAGCCGTTGGGTTGGGGGTAATGCATCATGAGCGTTTTCGACGGCGCTGGCAAGCGCGCGAACTATGCGGCGGCCCAATCCGTCAGCCGGCGCGGCTCTCATCACCATGCATCCTGCCTGGCTCGCCGTGGCGCAGTTGAAGTTGCGTCACGCATGTAAGCACAGCGGGAGCTAAGAACGCACACGCTTGAAGCAGTGACATGGTAACCGCACCCGGACGTAAGAACACACATACACCACACCCCTACGTTGATGTCTTCTAATCCCTGCCCTCGTGCACTGGCACTGCAAATCCTTACCCCTGGCGGCTTGGGCCTCTACAAGCTATACGCAGCGCCCCGGTAGACAACGGCCGGCCGTTACGTTTTCCGTCGTCCCTGCCGCCGCCGCCGCCGCCGTCAGGAGTCCGCTCCCCCGCCCGGCCCGAGGCGCCGGCCGGTGCAGGCCACACGGTCCGTACACGCCCGTACGGAGCCAGGACCACCGGCTAGTGGTGCAGGCGCGCACCCGGGGCGGGCGGGGCTTCCCTGGGGCGGGCCCCTCCGCCAGGGCCGGGGCAGTCCGGTCCGCCCCCGAGATTCGGGGCGCAAAGTGCGGAGCCTTTGGCTCGCTGGCTCATCTCAGGAAGGTGGCGACTCTTCCACCGTGCCACCGGTGCAGGCCTGCACCCGGGGCAGGGCTTCCACCGCCAGCTAGGGCCGCTGGCGCTCGCAGGCCGCGCCCTTTCCTCAAGCGTGCCCCGGCTCTGACGCCTGCGACCGCGCGGACTTGAAGCTGGACGCCGACTTGCCCGAGCCCCCGCCCACCGCCCCGCGCACCAGCTGGCGGGATGCTGACGTCAGCTGCCCGGCCGCCGCCGGCGGCGCGCCGCCTCCGCCACCCCCGCCGCCGCCACCCTCAACCGCGCCGCTGGACAAGGGCCCTTGGCCGTGCCCGGGTCCCCTGCTGAAGCGCTCCCGAAGCGAACGGCCCTGCGGGGACTCATTGCCGCGGCCAACCAGACTAGCCACGTCACCAATCCCCGCCATGTAACCGGCGTCGCCTCGGCTGTAGCTGCCCGTCGCCCGAGCCGAGCCCGGGCCCGGCCCAGGCCCGTGACCGGACCCGTGGCCGGGGCCGTGGCTGGCGGCAATGCTGCCGCCGCCGCCGCCGCCGCCGCCGCCGCCCTTGGCTGGGCTCGGAATGCTGCCGCCCTTGGCGGCACCGCCGTTGCCGCTGTCACCGCCGCCGTCGGCAACACCGCCGCCGCCGGCCTTGGATGACCCGCCGCTGCCGCTGCTGCCGCCGCCGCCGCCGCCAGCGCCGTAGCTGGTGGAGCGGGAGCCCGGCGTGGCGGAGGCGGGGGGGCTGGAGGCGGCGGAGGCGTGGGCGCCGGCGCCGGGGCGGATGGGCAGCATGACGGGCTTGGGCCGGGCCGCGGGGCCGGGGCCGTAGCCCACAAAGGTCATGAGCGCAGAGGGCTTGACGCCGGGGGAGGCGGGGACGGCGGGGGGCTTGGGCGGCATGCCCGGCCGAGCGGGCTTGAGCGAGGCACGGACCGTGCCAATGGCGTCGGGACCTTGCGGTTGCGAGGTGGGGCTGGGGTGGGGGTGGCGGCCGTGGGGCGAGGGCGAGGAAGGGGTCTGCGCGCCAGGCGGGTGCGGCGCAGGCGGTTCCGTGATGGAGAGGCGGGAGGGCAGGGCGCCGGAGCGGATGCGTGCGGCGCCGGCCTCATCCGCTGAGCCGGCGGAGGAGCGCTCGGCGGCGGGGGAGCCGGGCGGGCCGGCGGGGCCGCGGGCGGGGCTGGCGCGAAGCGCGCCGGCGGCGGCGGCGGGTGGGTAGTCCGCGGTCAGGAAGGGCGCGGCGGGAAGAACCACAGATCCCGCCGACCCCATCCGAGAGTTTGCTCCCGCCAGGGAGTCGCTCCGCTGCAGCTGCAGTAGGGAGGAGGAGCGACCCAGAGGCGAGGGCGAGGGCGAGGGCGAGGCGGCGCGGGCGGGGCTGGCGGCGCCGGTGCCGCCAAGGCCGTCCGCCTCCGCCTCCGTCAGGCTGCCGCGGCTGGCCGGCAGCGACAGGTACAGGCTGTTGGCACCGGAGGTGGCGGCGCCGTCGGCGCTCCCTGCCGCCGCCGCCGCCGCTGCTGCCGCCGCCGCCAAGGACACTGCGTGGGCGCCGCCAGCGCCAACGATTGCGGCACCTTCCCCGTTGGCCTCCGCCGGAGCCGGAGCCTCTGCCGGCGCCGCTGCGGCGGCGGCGGCGGCGGCGGCAGCGGCGGCGTGGCCCGCCAGCAGCGTCGCCGACAGGGGCGGCGGCGCCTTGGCCATGGGGGAGGGCTGCGGCGAGAGCGGCCCGCCAGGGGGCGAGGACCGGTCGTGGAAGGCCGGGTTGGCGTAGGACCACTCGTCGCCCCCGTCCGCCAGGCGGCTGCGCTCCATGGAGGGTCGCTCGGCCATGCGTACGGCAGCCGCGTCAGCATCTCCGGCGGCGGCGGGGTTCTCCACCCCCGCCTCCAGCGGCACCGGCAGCGCCGTCACCGCCGACGGCACCGACGGCAGCGGCGCCAGCGGCGGCGGCGGCGGAGCACGGGTGCCTCCTTTGAGCGGCTCCTTGGCCGCAGCCGCCGCTGCCCCCAGCGCCGCCGCCGCCGCCGCCGCCGAGGCAGCGGCGGCGGGCTGTGGCGGAGGAGCCGGCGGCAGGTCGCGCGGCGGCTCCGCCGGCGGCCCGTCCGCCTCCGTCCCCAGCACCGCCCGAGACACGGGCTGCGAGTACGACCCCTCCGCGATCTCGTACCGCCCGCCCACCAACTGCCCGAGCGTGGACCGTTCGCTTGCCATGCCCGTGCCCGTGACCCCGGGGCTGGGCTGTTGCGCTCCCGAAGACCGCCGGCTCTGCAGCCCGCTACCCGTTCGCTGCCCGTACCCGCCCGCGCCTGCCAGTCCTGAGGCGGCGGCGACGCCGGCCCGTGCCGCGCCGCCGCCGCCGTCGCTGCCGCCGCGGACGGCGGCGACGCGCCGGGGGCGCGGCGGAGAGCCGGGGAGGGGGAGCGGGAGGGGCACGATGAGTCGGATTCGGGCGGGCGGCGTCCAGACGGTGGGGGAGGAGGCGCCGCCGGCAGAGGGGCTGTTGGCACCCGAGGGGGAGCCGCCGCCCTGGGCCGGGGACGCAGGGACGCGGACTGGGCGCAGCGGCGGCGGCAGGCTGGCGGAGGCGGGCTGCGGCGGCGACGGCGACGGTCCGGTGACGGAGGGCCCTGACGACGCAAGCTGGCTTCCGCCGCCGCCGCCCCCGCCGCCGCCAGCGGCCATGTGGTCAGGGAATACGGCAGGATCCGTGATCCAGGACACGCGGCGGCTGCGGGTCTGTCCCACGGGGGCCTCCCCGCTGGCGCCCACGTGGTGGGGGCCGTGGCCCGTCAGCACCGGCAGCAGCCCTGACGCCGCCGCCACCGCCGCCGCCGCCGCCGCCGCGACGGCACCGGCAACGCCGGAAGACGGCAGCCCCTCGGCGGAGCCGACGTCGGGGCTGCCGCGACGCGACGCGGCGGCGGCAGCGGTGGCGGCGGCAGCCATGGCGGCGTCCACCTCCGCCACCGCCGCCGCCGCCTTGAGCGTCGCCTGCCGCACCATGTCCGCCTGCCGCCGCCGCTCCTCCTCCTCCGACATTCCCTCGCTGCCACCATCCCCTCCGCCTCCATCTCCTGCCCCATACAGCGCCTCCTCCATTCCCTGCGCCGCCGCCGCCGGCCCTGCCACCGCCGCTGCCAGCCCTGCCGCCGCCGCCGCCGGCTTGGCGGCGCGGCCGTGGCGCGGGTCGTCGAAGCCCGAGGCGCCCGGCACTGAGGCGGGGTCCACGTGGCGCAGTCGGAGCTTGCGGAAGTAGGGGTGCGTGTCCGAGTGGGGGAGGTGCAGGAAGTCGCGGAAGCGGGAGGCCTTGTCGGCCACGTACCTAGGGAGGCAAAAGGGGGGGAAGCGGCCACGGGGAGGGAGTTCGGGGTTTGGTGAGCAGAAGCGAGGTGTTGATGAGAGCAAGTACGGTAGTAGCGCGGGCCGGCCGCCCAGGCGCGTCCCTATCCGCACCGCCGCCCTCCCGCCGCCCCCTCCCATTCCCCCCTTCCGGCCCCGGGCTCACTTGACGGCCGCCCTCCGCCGGTGCGCCTGCCCCAGCACCAGCCCCAGCAGCCCCCGCGCGCTGCGCCCCGCGCCCCGCCGCAGCAGGAACGCCAGGAAGAGAGCGTGCGCGCCGCAGCGGTACCCCGGGGGCGCGGCGGGCGGCAGCGGCGCGGCGGCGGGGTCGTAGGCGGCGAGGGAGGGGCCGGCGGCGGTGCCGGGGGCGGGGGTGCCGCGGGGGTGGACGAGGAGGATCGGGGCGGGGACGGGGACGGGGGCGGAGGTGGAGGCGGCGGGGACGGGCGCGGCGGAGTCGTAGGCGGCGAGGAGGGGCGCCAGGGGGGTGGAGAGGAGCGGGTGCAGGGTGGGCAGCGGCACGGCGCGGCTGATGGGCGGGTCGTACACCTCGCCTGAAGTGGGGGGCCCGGGGGGGGGGGGGGGGTGCGGGTGCAACCGAGGGGGAGATCAAAGGGGCGCGGGCTTCGGCGTTAGCGGAGTGGGGCATTAGGGGTGAGGGGAGGGGAAAGAGGCCGGGGTGCAGCGCAATGGACTGGGGCCCCGCAGGGAGCCTCGTTCCGCTCAACCCGATCCGCTCCTGGGCATGACGCCCTCCACCCCCTGCACCCTCTTTCCCCCACCCCACCCCAGCCTCGCACCAGGTAAACCTGCCTCCGCCACCCTCCAGCCCCCGCCCCAGCGCCCCCCCCCTCGTCCCGCCCCACCGAAGTGCAGCTCGTAGAGCCGGCGCGTCTCCGCGAACGCCTCCCCCTCGTCCCCCAGCCGCAGCGCCCCCGGCCCCGGCGCCACCAGCCGCCCCAGCAGCGCCCCGCACGTGGCGCCGTACGACTGCGGTACGGCCATGTGCGCCACCCACATGAGCGCAATGTCCTGCGGTTGGTCAAGTGTGCGTGAGCGGAAGGGGATGAGGGTGGAAACGAGATGAGGATGGTTCGTGCGTAAGGCAGGGGAGGTAGGTGGACAAGCGTGAGGGTGACAAGGTACGGGTATGAGGGAAGGCGCCGGGGGCCCTGTACAGCCGAGCGGAGCCAAACAGAGCTGCCCCGAGGGCCTGCCGCATCTACCGGCAGCATGCCGGTCCGCCTGCGGGACCCTCCCTTCGTCTTTCCCCCCTCCCCGGTTAACCCCCCCCCCTTAATCCCTCCCCTCATCGCACACCCCGCCCCCCCCCACACACACACACCGTGGTGGGCACCAGGGGCACCTCCGGGTGCATCCCCTGCAGCAGCAGGAATCGGCAGTACCTGGGGGAGTGGGAGGAGGAGGAGGAGGAGGTGGGCGGGAAGGGAAACGCAGGGGGGAAACGTTTGTGGAGGGGGCCGAGGCCAGAGGGCGCAGCGGGTGTGGCACGGCGAGCAGCCTCGCCCTGCGTACCTCATCCTCCCGCATCCGCACAACTGCCCGTCCCCTCCTCCCTCCCTTGCCTGCCCCCCTTCCCGCCACCCTGAAATCTGCCCCCCCGATGCATCGCCTGCACCAGCACGTCCCTCCCTCCAACCCCTGAACCTCCTTTGCCTCCTCCCCTTACCCTCTCGCCCCGTTGTCTCCCTGTCTTTCCCCCCTCCCCCCCACCCCACCCCCCATCCCCCTCACCGCTGCACCGCCTGCGCCAGTACGTCCGGGTCCAGGTACGCGGGGCGCAGCAGCGAGTGAAGCAGCGGCGCCAGCTCGCCCATGCGCGGAGCCAGCGCCGCCGCAAGCGCGCCGCGCCCGCCGCCGCCGCCGCCGCCGCCGCTGTAGCCCTGCCCGCCGGGGCCCCAGCGCTGCGTGAGGTCGAACCGCGTGCCCGGCGGGGCGGGGGGGTAGTAGGGCGCCTGCGGTCTATCGGCCCACGCGCCGCCGCCGCCGCCGCCCGACGCCTCCGCCAGCTCCGCCCCGCCGCCGCCGCCGCCGGCGCCTTCGTCGTCGCTGTTGCTGCTGCCGCCGCTACCGTCGGCGGCAGCGCCGCCGTCACCAGCCGCGGTGCCGTTGGCTGGCTTCCGCCGCTTGGCGCTTCCGGCCTTCACCGGCGGCTTGCGCCCGCCCTTGCCGTCCTGCCTGGCTCCATTGGCCGCCCCCGCCCCCGCCCCCGGCCCCGCCGCCCCCTGCACGTAGGCCGCGTCCCACGCCTCGCGGCTGGCCCAGGCCTGGCGCTGCTCCGGGCTCTCCGCCTGCACATGGTAAATGCGTGCAAGACGGAGTGATAAGTGGGCAATTGCGGGCCGGCCACGGCACCTGTGAGGGGCGCGCCTAGCCCCTCAGGCCCCTCACAGCCTGCCCTCACAGCCTGGGGCATGGGCCAGCCTGGGCTGTGCCTGCGGGCGTCTCCCGCCACACACCACCGCCTGAGCCGCCTCGCCCCGTTCCCCGGCGCTCGCCTGTGAGTAGGCGTGCCCGCCTGCGAAGCGGAAGGCCTGCGGGGCGGGGGGGTCCAGGGCCTGCAGGGGGGGGAGTCGAGTGGTGGCGGAGAGGGGGGGCGTGGCGGGCAAGGATGGGTCCAGGGGTGGAGGGGCGACAGAGGTGCAGTGCCACGGGCCCAGTAGGTACCCCGGTCATTTTGCGTGGAGCAACCGAACCCACCCAGACCAGACCAGCGACCCATCCTCGACCGTCACTCACCATGCCCACGAGATCTGCCACATCTTTGCCGTACGTCGCGGGTGCCGTACAGCGGTGCAGCAGCCAGGCCAGGGCCACGTCCATGGGGGGCACTAGGGCCGGCGGCTGGCGGCGGCCGGCCGCGGCCGCGGCTGCCGAGGCGGAGGCGGCGCGGGCTGCCAGGGGAAGCCACAGCAGCTCATAGCGGAGTGCGGCCTGGGACGCGTAGTGGCCGCCGTAGAGGCCCCCTGGACGGAGGCAACAGGGGTGACAAGGGTGACGGAGAGGACGGGCAGAGGGCAACGACAGGGTTGATGGACCAGGGGCGAAGGGCGGTGTGCGTGGAGGGATTCGAACAGGCCCCGCCAAACTTCGACGTCTATAGTTGCAACATCGTTGCTACCTCGTGCTATTGTGTGGGCGCAGGGAAAGCCCGGGAACGCGAGGTCGTCGCTCCATGGGTCTCGCGCTCGCTATTTGCAATCCTGTCGCTGCAGGGCGCTCACCACGTGGAAAGGTGTCGGCAGCATGGAGAAGGCGCACCAGGTTAAGGCTCCAGAGGATGAGGTCCTCGGGGATGTTGTCCAAGACGACCCACACGAGCTCGCGAACGCGCCGCCCGAGCGCCTCTACTGATGGAGCACTCGGGGCCTCCTTGGGTGCGGCTGTCATCCTGGAAGCAAGCGTTGAGACCAAACAGCTTTCGAGTTTACATCTCGGCGTGTTTCGCTGCAGTCACAGCCACAGCGTTAACGAGTCGCGGCACAGTTATCTAGGCGTCAGGAAGTCCGGTTAACGGCAGGCGTGGCACTTGACCGTCAACTGTCCCGTTTGAGCGCCGCCCGCCACTCCAGAATGGGATCCGCGGCCAAGAGGACGGCTGGGAGCCGCTGCAGGCTCTCCGAAGCCTTTCCGCCAATCACGAAGGCAGTTGCCCGTTGTGATCAGGTCATCCCCTGGCTGGCCATGTAGGGGAGCACAGGGCGTGGCGGCCAGGGTGGCCCCGGGAAAGGCTGGTAGCCTACCCTGCATGCATGGTAAGCCCCCCACAGGTCTGCGTAGTCAGCGGAACACGCCCATACGCCACAACCAAGCGCTTCGCTTCGTTGTTGGCTTGCCCCAGTCTCCGCTCGGAGAGCGGAGCAGGGGCTACGCCTATGCGGTCACGTCGCCCCGTTGGTGAATCGGCAATAGTATGAGATCGTAAGAATTTGAAGCGAGCTGGCGCCTGAGGCGCCCCCGCCGCCAGACAGTGCCCCAGCGTAGAAGCAGAGTGCGGCCTGATCAACCCAGGGGCCGCGGGAAGCCCTGGCGCGCGACGCGGGCGCTCCGTTTGCGGCGTTTGCGGCGCCTTCCCGAGGCACGCTAGAGCGCCTGCGACTAGCCGCGCGTGCCACGCATGCTGCATTAGGCGCGTCACCTACAATATGCGCCTCGTCGCGTGGTGCAGTCCGGCGGCGGGGTGCACGTGCAGTGCCGCTCGCGCCACGCGGCCTCCCTCCCCCCGCAGCCCCCTGCGCCGCCCGCGACCCACCGGCGACCCACCGGCCATGCACACCCAACCAAGTCCCGCTCCCAAAAAAAGGGAGGCAAGCCCGGACTGCAGCTTCGCTTCGTTGTTTTCTTCTACACCCTGCATGCGGCAGCCAGGTTGCCAGGGCACGTCAACTCGCCGGGGCTGCTTGCACCAGGGCCGCCATACGTAAGCATGCCTACCAGCCCGTCTGCTACATTTGTAAGCTCGCAAGATTGGAGGCCATGCACGGATGCGAAGATAGTCGGGGCTCAAGAGCAGGGCTGCCTACGGGGAGGGGCGCGGGGGGACTGGTGGCAGGCCGGGCAAGCCAGGAGGCGAGGTTCGCTACCGCCGCCGCTCGCAATGAAGGGAACAGTGCTGCAAGGGCAGCTGGCATGCAGTGGCGAGGGCGGACCCGGGAACGCTAGATGGCTGGGGCTGGCGCAGGGGCCACCACACGGCACAGCCAGTTGATCGCACTCTGCCCTCACCATTGTTTTTTGCACGGGGCTCAGGCGCTCAGCCCCACTGTCGCCGCCTGCAGGCTTGTCAGCACGGCCCAAGGCACCTTTGGCAGTGTGCTTGTGTCTGCAGCATTTCCGACCCAGGAGTTCTCGTGAGTGTGGGTCCCCAGACCTGTGCGGGCAGAGCAACAGCACACAGGTGCACATATACGGCGCCCTGCACTGGTCCATGCCTTGCGCTGGCAGGCTTGCTGCATGCCAACCCATGGCCCTGCCTTGCATCCGTTTGGCTGCATGCGTGGAGGGCGTTACAGGGCCAGGGTACCATTGCAGCTTTACTGGTAGGGCGTCGCTTTTGGCTGCCGCTAGACTGATGTGCACCCCACACAGTGCCGTGTCCGGTCTGGGCCCCAGACTCTGGGCTCTGGGGTCAGCCGGAGTGAGGCTGGTAGGTATGTCGACGTGGGCTGGAGGCTTGTTGAGGTCCGAGTGCGGATGCATACCGGTGCCGATGGAGGTTGAGCCGCACGCATTGATCAGACAGGGTGGACTCCGGTGCACGTGCTAAGTGCCACGGGTGTACGACCATGCCGTACACATGTCGTACAGAATGTACGGCAGCATTGTTACGTCCTTGTACGCCCAGATTACCAACATTATCATCACCCATCAGACGAGGTGGCCGAGCGGTCTAAGGCGCTAGTTTCAGGTTCTAGCCGGTTCATCTGGTACGAAGCTACTAGTCCGAAAGGGCGTGGGTTCAAATCCCATCCTCGTCAGCTGTTTTGCTTCTCTCCGCGGGGCGCACGCCCTCAACCGCTTGCACACAGCCCTCAACCGCGCACGCATCGTCGTGAATGCAAGCGATCCTGCGAGGACGAGAGCACAGCGCCAGCCTCACTGGCAGCCAACGGCGGCGGGCGAGCATTCTCGCAAGGTGGCCTCGCCCGTCGCTGGGCATTGTCACATCACTTGACGCAACGCTTGCACGTCTACAGGCTGCAGGCAGGGACTGTCGCACAGCACAGCATCGCCAGGAGGAGGGGGTTGCGACGCAACAGTGCCAAGTGATAAACTGCCGACGGGACCGGCGTGAACGGGGTGAACGACACATGTACGTGGGCGCGTGGGAGCGACAAAGCCACGCGGGTCAACGCAACGTTCAGCTCTCCGGAGTAGAGGGTCCACGCCAATGTAGGTGGGGAGGGCTAGCATGGATGGGGTGGAGGTAAGGGGAGCGGTATGGGAACTGCACAGCACTGGGTTGGTGACAACGACGTGAACGAACACGCGTGCTGCTCCGGCCAAGCTCTGGTTGGCAGGGCTCGGCGGGTACAATGCCTCTTCACAGAAGGGGGCGGTAGGGGCAGGGCTGCTACCCAAGAGCGAGAAGGCAGGCATGTGGTTAAGATCAGGCCAACGTCAGAGCCCCCAGAGAGAGACGGGGAGACAGAGAGCTACAATGCCTCGGCCTGCCGTCTGGGTCCTCGGCCTAGCCTCTTCGCCACTTCACCCCTCTCTCCCCCACCCACACGGGGGTGGGAGGCCTCGGACGGCTTCGGGCGGTTTTGGAGGGCGGCGAGGGCGCTGCTGTTCTGCGTCGTCCCCCTCTACCCAGTGCTGCTATCTTCTTTTCGTTCGCGTGCAAGTTTCGATTCTGAGCGCTCTGCACAAAGGCCTCGTGGCAACTTTCGTGCAGGGGTCACGAAGGAATTTCCCCTGGGGACCGTGCCCATGTACCGAAGGTTTTGGCCCCTGCTGAGTGCTGACCCCCTTTCGTGCATCTGGGCCAAGCTAGGGAACACTTTCTGACATGGTCTACCCGACACAAGGGTTCACAGTGTCAGTTGCACGCTCCCGAGTGCTGGCACGCCAAGGAGACAGGGGTTTGCTCGACGGGGAACACTTTCCGACAAGGCAATCATGCTGACGCCGCACCGTACGGTGCCTCCTGTGTACCCCCTTGTACCGAAACCGAAAGCCTGCGAAAGCCAACTTCCGTGAGGTGGCGAGGTTGCGAGGCCAACCAGAGCTTGGCCGGAGCAGCACGCGTGTTCGTTCACGTCGTTGTCACCAACCCAGTGCTGTGCAGTTCCCAAACCGCTCCCCTTACCTCCACCCCATCCATGCTAGCCCTCCCCACCTACATTGGCGTGGACCCTCTACTCCGGAGAGCTGAACGTTGCGTTGACCCGCGTGGCTTTGTCGCTCCCACGCGCCCACGTACATGTGTCGTTCACCCCGTTCACGCCGGTCCCGTCGGCAGTTTATCACTTGGCACTGTTGCGTCGCAACCCCCTCCTCCTGGCGATGCTGTGCTGTGCGACAGTCCCTGCCTGCAGCCTGTAGACGTGCAAGCGTTGCGTCAAGTGATGTGACAATGCCCAGCGACGGGCGAGGCCACCTTGCGAGAATGCTCGCCCGCCGCCGTTGGCTGCCAGTGAGGCTGGCGCTGTGCTCTCGTCCTCGCAGGATCGCTTGCATTCACGACGATGCGTGCGCGGTTGAGGGCTGTGTGCAAGCGGTTGAGGGCGTGCGCCCCGCGGAGAGAAGCAAAACAGCTGACGAGGATGGGATTTGAACCCACGCCCTTTCGGACTAGTAGCTTCGTACCAGATGAACCGGCTAGAACCTGAAACTAGCGCCTTAGACCGCTCGGCCACCTCGTCTGATGGGTGATGATAATGTTGGTAATCTGGGCGTACAAGGACGTAACAATGCTGCCGTACATTCTGTACGACATGTGTACGGCATGGTCGTACACCCGTGGCACTTAGCACGTGCACCGGAGTCCACCCTGTCTGATCAATGCGTGCGGCTCAACCTCCATCGGCACCGGTATGCATCCGCACTCGGACCTCAACAAGCCTCCAGCCCACGTCGACATACCTACCAGCCTCACTCCGGCTGACCCCAGAGCCCAGAGTCTGGGGCCCAGACCGGACACGGCACTGTGTGGGGTGCACATCAGTCTAGCGGCAGCCAAAAGCGACGCCCTACCAGTAAAGCTGCAATGGTACCCTGGCCCTGTAACGCCCTCCACGCATGCAGCCAAACGGATGCAAGGCAGGGCCATGGGTTGGCATGCAGCAAGCCTGCCAGCGCAAGGCATGGACCAGTGCAGGGCGCCGTATATGTGCACCTGTGTGCTGTTGCTCTGCCCGCACAGGTCTGGGGACCCACACTCACGAGAACTCCTGGGTCGGAAATGCTGCAGACACAAGCACACTGCCAAAGGTGCCTTGGGCCGTGCTGACAAGCCTGCAGGCGGCGACAGTGGGGCTGAGCGCCTGAGCCCCGTGCAAAAAACAATGGTGAGGGCAGAGTGCGATCAACTGGCTGTGCCGTGTGGTGGCCCCTGCGCCAGCCCCAGCCATCTAGCGTTCCCGGGTCCGCCCTCGCCACTGCATGCCAGCTGCCCTTGCAGCACTGTTCCCTTCATTGCGAGCGGCGGCGGTAGCGGACCTCGCCTCCTGGCTTGCCCGGCCTGCCACCAGTCCCCCCGCGCCCCTCCCCGTAGGCAGCCCTGCTCTTGAGCCCCGACTATCTTCGCATCCGTGCATGGCCTCCAATCGTGCTCAGGGTGAGGGTGCGGCTCAAGACCATCTTCTGCCCCTAACATTCCACCCCCTTGGCCGGGGGGGGGGGCAGGAAGTGTAAAAAAAACACCACGCTTTAACCTTGGTGAGCTCGACAAGAGGAGCCCAAATCCGCTTTCAGAATGAAAATCGAGGTTCTAGGAAAAAAGTTATGAGCCCTCAAAGTTGGGGGGGGGGGGGGGGGGGGGGGGGGGAGGGGGGCCCCGAACTTTTGTACAGCGCCCGTCCGAACTTTTGTCACAGCGGTCTGACGCAGCCCAAGGGCCCTTTCCTTGCGTAAACGCGTGGTATCAAGGAGAGGCTGAACCGTGGGTGTGCCTGAGCACCACAGACCGTAGGGATGGTGGTCGAAAGGGTGGCTGCGGGTGCCACATGTCGGCATGTCCGCGCGTGGGACACGTCACAACCGGCACTGCCACCGCTGCTAGGCGTCTGGGTGTACTATCATGACCGTAGCTCATCATATAGGAGGCCTAGGGCATGAATAGCGCGGATGCAAGGTACCGGAGAGTGGTCCATGGACGCGGGGATGGTCAATGGACAGGACCCAAGCCTCATCGACGCTTCCGGTTCACGCGCAAGGCAGTAGCGCACACGAAGCGCAGCCGATTGGCAAAAAAGTCGAGGAAAATGGGTTACATTATGGCCATGTACGGCAGTGTGTGCAGTGTACGGCAAGGGGGGGGGGGTTGGGGGGTCGGGGGGGTCGGAACTTTTGTGGGGTGGTGTATGGAACTAATGTTTTTACCCCCACCTGCCTTGGCTGTGCCGTGTGGTGGCCCCTGCGACAGTGGGCCTGCTGGGCCCGGCGTTCCTGGCCTTCCTCACTCAGGAAGTCGGGGTCTGGGGCCAGCCTCGAGCCTTGCAAGCACCCGTGGGCAGGCAGCCCCGGGGCACGTCCTAATCCAGGGACACAGGCTCTGTGGAGTTCTGCAAGCTCCACAAGCGATCGCTATCCGTGCCACGCCCATTCATCATCCTGCGAAAAACCTCCCTACCGCTCGGTCCGCGCCAAGGCCCGCGCAGCCTGAGCAGCCACCCCTCGGCCCGCCCAGCGCTCCCTTCGCCTTGACAACGCCACACCTGCTTTCAACCCCGCAACCCACTCGCTTTCAGCAACCCTCGAGCCAAGCAGCCACCCACCACCCCCGGTACGCGAAAACTTAATAGCCCAGTGGCTGCGGCTCCAGTCCTGGAGTCTGCGGTCTGCGGTCTGCCTGCCCAAGCCCTATCTCGCCCCGACACCACCGCGCCGCCGACACCCACCACCCCAGAGCCCCACCCCTACCCCACACCGCAACGAGGCCACTTGCCCCTCTGGGCCACGCACACGGCCGTACGCCTCCACGCCACGTGCCGTACCGTACCGCTCCTGACTAAGCCAGCGAGGCCCACGTGGCGGCCGCGTGCGCGTTGAGCGCCGCCACCGCCGCCTCCGCCGCCGCGCGCCGCCGCACCTGCTGCACCCAGCCCTCCGCCAGCGCCGCCGCCGCCGTGCCGTCGACGGCGCCTGCCAGCGCCTCCGCCGCCGCCGGCAGCTGCCCCGCCGCCAGCAGCGCCTCGGTGCGGGCCAGGGCGGCGTCCACTCCGCCCGCCGCGGAGCCCAGCGCCTTGACGGCCTCGGACTCGTCCGCCTGCGCATATTGTCAGGGTGGGGGGTGGGCGAAGGTTGGGTGGGTCAGGGGCACTGTGGGGTTAGGGGCAATGCGCTGGCGCAGGGGGGCAGGGAGCGAGGCATCGCACAGAGCCGTGCGAGGGCTGAGGAGGCGCTTGGGACCATCTGCGGCAGGGGGAGCTCGTGCGAGTGGGGCACGTGCTAGGTGGTAGGGCTGCCCCTATGTTACGTTGGTAGCAAGCACAGCGAAGCCAAAACTGCAAGAGCGAGTCTCTGGCTGAAGCGGGCCAGGTGGTAGGGCGTGTACTGGAACGGCACAACCGGTTGACCGCCAGCCGCCCGCCCCGCCCTGCCAAAACACCGTCACCACACACACACCCTCTAGTTCTCACGCGCCCACCCTACGCATCCTAAACACCCTCTAGTTCTCCATTCCTGGACACCCCCACCCCACCTCCAACCTTGAGCTTGCCGCCAGCCGCCCCTTTCCCCGCCTGCGGCACACCCTTGCCCCACACCGTGCCCAACCCAACCTCTCCCCTCCCCACCCTCAATCCTTCCGTCCCCGGACCCCCCCCCCATCCCCCATGCCCCCACCTTGAGCTTGGCCGCCAGCCTCGCCACTGCCACCGCCAGCAGCCCCGAGCGCTCCCCCGGCAGCAGGGCCAGCGCGGACAGGTCGGAGCGGAGGGAGCGCAGCTGGCGGGACAGGTCGGCGCTGGGGTGGGGTGGGGGGGTTTGGGGTGGGGGGAGGGGAGCGGGGCAGGGGAGGGTTAGGGCTTGGGGGTAGGGGTAGGGGTGCACAGGGCCCCGGCCCCTGACGCGGCCTCCGGAGCCCAACCCGGGGGCGTGGGTCCCAGCAAACGCCGCGCGTGCACCCCCATTGGGACCTGTCGGTCCAGACCGTGCCCCGTCCCCTTTTCCGCAGGACGACCTCGCATCCCTACAAGAGCCCCCCCCCCCCCCGCCCCCGCCCCCGCCCCCGGTCCTGCCCCTGCCCCCCGGCTCACAGCCCCCACCGTCCCCCCTCACCGCGTGGCCACGGCCTCCGCCGGCAGCCCCCCCACCACCGCCCCCACCAGCGGGTCCTGCGCCGCCAGGGCCCGCAGGGGCGCGGCCGCGGGGCCCAGCGGCGCGCCCGACTCTGCGGCGGCGGCCAGCGAGGCGGCGCCCGCGGCCAGGGAGTGGCCGGCCTGGAGGGGAGGGGCGAGGGGGGAGGGGAGGGGGGCGAGGCGGGGAGAGGCAGTTAGGCGGGGTGGATGGGTGAGAGGGGGGGATGGGTGAAAGCGGGGTAGGTGCTTCAGAGCACTCATGTGGTCCTCATGTTCCGATACTAGGTGCCGAGCGAATGCCGTGTGCAGCGTGGACCCGACCCCTTCCCCTGCGCTCGCCCACGGACAGGCCCCCCGCCCCTCGGCCCTCGGGGCCAACGGTACCGTAGTCTGCTGCCCCAAGTTCTCCTCCCTCGCGGCTCCCACCTGCGACGCCGCCGCCTGCCGCGCCCTCTCCGAGTGCGCCAGCCCCAGCGCCCCCAGCGCCGCCCGCAGCGCCTCCAGCGCCTCGCCCCGCTCCCGAGCCTCCGCCAGGCGGGCCGACTCGCCGGCCAGGCGCCCGCGCTTCTCGGCCTGGCGGGCCTGGGGGGGGGGGGAGGGGGGAAGGAGGGAAGGAGGGAAGGAGGGAAGGGGCAGGGACGCGAGGTTGGTGAGGTTGGGGATTTTGGCTTCTCGGCCTGCCGGGCCTGGGGGAAGACGGAGGGGGGAGGAGGGAAGGGGCAGGAGTGGAAGGAGTTGAAGGAGAAGGCAGGACGTCAGAACCCGGCGGGGCCCTGCGGAAGGCTGCTGGCCAGCTCCATCGCGTGGCGGCGCCATCCAACAGATCCGGCCATACCACCCGACCCGCCCCCTGCATCCCCACCAAATCACGCTCCTGCTCCTGCTAGAGCTCCCAGCCTCCCTCCTCCGCCCCCCCCTCCGCCCCCCCCCCACACCCCCACCCCACCCCCACTGTGGCGGTATGTACCTTCTCCGGCAATCCCACTAACCATTCGACGCTCTCCCGCTTATCAGCTTCAAACACCCCCCCCCCCCCCCACCTCCAGCTCCAGCATCTCCCGCGTGCTCTCCGTGTACTGCCGCAGCAGCGCCTTGAAGCGAGCCACCGCAGCCTCCCCGGCGGCAGAGAGCTGCGAGCAGCGGGCCTGGGCGGCGGCCAGCTCGCCCTTGACCTGGGGGGTGTTGCGGGGATTTGGGGGGGTTTGGGGGGGTTTGGGGTTTGGGGTTTGGGGTTTGGGGGCTAGAATCAGAGGGTGGGGGCGGGACGAAGAGGGGCGGAGAGGGGTGGAGGGCAAGGCCGCAAAGCCCAGCTCCATTGCCCTGGGGGCCCTTTCGAAACCACCTGCATCCCTCACTCCCTCCGAAACCTCCGAAACCTGCATCCCCCACTCCCTCCGAAACCTCCGAAACCTGCATCTCCCACTCCCTCCCACTGTACTCCCCAAATCTCCATTCCCCAAACCCTCCATCGCAAGACCCCTCGCCCCCCCCACCTGCTCCATCTGCTCCGTGTGCCAGCGGGCGGCGGTGGCCAGCGCCTCACCCGCCAGCTTGGAGTCAGCAACCGCCTAAAAGGGGGGGAGGCGGGGGAGGACATGTCCCGTTCCGCGCTCGGCAGGCAATGACGTGGAAGTACGTCCAACGGGACCACGGGCTCGCGCTCCGCTGTCCGGCCTCATCCCGTGCCTACGGTCCGCCACGATCGCGCCCCCCGCCCCCCAACACCCACGCACCTGCGCGTGCCGCTCCGGGAACTGCGCCCAGTCCGCCACGCCGCCGCCGGCTGCCGTAACGGCTGCGCGGATGAGGCCCACGGGGCTGAGGTCGTAACCGTCCAGGCCCAGCCGGCCCTCCGGCAGGCCCTCCGGCAGCGGCGGCGGCGGCGGACCCTCCTGGTGCAGCAGGGCCACCGCCGCCGCCGTGGCGGCGCCCAGGCCCAGGGCCGGGGCGCCGGCGGGAGCGGGGGTGGCGGCGGGGGTGGAGGGGGTGGGGGTTGCGGGGGCGAGGGCGGCGGAGGCCTCCGAGGCCGCCGCCTCGGCGGCGGCGAGGATGGCGGCGGCAGCGTCCCCGGCCTTCCCCGCCGCCTCCTTCGCCGCGCCCTCCGCCGCCTCCTTGGCGCCCTCCGCCGCCTCCAGAATGCGCTCCGCCGCGGCCGCAGCAGCTGCCGGTGCCTTCGTCTCCGCCGGTGCCGGCGCCTCCGCCGGTGCCGGGGCCGGCGCCGGTGACGCCGCGGGCTTTGCCTCCGCCGCGGGGGCAGCAGCCGCAGGCGCGGGCGTCGGCGCAGCCGGGGCCGGGGCCGGAGCCGGGGCCGGGGGGCCCTTGCTGGGCTCGGGGGGGATGTTTGCCTGCGACATCGCCGCCCGCTTCATGGCGGCCCTGCCCCCCTCCAGCTCCCGCTGCACCTCCACCTTGATGCGCTCCAGCTTGGCCAGCCACTCCTGGTCGATGGACTGGGGGGGGGGAGGAGAGGGGGAAGAGGGGAAAGTGGAAGATCTGCGCTATCCCGAGATGGCGGCCGGCTAGGAGGCGTAGGAATAGCACCAGTGGGTGCATGCCACCCTATGCCCCCATCACGCCATGCCGCCATCACGTCCCGGCCTTTCGCACCTCACCCAGCCACACCCCCATCCTCCACCCAGACTCCACCGGCCCAACCACCAACCACCCGCACCTGTTGGTACTGGTAGAAGGCCCAGCACACGGGCAGCCCCATCAGGGGGATCAGCCAGCCCAGGGCCGAGAAGACCCGGCTACCGCCACCCGCCGCCTTGGCCTTGGCGCCGGCTGCAGCAGCGGCACCGGCACCGGCCGCAGGCCCAGCCGGGCCCGCCCCAGCCGCACCCGCGGGCCCGCTGGGGCCCGGGGCGGAGGCGGGCGTGCCGGGGGCCGGGGCCTTGGGAGCCGCGGCAGCGGCGCCCCCGGGCGGGGGCGGGGTGGGTGCCGCGGGGGTGCCGGGCGCGAAGCCGGGCTTGGGCTGCGTCGGTGGTTGCGTGCTTAGCCCGGCGCCGGACCGAGGGGCCGCGGGGGCGCGAGCTGCGCTGGCACGCAGACCGAGAACGCACGAGACGCGAGCAGCGACCATCAGGCTGCGTGCGCGCGGTCCGGCCAAGCGCGAGGCTGCCGACAGGCCGTGCGCGGGCAGGCCACCAGCTGCGAGGCCTCTGACGCTCATGCGCGAAGCCGGCGCGCTGGAAGCGCCCGGCAGCGCGGGTCTCGCAATCGTCTCGTGCTCCATCCTCCGGCCACAGAGCTTATGACGCGGCCTCTTAGCTCGTCTACTGAGCTATAGATCAATGCGAGCCGGTTCGGCGGCCGCTTCACCAGTGAGCGTGCTGATGGACGTGCAAGGTATCGGAGGCGAGCGCCAGACCCCTGGTGTGCTCGTGATTAATGCTCCTAAATGACAGCAGTTGCAGAGGGCGACAGTGCGAGGCAACGGCGAGGTGAGTGCTGGACGCAGGTGCACCTGTCTCGTGTCTCTACAGCACCCAAGCTAGTGCTTCGATATGCGGTGCAAGCTAGGCCTGCAGGTACTGCGCATGCATGCAGGTGCAGAAGGCTGGTGAGCTGCACGACGGGTGGGCCCATGCACGCCTGCACAGAGGCCCATTGCCCCAAGCTAGTTCCCCCGCATTACCCCATACGTGCCCATACTCGTGACACCGCTTCAATTGCCGACAACGCTGCTACCAACAAAGCAGCGCCTCCCACCCACGGCACAATCCCGGCATCGTTCCGGCGATTCCGTCACTCTTGCGGCCGGCAAAGGTCACGAGCTTCTCACCACTGTAGGCTTTAAGTCTCTCGCATAGTACATCGACGCGGCCACCGTCAAATCCGCGAGGAAAACCCTTCCTGGCCTAAACCGCGTGGGCATGGCCGGCGTCAGTGGCACCTGTCTGGCGGGCCAGCGCAGCGCCGCTGGGGCCTGCGCAAGGCGCACCGGCCGCCTCGCCCCCAGCCGGGCACTCACCCTCATCACCCGCAGCCTCGGTCGGCCGGTGCCGTCGCCCGAGCAGGTACCGAGAAAGGCACACGGTTGACGGGACAGTCCTGGTGGCTCGGGGTGTGGCCCCTGCAGTTGGGCTGCCTGAGCTGGCCCATCGGGACTCCCCCTAACCTCGCGGCCATCCTACCTCCCCTTTGCCGGCCTCGTGTGCTCCGCCCTCGAGCCTCGCCACTTTGCTTCCCAACTTGCTCTCACCTGCCCATCTCCGTTCCCGGTTACCAGCCCTTCCCCTCCTCCTCCCCCGCATGCCCCTGTTCCCCAGCCGCCTCACTCGCAGCCGCACCTCAATCCGAAGAGCCCTCCCGTACACCCTGAGATTGGCCAGGTAATGTGGGGCATGGTGGGGCACGAAGGGTTAGGGTTTGCGGGGGGTAAAGAGGGGGCGCGGGCTTCAAGCTGAGCGGGGTTGCGTCGTTAAGAGGGGAGAGGAGATCTTGAAGAGAGGAAACCAGCAGGGGTTTCGGAGATTAGAAGTGCAAAGATTTATGGTGCAGAATCAGAGGGATCGTATCGGTAATACCAGTAGGACCGCCCCCTCAGCCCAACCCCCCAACTCCTCAAACCAGCCCTCCGTCCGCCCACCACCCCCTGCAGGTGCTCTTCTCCGAGGAGGTCATTGCGGCGCGCGTGGCGGAGCTGGGCAGGCGAGCCATGGGGGAGGGGGCGGGGGTTGGAGGGGAAGGGGTGGATTGGGAGGGGTAAGCAGGGCACGCGGGGCCTGGGTGGTTGGCAGAAGAGGTGGGCTGGGGAGGAACAGGCGCTGGCTGGGCGGAGGGGCTTGTGCGGGTCCGGTGCGGGGGCGGGGGCTGGTGCTGGGGCTGGGACCCGTGGGGTGCCGCAGGTGGGGCTGGGACCGCGCAGGGCGAGAGAGAGGAAAGGGCGCGGATTGAAGGGCGGCACAGGCCCCCGTCTCATGAGCCCTACCCGTGGACGCTCAGGGAGTGCGCACCGTCAGTCCTCGGCCCCTCGCGCCCCGCTCGAGACAGAGTGCCCGGTACAGGCCCTGGGCGCGGTGCCCCGTGCCCACACGAGCGTAGATTTGCAAGGGGTTCAGGGTCGGGGGCGGCAGCCGAAAGGCCCTCGAGGGCAAGGAGCGGGGGCTTTCCCTATCCAGCGCCCTCCCGTCCACCCGCCAGCCCACTGCCCACTCCACTGCCCACCCCGCTCCTGCCCGACCCGTGTCCACCCGCCCCCGCCCCACCCCCACCCCCACCCCCACCCCCACCCCCACCCCCACCCCCACCCCCACCCCCACCCCCACCCCCACCCCCACCCCAACCCCCACCCCCACCCCCACCCCCACCCCCACCCCCACCCCCAGGCTCATCGGCCAGGACTACCGCGGGCGGGAGCTGGTGGTGGTGGGGGTGCTCAAGGGCGCCTTCATGTTCACCTCGGGTGGGGAGAAGGGGGGCGAGAGGGGTCGGGAGAGGGGGTGGGGAGAGGGATTGTGAGAAGGTTGGGGAGAGGGGTGGGGAGAGGGGTGGGGAGCCTCAGGTGGGACAGGGGGCAAGAGCAGGGCCTTGAGGGGGGAGGCGGGGAGGTGTCCACGAGCGCAGTCATGTTTACCTGGGGTGGGAAGAGGTTGGGGAGCCAGGGAAATGCGGAAGCGGAAGGCCTTCCGTAGGGCATCGGGGGTCACGGGACGAGGGCCCTTCCGAAATGTGGGGGTGGACCCCAAGCGGAAGGTGCGTGGGAGCCCGTTGCATTATTCTAGGGCGTTGCACCCCTGCCGATCCCTTGGGTGTAGTAGAAAATTTGATCACATGGCCATGGCTGGCGGTGGCGAGGGCTTGAACGCAAAGCCGTGAAGGGCTTTAGCGCAGGGAAGCACACGGTCGGTGCGAAGCGTCTGCTTCCTCGCGCTGCATGAAGCCCTTCACTGCTTGGCGTTAGAGCGCTAAACGCCGCCATCAGTAGCCCGCATGAGAACCCATGTACCAGCGGGGCCTGAACGCCTGGGGGCAGAGGACCAAGCTCCCAGAGGACCACCCTCCCTTAGTCCTGGCGGGGCATGTTGACCCGCTCCAAAAGTCCGCTTTCCCCTAAGCCCCACCCCACCCCACCCCCCACCTGGCCCCCCCCCAGACCTGGTCCGCCACGTGTACCCCTTCCCCGCCTCCCTCGAGGTGGACTTCCTCAAGGCCTCATCGTACGGCACCGGCACGCAGTCATCGGGTGCCATACAGCTGGACAGCGGCTTCCGCCTGGGCAGCGTGGCGGGGAAGCACGTGCTGCTCGTGGGTGAGTCGGGGGGGGGGGCGGAGGGGGGTGTCAGGCAGGTTGCGGCGGCGTGCGTGCGGCGGGACGGACAGCGACCCGCACGCAATCTTAGCATGTCTTGGCCTGGGGCCCGGAACCACCCTGCAAGTTGTCGTGCCCCGTCTTCCTCTGCAACCCTACAATCCAGTCGTACCACCCTGCTCCCCTGTCCTTCCCTCTCCTCCCCTCATTCCCTCTCCCCCTCTCCTCCTCTTCCCCCGCCCCCCAAGAGGACATCATAGACACGGGCGCCACCCTGGCCCGACTGGCGGAGCTCATGGAGGGGGCGGGGGCGGCCAGCGTCAAGGTGGGGGGGGGGTGGATGGATGGATGGATGGATGGGTGTGTGTGGGGGGGGGGGGGGTGCTCGCGTGGGCTCGCCGTGTTGGCGGCATCGCCGTTAGTTGGTGGTGGTAATGATGTCGGTGAGTGTCGCGGCACAAGACACGTCCGCATCCCTCCCGCGCCCCGCCCGTTGCCCCTCACCTCCCCTCCGCTCCCCTCTCCTCCCCCCACCCCTCAAGGTGTGTGCCCTGCTTGACAAGAAGGCGCGGCGGCGGGTGCCGGTGGTGGCCGAGTGGACGGGCTTCGAGTGCCCGGACGAGTTCATCGTGGGGGTACGGTGAGTGGGGGTAGGGGAATAGGCATGAGGGCGGGAAAAGGAGGGAAAACGGGGAAAGCAAGGGGGGATGGGGGGGAGGGGAGACAGCCGGCAGGGCGCATTGAGGGGTGTGGTATGTGGTTGAGGGCAAGGGTGGGCAACGGGCGGGGGGCAAAAGCCCAAGCCCGGCTGGGCGGATCGGGGGATACGGGCGCTCCCTTGTGGTAGGGGGCACGTAGAGGGCAGGGTCATCGGCTGGGGCGCTAGGATGCGTCGGACCGCAGAGGCCTGGTGTCATGGGTAGCCAACACACATGCAACCACCCGCCCTCTCGGCCGTACCAGGCATCGACTACGCCGAGAAGTACCGCAATCTGCCGTACATCGGCACCGTACGGGAAGAGTTCATCGCCAAGGAGTGACTCACAGCATACTGGGAGGATGGCCGCACGCGGACGGCGAGGCAGCTGCCATGCCTGGGACGGGGTACCCCAGGTCTGCACGCTGCGTCTCCTCCTCGTCCTCCTCCAGCTCCAGCTCCTGCGGCCTGCAGCCCCGGTGGCGGGGCGGGGCCTGCCGGGCAGTGCAGGGGTGGCGAGACCGGGGCCGAGGTGGGAGCTGCGGGGGCTGAGGGTGCGTTGGCAGGGGCTTGGCTGCAGCGATGGGCTGTGCCGCATGGCGCGTGGCGCCTGGCCTGGAAGGCGTGATGGGGGGCGGGGGCGTTGGGGGCAGGAGCTTAGGCTACTGATGCATCATGCATGCAAGGAAGCGTGCGGCATCTCTGGTGGCTGGCTGCGATGGAAGGCTGCATGCGTGCGCCCGCAACATGGGGGGAATAGGGTGGCGCTAGCAGGCGCGCTGAGGACTGCAAAGTTGTGTGCGTGCTGCAGTACATTTTAGCGTCACGGCGGCCGTGACCTTGACTATTGCGTCACTGTTCATGACCATCAATGACAGATGATGGTGCGGTGCGGGGTATCCAAGTGTGTGCAGGTGTGTCGAACTGGGGAGCGGGCAGCGGGAGCGCTGGGGGAGCTCGGAGGACCGCCCTGCAGTGCCGGCAGCGGCTGGGGGCCCACTGGCCTGGTGGGGGAGCGAATGGTGGGGGCATCAGCCCTAGAAGGGCACTGCCTGGAGCCCTGGTCAACTGCGTGCTGCATCGTGTCACGTGTCGGCTCAATGGTCCTTTGCTGGCGGCTGGCTGGCTGGCTGCCGGCCCTGCCGAGGAAGAGCTATCCCGACGAAAAATTTGTCTGGAAGACTGGAACGCGCCGAAGGTAGTCCGGCCAGAGTGCCGGGGGCCAGGGGGGTTCCATGCTCGCCGGGGCTGTGCACTGGCTGTGCAGCGTAGTCGAGGGCCAGGGCCCAGGGGGAATGGACGAATGGGGGCAGCGGGGGATTCTGTGCTCGCAGGGGCTGTGCAGCGTAGTCCGGACGATGATGAAGGGGGATGCAGCTGAGCGCGCTGTCGCAACGCGAGAGAAGAAGGCAGGGTGCCAGCAATGCGCATCGCCGAGGCAGGGGCTAACCTAGGGGCAGCCGCGCGCGCAAACGGTACTTTCCTGGCTCTTGGTGTCGAGGCCCCCGGTGTTGTGCGTGCAGGCGGCCGCCAGTCCCGCTAGAGCGCGTTGGCCCACCTGTGATCAATGTGAAGCGCAGCGTCGATGGGGGCAGCGGGGGATGAGGGGGATGCGGTTGGAACGGGGGTCCTCCTTCTGGCCGCACCCGCATTTTGGGCCACAGCGCACTAGAACAACCACATTTGCAACAACGATAACGCTTTGGAAGTTAGCTGAGCACGAGACAGCCTGAAGCAGCTCGGGGCAGCTGCTCCACTAGGCACGAGCACTGCGCGGCTTTCGCTCGTTCCCTTTGTTCTGCTTGCGTACTTACACGCTTGCCACCCTCGAGAGACCGCTAGATAACTCTCGCGAACATCGCCGC
Organism: Edaphochlamys debaryana; assembly: GCA_016858145.1. Classification (NCBI taxonomy): domain Eukaryota; kingdom Viridiplantae; phylum Chlorophyta; class Chlorophyceae; order Chlamydomonadales; genus Edaphochlamys; species Edaphochlamys debaryana. The sequence goes on from JAEHOE010000014.1 coordinate 1,277,227, forward strand.
TGAGCGCATCGAAGCGCTCGAGCTGCACCCAGAGCCGCCGACAGCAAATGATGCAACAATGTGGACCCTCTGCATCCCCGGAGGTCCGGGCTGGGCTCGCTCCGACAGCGGAGCCGAGTCTCCCCGCAATCGATGCTTCCATCGCGTGGACGCCCGACCTGGTGGGGCGGATGGCTGCCTTCCTGGCCTCCAACGAGGTTGCGTGCCTGCGGCTGGTGAACAAGGCTGCGGAAAATCGACTCGCGGGCGCCAACATCGACCTCTCGCAGCCCCTCCCCTCCCCGGCCTTCCGGCTGCTCCTATCGCCGGCCGGGTGCCGGGCCCTGACCACCGGGCAACGCAGGGAGGTGGTCAGACTCGCGGCCCGCAGCAATGACGTCACGAATCTGGAGCTGGCGGCGGCGGCGACGGGCATACAGCCAGGCGCTCTGGACTTCAAGTTGGAGGTGGCCGCCGCCGCGGCGGGCGCAATGAACTGTTGCCGCTACCTCGACCCATCCGCCTCCAGTTGGACTGCTGCCAGAGCTGCGGGGAAGAATGGGCATGAGACCGTGATTGCTTGGGCCCTGGAGGCTTGTGATACAGATGACCGCTTCGAGATCGCCCGGGAAGCCGCCCTGGGTGCTGCGGAGGGCGGGCACGTGGCTCTGCTGGAGCGCGTGCTGCGGCAGTTCCCGCCCCTCTCAGCTGCGGAAGCCGCATACGAAGCCGCATGTGCGCAGGCGTGCGCGGACGCGGCAGCGCTTGATGCAGCTTCCGCGAAGGCTGCTGCGGCGCAGGTCGCCGCAGCCCTGGCTGCTGATGACCCGGCGGCATGTCAGGCGGCGGCGGCGGCGGCGAAAGCTATTGCGGCCGCCGCTCGTGGCACCAAAGCAGCTGTGGCTGCAGCAAAAGCAGCCGCCCGGGCCGGCACTGTGGCAGCCAATGCGGCGGCGGCAGCGGAGGTGGCACCAGCTCCGGCGACGGCAACGTACAGGGCGGTAGCTTCCGCGGACGCGGCCGCGCTTAAGGCTAGCGAGGCTAGCAGCAGAGCATGGGCCGCACAGGATGCGGCCGGAAGGGCAGCACGCTTGGCACGGGATACGGCCGACAGGGCAGCGGCGGCCAGCAAGGTTGACGGCGGGGAGGGCACCGAGGGGGGCAGCGAGGAGGAGGGCGAGGGCCGAGTGGCAGCCAGGAAGGTTGAGAGTGGTGAGGGCGAGGGGAAAGGCGCGGAGGGCGAGGGGGCAAGCGAGGGGGCCGCCGACGGGGTCAGCGCTCAGGGCACCAATGACGTCAGCCAGGCGGTCAGCAAGGCGAAGAGGGTGAAGTATAAGGGGGAGCAGGTCCACGTGGATGGCCCGCTCCTCCGCGCAGCCCTGTCCGGCTGCGACCTGGCGACCGTCGAGCTGCTGTGCTGTGGGCTGGGCCTGGAGGGGGCCGTGCGGGCCTGCTGGTCTGACGAGGGCGAGATCGCTGAGCTGCTGCTGGAGGCCATGCATGCAGCGCTGTACAGCTCCAGCCACGACTGGCAGGCCAAGGCCGAGCGGGTCTTGGCGGCCGGAAGGGCGCTGGACGCCGACTGCTTTGAGGACGGTGCGCTTTTCGCTCCCGCATTCGGCACCGCCCGCGACTGTTGCGGGGAGGAGCTGGTGGAGCGGTACACGTGGCTGAAGGCGCGTGGCTTTTGGGCCGACGTGTGGGAAAACGCGTGGGAATATGCAAGAGACGCTCTCGTGGAGGCGGTAAGCGCAGCTATGCTTGCCACAAGGGTCTGGGGAGGGGCCGGGGAGCCTGCGTAGAAACGGTTTTGCCGTAGCGGTTGTTGCCCCCGAGTCGCACCGTGGACTTGAACCCCTGAGTTTCGAGCCTGGTGTAGTTACGAAGTCCTCCCCTCCCCCTATCTACCATCGCCTCCACTGCGCAGGGGCGCAGTGCGGCTGCTGTGCGGTGGCTGCTGCTGGAGGAGGGCGTGGAAGCTGCGCACCCCCTGGGACCATGGGATCAGGCTCAAGTGCTACGGGGGTATGCCGAGGGGGGCCACGTGACTGCGCTGGAGGTGGTGAAGCAGGTGCGCCGGGAACGGGATTGCGACAGGGACAGGGCCGCGCAGACGGTGGGGGGCTTGGTTCGGCTCCTTACTGCTCTCCCGTCCTCACCCCCACAAGTTTAGGTTCCAGTTCCCTAGACCTCGCTCCGTGGGAACATCAACCCATCCTGCTCGCCTCGGATCCGTGCAGGAGGGCTGGCAGCTCAATCTCGTCACTCTCTTCGAAGCCGCGGCTAACCAGCTGGCAGTGGAGGAGTGGGTCTGCGACCAGGTGTGCATGGGCGCGCGGGGGCTTGGTGCTGCTGCGGGCGACAAGGGCAAGGATCCTCGGGCGGGCATGAGGGGTGAGGATGGCTCCCGCACAGGCTTGCCCGCATCCATCCCCCCGTGTCCCTGTCACCCCCAGCTTGCCTGGCCTGCCGACGACCACGAGACCACCGGCAAGCTCCTGCACTTCGCATGCGAGCGGGGCCACGTGGGGCCCATGCGCCGGCTGGCCGGGCGCCTGCGGGCGCAGGGGAAGCTCGGCGAGCACTGGGATGCGCGCGCCAGCACGGGGCGTTCAGCGTGGTGTGCTGTGGCGGGCTCTGGCTGCGTGGCGGCGGCGGAGCTGCTGGCCGAGCTGGGCTGCCCCAAGCCGGTGAGGGCACGGAGGGCCGGGTGGCTCGCATGGGCGGGCTCGGTAGCAGGCACTAGCCAGCTTTGCGCTGCGCGCCCCAGCTTGCTCAACCCCGATGCTCTTACTGTTCATGCCTTGCCCGATCCTCCGTACACAGACGGACGGGTCGCCATACAAGGCGGTTGCTGAGCGGTTGGGCGATCAGCCGTGGTGGATGTTCCCTGCGCTGCACGGCCTGGGCGTGGGCTTTGGCCCCGCGGAGGAGGGGCTGCTGGCCAAGTGCGCCCTGGTACAGCCGGGAGGGGCGTGGTGGTTGCATAGGTGGGATCTCAGGTGGGGTGAACAGATGCGCGGCCTCGATTGGCTGCTGGCGGCGGGCTGCCCGGTCGCCGACTGGGCCGAGCTGGAGGCCAAGGTTGTGGCGCATACCTCATCGCAATACTTGAACCCGCACCCGGAGTACTCGGAGGCGGTGCTGGCGTGGGTTCGGGAGCAGCGGGCCCGGCTGGGCTCGGGGCAGGCGTGTGCGGCCGCAGCAGCGGCGGGGTCCGTTCCAGCGGACGCCGCCGCACAGCCCTCGGGAGGCAGCCAGGCCGCAGCCGAGGAGGGGCTGAGCAGGAGCCTGCTGGCGGAGGGGCCGACAGCGGCGCTGGCTGGCGCCGTGGCCGGCGCTACAGCTGCGGCGGGGGCGGGGGCCTCCGTCGCCGACGCGCCAACGGAGCCCAGCGGTGCGGAGCCGTCGCAGCCGCAGCAATAATCTGAGATACGGTGAGCACCCCCGCGTCCGCGGCTACAGCCGCCATGCTGGCTCCCTCTGGCTGTGACCCCACCGCAAGCCTGCCTGTCGCTGTGCCGCCGCCGCCACGCCCGCCACACCCCTGCCCGAGCGCCAGCCCCACTGATCTTCCGGTCCACCACTCGTCCTCCTGCGTGCTCCCCGCCCGCCCCAGCGCAGGCGCTCCATGCCCCGCGGACCTGGGCCCTTGTCCGGCCCCGCGCCCGGTGGAGCTCGGCGCTGGCCTCACTCCCCCGTTCGTCCTCGTGGGCTGGGGACCGGCGTAGGCGGCCGTGGTGGCGGCAGGCGCGGCTGCTGGCATGGCCAATCTTGTAGATAGCTGGTTCCCCCGGGGGCTGCCTGTAGCTGGGTTGTGGGCCTGACCCGGCCGATGCGTCACATGTAGCAGCGGCGCAGGGAGGGCGCAGCTGGCGCGTTGTCGCTGGGGGTGGCTGTGGACCCGTGCGTCTGGCGTGGCGGACAGAGGACAAGATAGAATGGGTGGTGTTCGGCTTTTGGGGCTGCAGTGACTGAGCGCGGGCATAGCATAGGGACTATGCCCGGATGCCGCCCGGCCCTTGACTGAATGTCTGATGAAGCGAGTGCACCGCATGCATGCATGCAGTGGGTTGACTGGACGCAATTGGTAATCAGGCTTCGGCGGCCTTCCACGGCAGTCTTGATGGGGCGCCCTCGGCTGCTGGCTGGGTTACGCAGCCGAGCCCGTTGTTTGCTTGTTGAGCATGCGTGCATCCGGTCATCCTTGTCTGCCGCTGTCGCCAGCTATCGCCGGGGCCCTTCCTTGTGCATGCTCCGACCCCACTCCATAAGCCGGCCCTCAAGACTCTATCTAGTCCGCTGCACCCACTAGTAGCTGCCACACACGAGCGCGGCCTGTCAGGCACGCAGGGGCCATCAGGGCTTGCAGTAGTGTTCATAGGGCTCGCTTGGCGTGGGCACGCCGACGTTAACGCAGCCTGCCGCTCGCCCCGTCACGACCAGCACACCAACCCGCCGCCGCATCGTGATCAGTAGGTAGTCGAAAGTCACTCTCGCAGCTCCCACACTCCCGCTTGTCTTGCTAGCTCGTGCGTGCGTTTGCAAAACCCGCCTCTCCCCACACTGCTGGTTGAAGTGCAGTGCCCATTCGTCCTGTCGCACGCCCACGCCCGCAGGCCTCTCGCTCAGAGCGTCAAGGGCCATGCATGGCTCCAGCCCCTCCAGCCCCCTTCCCGGTCTTCCTCGGAAGCAAGCAAAGGCCTCGACCACCGCCCGCCCCCGGCCTCCCGCCCCCGGCCTCCCGCACCCGCTCCGCTCCTCAGCGCCCCCCCCCCGAGCCCGCCTCAGCGCCCCCCCCCCGAGCCCGCCTCAGCGCCCCCCCCCGAGCCCGCCTCAGCGCCCCCCCCCGAGCCCGCCTCAGCGCCCCCCCCCCCGAGCCCGCCTCAGCGCCCCCCCCCCGAGCCCGCCTCAGCGCCCCCCCCCCGAGCCCGCCTCAGCGCCCCCCCCCCGAGCCCGCCTCAGCGCCCCCCCCCCCGAGCCCGCCTCAGCGCCCCCCCCCCCGGGCCCGCCTCAGCGCCCCCCCCCCGAGCCCGCCTCAGCGCCCCCCCCCCGAGCCCGCCTCAGCGCCCCCCCCCGAGCCCGCCTCAGCGCACGAGGTTCAGCACGCGCTGCAGCCCGGCCTTGACCTCCGCCACCTTGAACCAGGCCACCGTGCAGCCGCGGTAGTACTCGTAGTCGTCGTGGGTCTGGGGGGGAAGGGGCGGGGAGGGAGGGGCAGGCCAGGCCCGGGGGCAGTGGAGGGCAAGGGGGTCAGGACAAAGCAAATCTGCGCACACCTGAGCACAGGAAGGGGAGGGGAGGGGAGCGGAGCGGAGAGTGCACGGTGCGCGCGGTTGATAAGGAGGTAAGGAGGTGGGCGCGCAGCAGCTGTGTGCGTAGTACGGAGGGCTCAGCGCATGTGTCCATCCAGCGGGACCCCCTCACCTGCGGGCACATGAGCTCGAGCTCGGTGTTGACCTGCTACATCTCGACGCCGGCCTGAGGGAGGAGTAGGGGAGGACCTAATGCGTCAGGTCCGCAGGGCGAGCGGCCCACAAGAGACGGGCGTAGCAGTACCGGTATCACTGAGGATAGGCCCTTCATTAGTTCCGCATCTATTTGTCGATTCGATTGCGCACCTAACTGCTTCCAGACCTTGACCAGGTGTGGGGGCGCCACGCAGAAGCCGCAGCGGATGCCATTCTCGAAGTCATGGTTGGACGTCCCGTGCATGAGGCCGATGGACATGGCGAGGCGGTCCTCGGAGGACCAGGCGATGGTGTTGCCCTCGGCGCCGCCCCCTGCTGGGTGGGGGGAGCGCGCATGCAGACGCAAGGAAGCGGGGCTGAGAAGGCAGGAGCGAGCGGAAGAAGGGCTAGGAGAGTGCAATACGAGTGGCCGCGCCAGATTGTGTGCTTGCTGCGTGGTGCCCGAGCCTGCCGTGACGACGACCCACGTCCGCCACCCACCCGCCAGGCTGGGGAGCACGGAGGTGAGCACCACCTGCCGGGCCCATACTTCCATGCGCTAATCCAAGCGGTAGTCCCTGCCGTGGGGAGGAGCGGGCGGGCAGGAAGAGGGGGGAGGGGAGATTTAGTGGTCGGGTAATTGACGCGGCGTCAAAACCGTGCGCTGTACTGGCATCATGACGTGCACACAAGCCAGGCATGCCAGCCCCGGCCTCACCGCAGGGCCTCGGGGTCCTCGAACCTGTAGATGCCCGAGGCGATCATGTTGGTCCCAAAGCTGGCGACGAGGCAGCCCACCGCCGGCCCCACCGCCTCCTCCATGGAGGCCTCCCCAGCCGCCACCGACAGCAGCGCCGCGGCCATGTTGAGGCACGGGTCCACCTGCGCATGTGGGGGACGACGGGGCGGGGCACAGGTGGGGTCGCACACGAGACCCAGCCCCTGCCACCCCCCCCGACCCCCGCCCAGAGCCCCCCGGGCAGTGTTGCTATCTTGTTTCGATTTCTCGAACAAGTTTACGTTGGTTGGAACTTTCCCGGCGGTTTCTCGCAGAAAGATCTGAGCAAATGTAACACTTTCCTTGGAATCCACACAAGTTCTGGGTCCAGGGCCAGCCCGGGGGGGGGGGCCCTTGGGGACTGCTGTGCGCTCAGTGAAAGACTGCGTGCCAACATGCGCTGGCCGTCAAAGGCAGCGTTGTGGCGGGCGCATGGGGGTCTGGGCGGGACAGGTGTCTGCCGTAGCCACGCACCCCACCTCAACGGGGTTCTGGACCTAACATCTGACCCGTGCTGGCGCAAACAAGATGGGTGTCAGCTTCCTCGAAGCTGGAAAATGGGCTGAGCCCGAGATTGGCTGGGCAGCGCGTCGTGCGTGCGGGCACGGTGCAGAGCGCGGGGGACGTGCGGCGCGCTCCGCGCGATGCTCCGGGGGTACCGGGGTCGGAGGATGGACGCGGGGTGAAACACATTACCACGCCCACCGGCGACAAAGTGTTCCAAGTAACTGTCCTTGAGAGATATGAGTTGCTGGGGCTCAGCCCAAAAGTTCTGTCCGTCAACGAACATTTCGGCCCAGCCGACCGGAAGGATTTGCGAAACCCTCGCCACGGATGATAGCAACACTGCCCCCGGGACGCACCTCAAGGCGCGCCATGCCAGCAGGCAGACCGTGGCGTGGGCTGCGGGCGGGGCTGTGTGCCCGACCAGCAGCCGCTCAGCGGCGTTGACGTCCTCCCGGGTGCGGGCCACGAAGACGGCCACCGTCCTCTGGCCGACCTGTAGGCCAGAAGGACGGGGGAGGGCGCAAGATCGAGGGGAATGCGTCAGGGGAAGGTGGGACGTAGCTTGCGGGCGGGCCCTTAGAGCTCCTAGGCTCCCCTGTCTCCCTTCCCGTTCCGTCCCTTCCAGGGCCCTGCGCGACCCGGCCCGCCTTCAAGGCCCCGCACATGCCTCACCTTGAAGCGCGTGCTGAGTGTGGGTGAGGTGCCCTCGCCCAGCAGGTCAAAGCCGCCCCCGCCGTCGTCACCAGGATCCCCCTTGGCCTCGCCGTCAGCCTCCCCCGCCCCCTGCCCCTCGGCCTCCGGCTCCCATAGCTCTGCCGCCTCAGCGCTGGGGCCCCCCTCCGCAGAGGGTGGCTCCTGGCCGCCCTCCCCGCCCGCGGCCTCCACCATGCCCATCTCCACCTCGCCGCCACCGCCCTGCAGCGGCTGAGGTGCCGCTGCTATCGCTGCCGCCGGCACCCTTCCGCACAGCTCCGTCCGGACGGCGACCACGGTGGCTTGCACCGCGGCAGCGGAGGCCGCGGCGGCGTCAGCGGCCCGCTTGGTGTTCTCAACCACTGGGCGCAGCGCTGCGGCGGTGGCGGGCGGCAGCGCATGCTTGGCGCGCCTCAGCAGCTCCTGCGGCCCCAGCACCAGCAACCTGTGCTCCACACTGTGCAGGGCGCCAGCCACCGCGGCGGCAGAGGCCGCAGCATCTGCAGCCACCGCGTCGGCGGCGGCCGCGGCGGCGGCAGCAGCCCGCTGGGTGTCCTCGAGCAGGGAGGCCAGCGCCGCGGTCTCCGCGGGCGGCAGCGCTGTCACGGCGGCCGCAGAGGCCGCTGCCGCCGCCGCCGCGGCCGCGCTGGCGTGGTGAGCCGTGGTGCTGAGCGTCCGCAGCTCTTCTGCCGCGCAGGAGATGAGGCCAGAGGGGCAACAGGGCTTCAGCACCCACAGGCAGGTCTTGTCGGCCGTCGCAGCCAGTTCAGCCGCTGCAGCTGCATGTGCCCTGGCCACATCGCGTCGCAGCTGCAGCATGGCGGGCAGGTCGGAAGCCGCCGCGGCGGTGGAGGGGCCGGCGGCAGCGCCGGTGGCAGCGGCGGCGGCGGCGGTGGTGACATTAGGAAGGGCGGTGGCGATGCCGGCGGGGCCGCCGGCGGCGGGGGCTGTGATGACGGCGGTGGTGGTGGCGGCACCAGCGGGGGCGACGGCGCGGCGCTGCAGGGCAGCCGAAGGCATGGGGAGGAGCAGCATGGCGGGCAGGTCGGTGGCCGCCATGGCGGAGGGGCCGGCGGCGGCGGCGGCGGGGTTGGTGAAGGGGCCGGCAACGATGCTGGCGGGGGCGCCGGCCGTGTTGGTCGGGGGCCAGCGGCGGCGGCAGTGCAGGGGGTGGCGGTGTCGATGTTGGAGGTGTCACCGGCGGGGGGGACAGCAGCACAGCGCTGCGGGGCAGGAGGGGCGGGGGCCGGGGGAACGTGGAGGGTGGCGGTCGGTCGGTGAGTGGGTAGGCAAGCGGCACACGACTGACACGAGATGGATGTGGGTTGGCTGGGGGGCCAAGCCCTGATGTGGGTCGGCCCATAACAAAGCACTGGGGTGGCACTGGGGAAGCCTGCGGAGGCCCGGCCCTACCTTGGCCTGGCCCCCCCGAGTCGGCGTTGGCCCCGCCCCCGCCGCCGCCCCCGCCTGGTCCATCTTAAAGATGCCCCCAATCCTGCGCGCCCAAGGGGGGCTGACGGGGGCCTGGGCGAAGTCCGCATCAGCGGCGGCCTGCGGGAGGGCCGGGAGGGGGGCGGAGCGCGAAGGGGGATCGCAGTAAGCAGCCGCGGGCGGGGTCAACGCAGCAGAGGCCTGGACACACATACACCAACGGCGCTCAACGCTTCCGCGGCGACCAGGGCAGCAACAGCCTCGCGCTACAGCCTGGACGCCTGCCAACAGCCTGGCAACGCTTTCGCGGCGATCTGGGCAGAGGCCGCAACAGCCTCGCGCTGCAGCCCTCGCGCAGCTCCCACCCGCGCGCTCACCCGGGGCTTCTTGAAGGCCTCCATCCTGCTCCAGCACAGACCCGAGCGCACGAGCAGCCACAACGCCTGTGTGAGCTCGTGTGAGCAGCAGCGGCGGAGCGGGAGCGCGCCGCGGTGCGACGCAAGCGCGCGGCTCCGCTGGTTGCTTGTTGCTGCAGGCCCTTGCTAGCTGCGATCGGTTGGAGCTATCGTGTAGGCAAGCGTGCAAGGTATGCTCAAGGGGAAAGACTCGAGTGCTAGCACCCCGATGAGGTTCAAGTGCCATGCGCTGGGCCCGATCACCCCGCACGGCCGCACCCGTCCACCAGGGCTTTGGGGCACGGAGCAGGCGCAGAGCTCCATCCGTCATCGTTCCATGCGCCGCCCAGAGCACCCCTGCAGTCGGGCTTGGGATGGCAGGAGCGGTTGCCCAGCCTTCCAGCACGGGCGCACGCACACTGCGCAAGCGTGCGCAAGACTTCCTTGCCCACTGCACCCTCGACCCCCCTGCAGTCGAGCACTGTCGCCCTTCATTCCCCGCGGAGACTCCGGAGATGCAGGCGCTGCCGTGGGCCTATCGCAGCCTCGCAGCCTGGGTGGGCCGTGAGTCCCGTGACCCGCGAACGTGACCCGTGAGGGGTGCTATCTATCTAGCTGTGCGTAGAGGAGGCCAGGGGTGGGCTGCGGGGCCCGATAGATCAACCCCGGCCCGCACGGCCGCACCCCGTCCCCCAGGGGTTTTGGCACGGAGTAGTGGCCCGGCGGAGTGGGCTGTGACTAATATCTGGGGTTGAGACGGTAGTGACGGCCACGCTGGGTGGAGGACGCCCAGGACCCCCGGCGGGTTTGGTCACTGGGTGTGTTGACCGGCTCAAAATGGAGGTATGGAGCGTTGAACCCCGACAGATAAGAGCGTTTGACCACGTTGCGTGATCCTGCCTTGCTTACATGTCGCCAGTTCGCTTGCGGTTTCCGCTTTCTTTTGCACCACGATAACCCCACTCCCAAACCCTGACACCCGACTCCACCCCCAATGCCTCCATTGCATTCCCCCAAGCCCCCAGCATTGCGCTCATCAAGTGGCCCAGTCCCCCTCCTCTTCCTCCTCGTCCCCCTCCTCCCGCTTCTCGGGCGTGTTTGGAATCAGGCGCATGGCCTTCATCAGCCGCCGCCGTGAGCTTGCCACACGCGTGTGCAGCGCCGCCCGCTGCGCCGCCGCCTTAGCCTCGGCCTGGGCCTCGGCGACAGGGTCGGGGTCGCGCTCGGGCGTCAGCGCAATTGCCCTCTGGGGGGTGGGGGCGAGGGGTGGGGGGTGGGGGGTGGCGAGGGGGTTAAGGCCATCGCACGCGGCGGGGTGTGGCGGGGTGCGGCGGGGTGCCGGCGGGGTGCCGTCACGGGCGAAGGTGGCATGCGCCGACCCACCTTGACGAGGTTCCCGATCTTCCGCCCAACCCAGCTGGTGCGCTTCCGGCGTGGCACCAGCATCTTGATCTCCTGCGGCCAGCGGAAACGGTAGGTGGGCGCTGGTCTTGCATGCCGACCACATGTTGCACTTGGCCCTGGGCACCCTGCACGCCCTGTGAGCCATAACGTGCTTGCGCTGTCACCTGAGGTGGAGTGTTCTGCGGGCAGGTCAGCAGGACGAGGGGCGAATCAGCACAGCGCGACTCAGCGGCATTTCCGTTGCGGTCAGACTCACCTGAAGATCCTGGAATGGCTTCCGCTCCATCCTTGCGCCTTATCCAACGGTTACAGGAACCTGCGAAGAGTTGGGCAGGGTGAGCGCAACATCCTGGGCATCAGCAGCCGCACATGCGCCGTGTGCAGAGCACCCCAGCGACTTGCCTGCTGGTCTTCTACGGTTATCAGGGCAGCTGGGAGGCTCGGTGATAAGGCAGCTACTTGCTTCTGCCGGTTGGCCACTTCAGCGAGAGCGAGCTGTCGATGATGCGTCGCGAGCTGTCGCTGACAGAAGGGCTATGTGCGGTCCTCTGGAGGGCGATCTTTGCACTCTATATGTATGATGTATATGATAGCGAGCTGCCCAGCTGGCTCGCGGGCTCGCAACGGACGCAAGGCAGGAGTTGGGGGATGCACGGCAACCGACACGAGGGGTTGCACAGCCCTCAGAACGTCAGAAGCCTATCGCATGCGGACCGAGGGCCACCTTAATGTTACAGCACGTACAGCCATATACAGCCCCCTTCCTCGGGGCTTTGGCCTGTAGACCAGATGCCACCCCGCGGCACCACATACCGGCCCAACCCCTCGAGGACGCTTGAACACCGGAACCAGGGCTAAGGCCTTGGCGGGGCCCTTCGCTCCAGAGCTCCAGCCGAGAAGTGGCCGGCTCAACACGCACCAAGCATCGCCAGCACTGATTCATGAGTAGATTCGCCACACACAAACATTGGACAGCGGCCATGGTTGCATGCGCTAGCACCCGTCGCCCAGCCGAGCAGCTTCGCCCCGCACCCTCCCCCTCAGCCGCCTCCAGACACCTGGGCGCTACGTCGACCGCGTTCAGCACCTGCGAGCACCTACCTGCCCACACACCCACGTACGACACACCCAGCAGCCTGGCCCGCCGTCCACCCCGCACCAGCCCACATCGCCACCCGCCCGCTCCCTCCCCGCCGTCACACGCCACCCCTCACGCCGCCTCCTTCATGGCGTCAATGCGCTGAGCGGCCTTCGCCGCGGCCGCACGGCTGGAGCGCCTACCTCCCGGGGCCGCGGCCTGGGACTGCACCTGGGACGCCTCCGCCACCGCCTTGGCATCGCGTGCCGCCAGCGCCTTCCTGCCGGCCCGCAGCACGCGCTTGGCCCTGGAGCTGCTGCCGCCGTCGCCCAGCTCCGCAGCGTCGTCCGAGTCCGAGCCCGAGCCCGCGGCGCCAGCGGGGTCGTCCTCAGCCTCAGAGGCGGAGGGGTCGGCGGCGGAGCGGCGGGCCCGGCCGCCGCCGCCGCAGGCAGGAGCCCGGGTGCGCCTGGCGCCGCCGGCGGGGGCGCTGCGGAGGGATGGTGGTGTGGTGTGGTGTGGTGGGGGTCAGAGGCGCATGGGGTCGTGTGCAGGAAGGGAACCAGGCTTCAGCTGACGCAAGGGTACAACCCGGACGGATTGTGACCTCGGGGGCTGGCGGAGAAGGCAACAAAGCATGGGGCTCATTGTCCCTGTGTAACCCGCTCTTCTTACCGCCCGCGTGCCGTGGAGGCGCTGGCCCCGCTAGCCCGGCTGCTGGTGCGCCGCGCGGAGGGCTTGGAGGCGGCGGGCTGTGGGGCGCCGGGGCGGGGCAGCGCCGCCAGCCGCTGCATGAGGGCCTGGGGGTGGGGTTTTGGGGTGGAGCGGGTTGGAGCGGACTAGAGTGTTTTGGCAGGGGGTGATGTGGGTTGGCGAGGGGCGAAGTGGGTTGCAAGCGGGTGATGTGGGTTGGCAGGGGCTGAAGTTCGTTGATAAGGGGTGACGTGGGTCGTATGGTGCTGCATACGGGTATATAACAAGGTGGAAAGGCAGAGCGGACGTTGTGGGGTGTGTGGGAAAGGGTTGGCCAGGGCGTGAGCACGCGTGCAGGTGAGGGCCCACCAGCCCGCCCCCGGCCCCACCTGCACCATCGCCTCCTCCTGCTCCGCGCTCAGGGGGCCGGCCGCGTCCCGCTGCGCCGCGTCGCGGGCCGCCTCGGTGGCCTTGACGAACTCCTGCGCGGGGAGAGGGCCGGGGAAAGCCATGCGGGGGGAGAGGCTCACGACGCGGCGGACGGGAGGTGTGGCCTATAGCAGACGGCGTGGCGATGGCTGGGAGGGGGCCACACGGGCCACATGGACAGGCACTCCACTCATGAACGCACGCACCTTGAGGGTCTTGACGCCCGCCGCCCCCACCACGCCGCTGCCCGCCTCGCCCATCGGCGCCACAGCCGGCAGCCCGCCCTCCGCCTCTCCACCCCCAGCCCCGCCAGCCCCCTGCCGCGGCAGCGGCGTCAGCACGCGCAGGTCCCCCGCGGCGCACTGCAGCGCGCGGCGACCCAGGAAGGCCAGCCGCGCGGCGCGGGCGGCGCAGGCCCGGGCGGCGGGGGAGCCGCGGCGCGCGCGGGCGCCAGGGGCGGTGGGGCCCAGTCCCGTGCCCCGGAGCAGCAGCGGCAGCACCTGCAGGGGTGGAGGGGCGTGGGGGGTAGTGCGGCATGGTCGTGAGTCGTGGAGGTGTGTCGGGGACTGGGGACGGGATAGCCTCCTCACGGGTGTCGTCGTTCTCGTGGCGTTAAGGGCAAGCGCAGGTGGGTGCTGCCCTTCCTCCCAGCCGCCTGACAGGCTAGTGCAGCCCCACCGCCCCCCCCCACACACACACACCTTGCACAGCGCCGCCGCGTAGCCCTTGATCGTCATCTTGTCCAGGCACAGCCCCCCCGACCCCGGGCAGGCCAGGCGGGCCACCTCCTCCAGGATCAGCTCGCACAGCCGCGCGACTGCAGCGCAGGCGGACTCAGCGCCGCAGCCGCCCTCGCCCTCAGCCGGGGCGCCCTGGCCCTGGCCTGGCTCGGGCCCGGCGGCCTCTCCGTCCCCGGCCTCCTCGTCATCGCCCTTGCCGTCGCTGTCCTCATCGGCGCCGGCGTCTGCAGGGCAGGGTACAAGATGGTGGGAGGCGGGAGGGCACAGGGGAGCGGTGTGGGCCGGTAGCATCTTTGGGGGCGTGGGCGAGGGCTGCAGCGCACGCAGGATCCTACCCCCGCCGGCCATGACCACGCCATGACCACGCCAAGTCCAACGGCCACGAGCAGAGGCCCCACACCTCAACCCGCACCCACCGGCGTCCCCGCTGTCCTTGGCCTCCTGCTCCGCCGCCGCCAGCGCCACCGCCGCCAGCTCCTCCGCCGTCGTCTCCAGCAGCGCCGCCGCCGCTGCGCCCTTGCCCCCGAACTCCAGGGCGCGGCGGGCGGCCCCCAGGCAGGCATCAGCCAGCAGGCGGCACAGGGAGGAGCCCTCGGGGCCGGGCACGGAGGCAGATGCCTGTGAGGGTAGCGGCGGGGGAGGTTGGGTGGATGGGGCGCCGGATGCGGTGTAGGATAGAAGATGCAGGGCGGGTGAGGCTGCACGGTAGGGGGTTGCAGGCGGAGGTGGTGCCCAATGTCAGCATGACCCACATGAATGTACATGTCGCTTCCCCTGGGTAACCCAAACCCACATCAGCGGCCCAAACCCCCGCCCCTCACCTTGAAGTTCGAGAAGAAGCCGCGCAGGTGCGTCGCCAGCCCCTGCACCGCCTCCGCGGCCGCAGCCGCCCCCTGGTCGCCCTGCCGGCCCCCCACGTCCGCTACTCCCTCGTCCGCCCCCTCCAGGGCGGGGGCCAGGGCGGGGCTGTGGCGCGCCAGCAGCAGCAGCGACAGCAGCTCCTCCGCCTGGGGGGCCTGGGGGTGGGGGGAGAGGGAGGAGGAAACACACACGTTACCGACCCGCCTGAGGGGAACGGGTTGCGTAGGAGTTGAGGCAGGGAGCAAGGGCAGCCGTGGCAGTACGTCAAACTGGGTCGGGGCGCGGGGGGCAGCGGGGGCGAGCGCCCAGCCCTGCACGCAAGCCCACAGCACAGCGTGCTTGGCTCCCGAGGCCTCCCCAGGGTGACCTTTACCCCCCACGCTGCGCTTGCCTGCATGGGCACCACGGCGCTCCGGCGCAGTCGTGCCGCCACGCGCCGCTGCATGGCCCACCCAGCCAGCAGGCTGCAGGCCCCCGCCAGTGCGTCGGCGGCCAGGCCCGAGGCGGGGTCGGCGGCCAGGTCGCAGCCCTGGGGGGAGGAGGGGAGGGGGAAGGAGAGGAGGAGAAAGACGGTGATGCACACAAGGCCTTCGCCTTCGCTTTCCCTCACAACGGAAGCTGCATACGGATCACACGGCACCCGCCCTGCTCCTGCACAGCCGCCCGGAGCTCCCTCGACACGCCTCCCCCCCGCTACCCACCGCGCCCTTCCGCAGCGCCCCCTCCATGAGGTGCACCAGCAGCGGCACCAGCCGCAGGGGGGGCGTCACAGGCGGCGGGGCCTGCGTGCCAGCCGCCCCTCCTCCCGCCTCCCGCTCCTCCTGCTCCTCCGCGTCCGCGGCCGCCTCCACATCCGCCGGCCGAGGCTCCAGCCCCAGCGCCCGCAGCCCCGCCGCCGCCGCCTCCACGCGCGCGGCCCGGGCGGAGGTCGCGGCCGCCTCCGCCGCAGCGGCCTGCACCTCGTCCGAGACCCGCTCCGCCCCCCAGACCATGGCTAGGTCCACTGCGCCCTGCAGCGCGGCCCGCTGGAGCAGCAGAGGCACCGGGGCGGGGGCGGCAGCGGTGGGGCCGTGGGTGGCGTTGGGGCCGTCGGGGCGGGGCGGCGCGGGCAGGAGCGGCGCGAGCGCGGCGGCGGCGCGGCGGAGGTGCTGGGAGCCGCCCTCGCGCAGGCACAGCAGCACGCGGCAGCGCAGCGCGGTGGCCCTAGAGGGATTGGGAGATGCGTTTGGGGGGCGATAGGGCGGGAGGTGTATTAGTGCCAGGGGCCAGGCGTGCGGTGAGGACCACAGACGGTTTGCTTCCTCAGCGGGCGAAGCAGCCATCCCCCAACCAGGGGCCTCACCGGACTGAGGTGGACGGGTGCCCGGCCGCCGCCTTCTCCAGATGCTCCACTGCCTCCGCCAGGCTCCAGCCCGCTCCCTCTCCCGGCCCGCCCGCGCCGCCCTGGTCCTGGTCCTGGGCGGCGGTGGCAGTGGCGGTGGTGGGGGTGGCGCGGGCCGAGGGCGGCGCCTTGGGCCCCGCTTCCACCATGAGGCGCTGCAGCAGCAGCAGCGCCTGCAGCAGGGGGCCGGGGGGGGCTGCGGAGGGAGTGGAGGGGGGAGGCAGGGAGAGGGGCCAGCAGGGGAGGGGGCTCATGGGGCTGGTAGGGGCAACAGGGTAACGGGAATCCTCGAGCGGAGGCCCGACCTGCTTTAGGCCCGGCCTGCTTTAGACGCAGCCCTGTACCTGCCCATCCCGTGCCCCCCGCATGGCGATACCCCGGCAGTCCGTCAAACCCTCCTTCGTCGACCGTGCCTGCCCCTCCCGTCTTGCATGGCCCCGTCCCGACAACCATGACCCCTCCAGCACTGTGTCCCGCTCGTTCCTCCGTCAATCCCCTCACCTGGCTCCGCCGACCCCGCGGCCGGCAGCTGCTCCTCCGTCAGCCGCTGCACCGCCGGAAGCACCGCCCCCACCAGCTCCGGGCCGGGCCCAAGAGCCGCCCGCGCCAGGCGCAGCACGGCCGCCTCCCACTCGCCGCCAACGCTGGTGTCGGCACTGCGGGGCGGAACGCAGGCCGGGGAGCTTGAGTAGAGCACCTAGGGACGCGTCGCATTTGTGTGAAGGCGCGGCGGGGGCCTGCGTCAGACACGTACCAATACCCATTCCCTGCCCCCTGCCCCCTACCCGCTGCACGTCTCTGCCAGCAGGCTCCTCAACACTCGCTCCGCGGCGGCACGGCTGCAGGCGTCCACCCAGTTCTGGGGGGCACGGGGCCGGGTGGGGCGGGGTGTGTGGTTGTGTGGGATACGGGTTGGATGGGAAGTGGCTTGACGAGGGGTCTAGCGGCGGGAGTCTGCAGCTGCCGGCTCCTCTTCGCTTCCTCATGATACAGCCCGCACGTCATGTTCCCCTTACCTTCCCGCCCTGCCCACCCCACCCTTCCCCCAATGCACCCCCCCACCCCCCACCAGGTGCGATAGGCAGGCCAGCTCCAGCAGCTGAGCGGCGGAGTAGCGCAGGGCGGAGCCTGCGGGGCCTGGCGGAAGACAGGGAGTTGCGGGGCCGTGCGCGTCTGCTGCAGGGAAAATGTGCCTCCCGGTTCGCACCCCCTCTCCGCCCAAGACCCGCTGCCTGGTGCAGCCCCCGAGCCCCACAATCGGCCCCTCCTAGCCCTCGCTCACCTGCCCTGGCCGCGTGCAGGCACAGCTCCACCATGTCGGGGGCGGAGGGCAGGAACAGCTCCAGGGCCTGGGGGGGAGGGTGGTCAGGAGGGGGTCTCGAGGGCGGGCATGGGGCAGACGGGGACGGATGAGAGGCAGAGCAGCTGTCGCCCCTGCTCCACGGAATCTGCGCCAGGCCCTGGGTGCTGCCGCTGCCCTCCCCCCTCCCCTACCAGCTCCTTTCCCCGTCTTAGGCCCACTCGCCTCCTCAGCCTGGGCTCCCGCGCTGGCCTCCACCTCCGCCGCTGCGCCGCCCGTCCGCTTGGCCGCGGCCCGGCCCCTGCCCGCCGCCAGCGCCTCCACGGCCCGGCAGGCGTGCGCCCACACGAAGGCACGCGAGGGGTCCAGCGCGGCGGCCCACACGCCGGCGCTCATGACCGGGCCGGCGCCCGCAGCGGATGCGGCCGCGTGGAGGCCGGCTGGGCTGCGGCCGCCCTCCGCCTCGGCTTTGAGCCAGGCCTGCGGGGCCGATGGGCAGGGGCAGGGGTGAGCTGAGCAGCCCTGGATCACTTGGCCCTGCGCAAAGAGCAGGACCCGTCCAGGAACATATACTGAGTGCCCATGGCTACCGTACTTGAGTCAGCACCCACAAAGCAGGCGGCTCATGTCCCGAGCCAAGCGTCTCCGGCGCCCCGCTCACCCGGGGCTCCCACAGGCCCGCCTCCTCCAGCTTGTCCAGGACCAGTTGGCACAGGTCTGATGACGACGACGATGAGGGGAGGGGGAGGGGGAAACACGAGAGCGGGTCGGGGACGGGAGCATCAGCTGGCACGCACGCGGGTTGCGTAAAGCATGCAGGTACGGGTCCAGGCCTCGGGCAGACGTGAGCGCCCCACTCCACCCCCCTCCCTCACCCGCGTTCGTCTGCGGCTCCAGCGCCTCCACCAGCGCTATCGGGCAGCCCCCGCACTCGCCCAGCCAGGCCGCCAGCAGCGTGGTGGCCGCCGCCGCCACCGTGGGCCGCTGCTCCTGCAGCCCCCGCCACAGCAGCTCGCGCCGCTGAGAGGGCCTACGGGCGGGTGGGAGGGGCCGGGGAAAGGGACATGGACAACGGGGCGGGCGGGCAGGACAGGGGCAGGGTCAAAGCCGGGGCGCAGCACAGGGCCCAGCGCTCCACGCATGACGGGCTGAAGGTGCCAACAGCTGACAGAGCAACCCGTTTCGGGCATTGGCTTCCAGACGGCAGGGCCGACCCGCCAAGGCGCATGGTACAAACAACATATCATTTGGCAACCCGTTAAGGCGCATGCTACACACACGTGCGGGGCCAACCCATGGGGCATGCTGCGCTCTCACGTGGCTACCAGGCGGCCCTCGGCGGCGCCCTCCGGCCGCAGCGCGAGCTGCTTTGCGGCCCTGATGTACACCTCTGCCGCCACCTTGTCCGCCCGCTCCCCCGCGTGCCGCAGCAGGCGGGGCAGGGTGGAGTCGTCCAGGAGCAGGCGGGACACCAGCGCGGTGCGCACTTCCTGGGGTAGGCGGGGGACAGGGAGGTCGGGGGTGAGTAGAGGGGCGAGGGTTGGGGGCAGGAGCAGTACAGGAGGGCGGCCTTGTGCCCCCCAGGCCAAGCTGCCACAGCCACGGTACCATGGAGGGCCAGCACTCTACCTGCCAGGGCCTGCTGTCCACGGTGCGAGCCCTCACACCCACCTACCCACCGACGGACCCCCTCACCACCGCCAGCCCCTCTGTCCCCTCTTACTTCCCCCCCCCGCCCCTCCCTGCCTGGCTGGCCTCGCAGCGCAGTGCCGCCAGCAGCGTGCGGAAGGGCTCCACGTCGGCAACATCGTCGCGCTCCTGCGCAGTGAGGAGGAGGAGGGGAGGAGGGTGCGTCTGCGGGCGCCAACGTCAGCCCGTGCTTCCGGAGCCCCACCACCGCCCCGCTGCCCCTGCCACTGCGCTGCAGTTTCAGCCCCAACCCCCTTTCGCCAGACCCCCAACCCCCGCACCTCGACGATTCCCAGCTTGACCAGGCTGCGGGCCACGCTCTCTCGCACGTTGGCACACGAGTCTGCCACGTGGACCAGCAGCTCGGCCACCAGCTCCTCACGCACCTGACGGGTCGGGGGAGGGCAGGGCGGGGCGGGTCAACAGGGACTCAATCAAACCGTGCCGCTGCGGCTGCTTTTCAAACGGTACGTTCGCTCGTGCACAGCAGCTCGAGCTTCTAGGCTTTGCGGACGAAAGGAAGACTCGGCCCCCAACGCACGCAGTTGAGCTCCAAGGACGAGGTGTGATGGCAAACCCAACGAAGTAAAGACCCCGCCCCCCAACGCACGTCGTCTTCAAGGCCCGCGGCCTGCGGGAACCCTTGCAGTACGGCCAGAATGGCTTCCATGCAGCGGTGGCGGCTGTGTTTGCCCTCGTGGCTGGCCCAGCCCGCGAGCCTTGTCAGCAGGCAGGACACGGCGTGCTCAGCGTCCTCACGGGCCTTCGGGGGCTCCAGCGGCAGCGCCGCGGCCCAGCTGTGCATCAACATGATGACCCACTTGCCGCCCTCACACTTCTGTGGAGGAATGCGAGGGGGGCAGGGCCAGAGGAAGGGTAGGGGTTGCGAGCTGTGCCAGATACCTGGTACCAAGTGTGGGCCTGACAGCCCCAGGCCATGGCGTAGGGCCCTGACTGCCGTGCCACTGTCTTCCGCTTCGCACCTCGCCCGCCTGCATCCATTCCAGGATGCAGTCCGCCATCTGCTCCACTGAACCGCTGGCATCCTTGCCAATTTCCGCCCAGAGCGCCTTCACGTCTGAGCGTGCAACCTCCCCACACGACACGACTCGACCAAAAGTCCCGGGGACGTCAAGTGTAGCGGGCGGCATCGTTAACGCTCTGAGGAGAGCGGAAAAGCCCCGAATTGACAGCCCTGCCCTGTGGAGCCTAGAGCGAATATGTCGACATTATGGGTAAAGAGCACTTGTGTGCGTGTGTGCAGGTCAGGGAAGGCTGAAAACCTGCAAAAGCAGCGTCTGTCGCGGACTCGTTTGAAGGCGCCCTCATCGCACCCGAGCTCGGGTCAAGCGGTTGCTCGCAGACCCGAGGTCACGAGCAGTATCACGCTGATCGCTTGTAACCTGAGCTTTCTTAACGCTGGCCTTGTGCCCAAGAGAGCAATCCCTGCATCGCGTCACCCAAGCGCTGGTTCCACTACTCGCTTCCGACGGCAATCACGAGCTGATCCGACGCTTGAAAGCTGTCCTGAGAGCACCTGCTTGCGCTAGGGCCACTTCCATCGCGGACCTGGACTCTTACTCGGCTTCGCGCAGCCGCTGCTCCTTGCCCTCGATGCATAGTGGAGACCCCAGGTCCGCTCCTGCAGACCATCGTGCATTGGGCAGCGGGCCATCTTCGTGCATCTCTGGCTCGGGGCCCAGCAAAGTTGCGTCCCCCGTGCCCCTCAGGCGGAGAGACTACGCCGATGAGCTGTTGCGGGCGTTTCCCAGCGGCCGGGTAGTCAACTCCGAGGGGTGAGCGCCACGGTGGCCCCGGGCGGACCCAAGTCGGGGCACACGGGCCGCGTCAGCCGCGCTTCCGCCCTCGCCCCCGGCTCACAGGACAGGGCTGGGTACCCCCACGCGGCAAGAGTCAGACCCGCCTGGAAACCCCTCCCCGCTCCTGCCCCCGGCCCCCGCAGCTCGGTGCTGGACCTGCCCTTCACGCTCAGCAATGGGCGCCCCACGGCGCTGCGGGTCAGCCTGCCCGCGCACTTCCCGCAGGTCCGCGCGGGCGATGCCCTTGTGGGAGCTGTGGCGCAGCGACGGGACTTGGGGGCTAGGAGCTAGGGGTATGCTCGTGCACCGCTGAAAGCTGCTCCCCAACCCCGACCCCCGCACCGTGCGGTCTCGTAACCGTCCCCTCGCTGCCGCCTCTCCCCGTCTCCCCGCACTCTTGCACTCCCCCGGTCCACTTCCCCCCCTCCCACACCTTCCCCCCTGTGCCCAACCCTCTTCCGCTCTCCCCCCGCCCCCCAGGAGCGCCCCGTGCTGTGCGTGCTGGTGCCGCTGCAGCACCCCGCGGTGGACGCCACGGGGCGCGTGCACGTGCAGGGCGCCGAGGCGTGGGGGCAGCGGGGGGGCGTGGGCCCAGCCGACCTGGTCGCGGTGGTGCGGGAGGCCTTCGGCGTGCTGATGGGGACGGAACCAGGGGTCGGGGCGGGGACGTCCATGACGCGGCAGGTGGCGGGGCCCGGGGGCGCCGGGCCCGGGCCCTCGGCGGGCCCGGGCCAGGCCCAGGCCCAGGCGGCGGACCCCGAGGCCTTCCTCGAGTCGCTGCCCACTGCGCAGCTGGAGGCGATGCTGGAGGACGAGGAGGCGCTGAGGAAGGCGGCGGCGCAGTGGCTGAGGGACACGCAGGTGGGGCAGGGCTGGGGGATGGGGGATTGAGGGGTGAGGGGAGTTCACGGGAGGATGTGGAGGGGAGCTGCTGGTCACGAGCGGCTGTGGGCCACACGAGGTCGGGAGCCGGGCTTTTGGTGGGAACCCGTCGGGAAGGACGAGGGTGCCGGGTGCGCCAGGCCCGTTTAAACCAGCGCCTACGCAACCCTTCACGCCCAACACGGCCCCCCTCACCCTCCTCTCCCCTCCCCCACCTCATCCCCCTCCCCTCTCACCCCCCTCACCCTCCCCTCAACCCGACAGGCCGCCCGCGCCCTGGAGGACGTGCGCCGCGCCAACGCCTCCGCCGCCGCCTCCAACCTGGCCCTGGCTCGCTCCATCGAGGAGGCGCGGGGGCACGTGGCCATCGTGCGGTCGGGGGAGTACGCGGCCATGGCGGCGCTGTTCGAGGGGCTGTACGGCAGGCAGCAGGCGGCGGTGGCGCGGGCGGGGCCCGAGGTGCTGCTGCAGCGGGTGCGGGAGGAGGTGGACAAGGTGAGGGGGGTTGTGCGGGGGGGAGGGATCGGAGGAGGAGGGGCAGAGGGCGGAGGGGGAAGGGCGGGGGGGCGGACGGTGGCCTGGGGTGTATATGGGTGTTGATCGGCGGCTGCTGGCTTTGCGCCCCTGGTCCCAGCGTCCCCAGCTCGCTCTCTCCTCCGCACACACCCGTCTGCCCCCTCCCCCTTGACCCCATCCTCCCCCACCCCGTCCTCAACCGCCCCTCCCCCAGCTCGACTCCGCCTCCGATGCGCTGCTGGAGCGCTTCCAGGCGGGGTCGCTGCCGGTGGAGGCCTTCGTGGAGTCCTACGTGGCGGCCCGGGAGGCCTACCACACGGCCGAACTCAAGCGCCAGGCGGCGGAGCACCACCAGCTCACGGCGTGACGGGGGCGGGTAGAGAGGGGGTGGGTAGGGGTGTGGGTTGGGTGCACGGGGAGACGGGAGGAAGGGCAAGGCGGGGTTTGTCAATTGCATGGAGGCCGTCGAGCACCACCAGCTGTGTGCCGACGTGAAAGGTTGAAGGGATTGAAGAGGAGGTCGAGGGGCGGGATGTCACGACTTGGCCCTGCTGCCTGCTAGTATGGCTAGGCTGGGCCGCTGGCTGCTGACTGGGGAGCGAGGGCGCAATGTGATGTGCCGTTCCGTAGGGAGGGACTGGACCTGGGTGACGGAGATACAGCAGGCAGCGAGGCGCCGCCTCCCTGCCGGGGAGTGGTGTTTGGCTTGCTTGTGAGGAGCCTGGTGTGTGTGGCGTCAGGAGGGTCGGGCACCGAGAGCTGCTCCCGGGGGCGGGGTACCCTGTCTGGGTTGCGGCCCAGTGCCAGGAGCAGTGCAGCATAACCTGCAGAGTGTAAGGCGGTGAAGTGTAGGACGTGAGGCGTCTACGGGGCCCTTTATAGAGTACCGGCGTACTGGAGTGCTAAGAGGTTCTGTACTCGCAGGGGCCATGCAGCGTGGTCAGGACGACGCCGGGGGATGCAGCTGATGGGCTGGGGGTCCAGGCCGTTGGCCCCCGGGGCGGGGGACAGTCCCTGTACTCCAACAAGTGAATGACGTACTCTATATGGAATGCTCAGTCCGTACGTGCTTCGATCGACAGCACGGGCTTCTGCCAACCGCAACGATCCAGATTAAAACGTTAATCAGCCGGACGTAATACCTAATTCCCGTGCATGAGATGAAGCACGTGATGGTTGAACGTAAAGGGTTTTTGCTCAGGGTCCCTTCTCCATGGGACTTCTACCATCTCGATCCTCTGCCCTGACCTACAGACGCATAATTGGACTTATGGACGGCATCTGTATCAGCAAGCCTGGATCCCCAGCCGCAACTGACGAACGAGGATCAGGGTGCGTGGATGTGACAGCACGCCACGCTTTGCGGCAAGGCTCCCCGATGGCAGCCCTACGGTCCGCAGCATATCGGTAGGAGCCTAGGGCCCCTTCGGCGCCCCCCCCCCTTGTACACACGAAGCCGGCGAAGGTAAGCCCGAGGTAAGCCCGAGGTAAGCTGGGCTACAGTGGGTCTATCCGAATGGGATACGCGAATTTTTTCAGGCTCTGCAACGCGATGGCACCCTAACGCGAGGCCGACCCCGGCAAATCCCTCCCCCTCCCTTTCCGTAACTCCTGTGCGTGTCCACCCGCGAGATCCCCTGCCCCTCGTGGGCCCTCCCGGTTCACAGGCGACAACGACAACAAGGTAGGCGCCCACAGGTCTGCGTAGTTTGCGACCACGCCCTACACTCCTCAACCCTTCGTGTCGCTTGCGACCTGCAGCGGCCCAGGTTCCGTTGCGGGCTGTCTGGATGGCCATACCCCTTCTGTATGTTAGCCCCTGCCTCGGCGCTGCACATTGTTGGTACCCTGCCTTCTTCTCGCGGGTTGCGGCAGCGCCTACGTCGACGCGGTCAGCTGCATCCCCCATTCCCCCGACGTCGCCCTGCCTACGCTGCATGGCCCCTGCGAGTGCAGAAGCCCCTGCCTCCCGCCCCCTGCAGTCGCAAAGTCCCCCTCTTCCTCCCCCCTGGGGCCTCCTCTCCCCCTTTCACGCCGTCTGACATAGGGCCACCGGGCAAGCCTGCAAACTTACGGCAATGGCTGAAGTTTACAACGATGGGCCTAGTCACTGACGTACTCCAACCGAAGGGACCGGCTCGTGCCATGGCACTCCCCTTCGCCTGCACCCGCGTCTCATTAATACAACTCCTACGGCTGCACCTTCCGTGTCGCCAGTCATGTCTTCAAGTCATGACCTTGGTTGCCTCTGCCTTACCGGCCTACAGCACCAGTCAATCCAACGCAGCTCTATCTAGCTTGCTCCCAGATTAGCGCCGCGCACAAGTAGCAGGTATCAAGTCCGGTCCGCCCGCCACGGATCTTCATGTCCAAACAATTCCACGTACCATGTCTCATACCGTCATGCACCGGGCGCCAGGTCCCCGCCCTGCCCAGCGCGCAAACAACCGCCAAATACTCCACTGCCAGTCTATGTCAGCGTGATGCGCGATGCATGTCAGTTCAAAAGGTCGTGGTCACAACAATCGTGATGCGTGTGTGTGCGTCGGTCACCCTGCACACGCATGCATGCGTCAGTGCACCGTCCGCCGGCTGCGGCCGCGGGGCGGCGCCAGGTGGGGGCTGCCGCCGCGGCCGCCGGCGTCAATGGTCAATCATTCCGTCTGCCCACGCCGCACCGCCACAAGAGCTCAACGCCACAGCAAGCGGCGCCAGGGTTCGATGGGTTCGATTCCGTCATCATCAACCCCCGCCGCGCCCGAGCTCCGAGCACCCCACATTGCGTAGCCCTGCAGGCCCAACCCGCCTCCTCGCCCCACGCCTGCGCCCGCTCTCCTCCGCCCCCTCCCCTACCGCCCGCTCCTCCTCCTGCCCCTGCTCCGCCTCTGCAGCCGCCTCCTACCCTCGTCTTCCCCGTCCCGCGCCGCCAGCGGGCACGCCTCCTTGGGCGGCGCCACCACGGCGAAGTGGGACTGGTCGTCCAGCACCAGGCGCAGCGACCCGCGGGACCGCATCTGCGCCTCCATGGCGGCCTGGGCCACGAAGTCCATGGCCCTGGGGAGGGAGGGGAGGGGGAGGGGGCTGAGGGTCAAGGGGGGAGGGGTGAGGAGGAAGCGGGGAGGAGGGAGCGGGGAGAAGGAAGGGAGGGAGTGTGTGACGCAGTGGCAGGGGGTGGGCAAGCCGATGCGCGGCACACGGGAGCACACGTCGGCGATGAGGACGCTTCCTGGCCCCGCTCCCCTAACCTATGCGGGGCGCGCCCCTCTTCAGCCCCTACCCCATCCTACACCCCAGCCCCCACCTCTTGGCCGCCGCCTTGAGCGCCCCCACGTCCACGTCCACCCCCCCGTACAGCACGTCCTCGTAGTGGTTGCCCACGCCCGCGGCCATGTTGCGGAACACGTTGTTGGCGGCAACCTGGGGACGGAGGGGTGGGGGGTGGGGTGGGTTGTTGAGGAGGGCCGTGTGATGGATGCGATGCGGGCGGCCCTGCGCGTGATATCCTGAAACCGCCCCCTCCTCTTCTCTTCTCTCCTGCTCTCCTCCCAGTTGGCCCCCTTCCTCCACTTCCCTCAAACCCCCCCCTCCGCCTGGCTCACGTTTGCGAACCCCTCCCCCAGCAGCTGCAGCACCGCCGACTGCCCCGGCGGCAGGAAGAAGCCGTGCGTGAGGCCCGCCCCGTGCACGCCCGCCAGCAGGCCCGTACGGAAGATGATCTGCAGCTGCTGGTGGTACGGCATGTCGTTGAAGTCCCTGACAGGGAAGGGTGGGGAGGGAAGGAGAAGAGTGAGAGGTCGTGAAGGTGATGCTGCTGCAAACGTGGTGTCGATTAGTGGCAGACTGGTTTGGGGGAGGAGAGAGACCATGAATGATTGGTGCGGCCCTGACAAGCCGGCCCTGCCTCAGTGACGCCCACAGCTGGTTGACGCCCTGACAACCCAATCGGTGCGTGCTGCGCACACCCTCCTCGAGGCACCCCAAGACACCCCTGCTTCCCACCACCTCCCCAACCCCCCTCACCCGTCCACGAACTTGAACAGCACGTTGGTGCGCCTGCAGCCCCGGCCCGCGGCCGCGTCCTCCGCCCACAGCTTCTCCAGGTTGATCTCGTTGGCGCCCACCACGTAGGCGGGCTTGCGCGGCCGCCCGCCCGTGCGGTTGGACGGCGGAGGGGGCGGCGCCGCGGCGCCGGCGGCAGTGCCGTTGAGGCTGAGGCTGGCGTTGACGGAGGGCGAGCGCGCGGCGGAAGGTGAGGATGAGGATGAGGGGGAGGGGGCGACGAAGGAGGGGGGGCCGGAGGTTGCGGCCTGGGCCGCCGACTCCTCGTCTTCCTCCGACGCCTCGTCTTCCGCGTCGTCGTCCCCGTGCTCGTCAATGTCGCCGGCGCCGTCCGACACCAATCGCCGCCGCCGCTGGGCCTGGCTGCGACTCCCACTCCCCCCTCTCCCCGGGTCCCTCTGCCCTCCTATCCCGCCATCCCACGCCACAAGCGGCTCGTCATCCTCCTCCTCTTCCAAGTCCGCCTCCCAGTCCCCCTCGTCAACCTCCCCTAGCCCCCCTAACCCGTCCTCCTCCTCCTCGCGCCAGCCTTCCCCCGGCCCCGAGCCCCCGCCCAGCAGCCGCCGGCTGCTGCGGCGCCGCACGCGGCCCCGCGCCGCCTCCGAGCCCGAGAAGAAGGCCGTGGAGGCGGCCGACACGTTGCCCGCCCCCCCCAGGTGCACGCCGTGGACCTCCTGGAAGGAGTGCTCCACCTCCTGAGGGGTGGGGGAGGGAGGGAGAGGGGGAGGGAGGGGGGAGGGGGGAGAGTGGTGGGCGGCTTGGCACGGAGCTCGGATGCGTAGGGTGCGATGCGGCCCTCGCCCCCACGCCCCCTTCCGGCCTACCCCACCTCCTCTCCAGTCCACGGAGCCCGCGCGCCTCTCCCGCACGCACTCCCGCCCAGCCATGCCCCCCTCCACCCCTCGCCCGACGGCCTACCAAAGCAGCGCCTCTCGCCCCACCCTCCCGCCCCCACCTCCTCGACCACCCGCTCGAAGCGCTGCAGCAGGCAGCTCTCCGCGTTCCACTCCTGCACCGCCGCCACCAGCCCCGCCACCACGGCGTCCTCGTTGCGCACCATGCGCATGGCCTTCCAGCCCGCGGCGCTGCCCAGCAGCAGGCGGACCAGCTCCAGGTTCCTATCGGGTGGGAGGGGGAGCGGGGGAAGGGGGTGGGAGCGGGTGACTGGGTATGGTGCGTGGGCGTGCGACCGGGCACGAGGTTCCCCCGCTCCCTACCTACCCCCTGCCGCACACCCGCCTAGCCCCTGGCCAGCTGCCACACGCCTGGTCCGAACTCGCCCTCTCGCTCCTCCACCCCTCCACATCTCCCCCCGACATCTCCCGTTGCCCTTGCACCCCCTCCCTTGCCCCTCCATCCCTCCCCAAATCCCCCCAATCACCCCCACCTCCTGCTCAGCCACACCACGTTCTTCATCACGATGCCCGCAGTGGGCGGCCGCAGCCCCCGCACCCCCGCCTGCACCGCCGCGGGCCCCGCCGCGCGCGCCGCCGCCCCCGCCGCCGTGTCGGCCAGCGCGGGCGCGGCGGGGTCGGGCTGGTGGTAGTGCTGCCGCAGCCAGTGCGAGAAGCCGGTCACCACGGGGCTCTCGCAGCGCACCGTGTCCGAGTTGGTGTTGTACCTGGGGGGTTGCAGTGGGGGAGGGGGGGGTCAGGTGAGATCGGGTGTGGGGATGCGCAGGTGTGGGGCCCCAGCGGTGCCCGAGAGCGGTACCCCGAGCACAGCCCCGCTTCGGGCCCAGGCCAGGCCCTTCAAGGGCCCCAAGGCTAGGCCCTTCTTCAATCACCCCTGTCCCCCCGCCCCACCCTCTCGCTCACCCTATCCCCGCCGCGAAGGTGTAGACCTGGTAGGCAGACCTGAAGCAGGTGTCCCTCGGGAAGGGCTCGTGCGCCAGCATGCGCAGGCGGTGGGGGCGGGAGATGCGGGCCCAGGTCTCCATGAAGCCCGTGGGGGGGGCCTGGTCCGTGATGACCACCTGGGGGGGTGGGGGCGGGGGGGGACAGAGGTGGGGAGAGGAAGGGGCGTTCATGAGCGCTGCATGCAGGGTGCGCTGAGGGCTCCGGCGCGCCCACCCAGGGACCCCGACCCCGGCTCCCTACCCCTTCACCCCCCTAGGAGGCGGTGTCTGAGGGGTCTGGGGTCCTGGGCGCTACCATTGCAGTCCCACACAAGCCCCAATACGACGGTCTGCCGCTGCAGCCCCGTGCCCCCACTGCGCGGCAACTCCCGCTCTGACCCTTAGGGGATAGGGTTACCCTCCCCGCAGGCCCTCCCACCCACCCACCCCGGGTCCAGGCCAGCGCCCCGCTCAGCAGCGGTCCTATCTCATTTCAGCCCCGCACCATTCCCCGCCCTCGCTCCCTTCACCCCAGCGGGAAGTGATGGCCGTTGGAGGCGGCAGCGGAGGCCTGCTCAGGCCCTGCCGGCTGCTACTGCACGAGGCCCGGGCCGGCTCGGTCCGCGGCATGGTCCCTCAGACCGTCCCACCCATCTCCCATCCCTCCGCCCTGCAGCCCCCTTCCTCCTCCCATGCTCCACACAGCCCCCTCCATCCAGCCTCCCATCCAGGCCCCTCCCCTCCCCCCTCCCGGTCCCCCCCTCCATCCAGCCTCCCATCCAGGCCCCTCCCCTCCCCCCTCCCGGTCCCCCCCTCCTCCCTCCCCGGCCCCTCCCTCCTCCCTCCCCGGTCCCTCCCTCCTCCCTCCCTGGTCCCTCCCGCCTCCCCTCCCTGCCCTCCCCCCCTGCCCCCAACCTGCATGCCCTGCTCCGCCACGTCCTTAGGCTCCAGTGCCGCCAGGAAGGAGAACACCATGGACAGGACCTGGGGGGGGGGGAGGGGAGAGGGGAGGGGAGGAGGTGCAGCTCGCAGGCGGGGGTTGGAGGCAGCGGAGGCGCCCCATCCCCGGGCACCCCTGAGGCCCCTCCGTCCACCCCTCCTCGACATGAGGGCCCCACCTCCATTTCGTGGGCGTAGTTGGCGTGGCGGTCCCGCATCACAAACAGCGTCGGCGTGGTGACCAGGTTGGGTGAGCCCGGGGCGCAGGCGCGCTTCACCGCCGCGTCGTCCTGTGGGGGGGGGGCGTGGCAGGGGCCGCACATGTGACTCGCAGTCACAAGCGCCCCTTCCCCTCCGCCCCTTTCTCCACCATCTCACCGTCCCCTCTCCTTCATAGCATCCCACTTTCGGAACCACCACCATCCCAACCCCTGCCGCCAGCCCGCGTGGCGTTAGCGAGCCAGACGACGCCCTCTGCGGCCCCCAACCTCTGCCCCCCTCACCCAGCCCACCCACCCACCACCCCTCTCCCCAGCCCCACCCGCGAGCCGCACGTGGTGGCGCCACCCCCTTTCCACCCCCTACTCCCAACCCACCCACCCACCCACCCAACCCACCACCACCACCACCCCACCCCTCTCCCCAGCCCCACCCGTGTCGAGTTGGCGAGCCACACGTGGTGGTGCACGGACCTCAGCCAGCCCAGCTCCGGGTCCCGCTCTATGGTGGCGTTGAGCGAGATGGGGTCGCACGCCATGCGCACCGCGCCCTCCCCGGGGAGCGGGAACTTCTTGGACAGGTTGCCGCGGCGCCGGCCCGCGAAGAGCGCGCACGTGTCGAGCACCAGGTTGCGGCTGCGGCAGAGCGAGATGGAGGCCTGGCGGGGCCGGTGGGGAGGGGCGGTGGGAGGGATGGGAGGGGTGGGCGGGGTGTGGGGGGGGGCGGAGCGGGGGTAAGGCGGGAGCAGGAGAGGCCTGTGCCGGGGCGCCGTGGACACCCCGGCCGTCATGACACACAGACCGAACCGACGATCCCATGGCTTATGCAAGCAGCCCTTAAAACACCCCAGCCACCTCCCTCTCCTCCTCTCCCCCGTTCCCAGCCCCAACCTACGTCCCCCAACCGCCTATTGTCATTCGCCTCGCATTCCCGCATTCACACTACACTCGGGTACTTTCAAACCCAACCCCAGCCGCCCCCCTCGCCTGCCCTCCCCCCTTTCCCGTCCACCCCTCCGCCCCCCTCCGCCCCCACCTTGGAGGAGTGGCCCACGGGCACGAAGGGCGCTGTGTAGCAGTCCATGGACGACTCGGTGGGGGGCAGGGGGCCCTCGGCCACGCCCCCGCCCCCGGAGCCCGCGGCCCCGGAGGGCCCGCCCCCCGAGCCCCCGCCCTCGGCCCGCAGCTTGCGGCCCGCCGAACGGCTGTTGCCGCACATCTGCGTTGGGGACGGGGGGCGGAGGGGGCAGACGGCCACAGCGAGGGCAGGGGGCCGGGGGCAGCGCTGCTCAGCGGGTGGGCTGGAATGACGGCTATGTCCGTTCATCGACCACGCTTCTCCTGAGGAAAGGACTAACGATGCCAGTCAGCACCATCAACCCCAGCCTGGGTCCAGCACGGTCTGCCCACCCCACCCGCCACAAGGACCCCTCTCTCCGGTCTCCCAGCATCCCCCTAGCACACAAACACCCCTTTACTGTGCGGCATAAACAAGCGAGAACGGCCTTGCCTGGACGCGGCTGTCTCGAATGTGCTCCAAGTAGGATGCGCCCACAAACCGGGCACATCGCGCCCCGGGCGCATATCCGCCCGCCCGGTTACGGAGTCGGATGTGTGCCTTTGCCACAAACGCTGCTGGCTGCAGCAGCAAGAGGTTGCCGGGGTGGCAAGGGTGCAGAAGGGTGGACGTCGCGGACTCAGCTGTTGCCGGGCGCTGGTTGGTTGTTCGGGGCGTGGCCGCGACGCGCGCGGGACCGAGCATCAGCCCTCACCTGAAACAGCAGGTCCGACCAGTTTGCATAGCGCAGCAGGTGAGAGCTGTAAGCCGCTGAGTATTTAATCGCGGTCGCTGGCGGAATGCACACTGCAAGCCAGGCAAGCCAGGCTAGCGCTGAGAGTCGAAGGGACCGCTGTGTGTCCCTCTGCCGCCTCATCCTACAGCTGGTCGCTGTCCAGCCTTGGCGGAACTTCCCTATGACTTAGGAGCATTTCCGGAGTCGAGAGGCCGGTTGGCGCGTCTAAAGAAGCATAAGCAGCTCTGGTCACTTTCGATGACAAGGGTGTGCCGTGTAGGTGCGGGGGTATGCTGCGGGGAGCAAAAACAGGGTCCCCATCGTCGCCAGCACTTGTCGGGCGGTCTGGCAGTCCGGCACGCTGTGCTGCAGCCCTTTCGTGCCTCACCCGGACCAACCCGGGAGCTACTGTAACGAACAACCCCTACCAAGTCCTTGCTTGTTTTAACACGCTCCTTGAACTACAGCACGCTATAGCACTGACATTGGTTTTTGCACCCAGCCGTCTTTAACTTTGCTGGTGCTGCGTTACTCTATGTTGTCCCAAGCTGCGTGATGCTCATATCCCCAGCGCTGTGCTTGTCCCTGGCAACAGTCGCCTGGCTTTGCTGCGCCGATTCAGCAGCACTGAGTACTGGCGCATTGCTCAGAGGAAATAGAGCAGCACTCAATACTGAACGGAGCGGGCGCGAGCTGCTCGGCAAAAAAACAGCGAAGAATGGCGATATGGACTATTTTGAGGAGCTCGTGGGCACTCCATCCAAGCTGGCTCTCAAAACAAAGAAGTCGGGCGTCCTGCCACAGGCGAAGTACTCTATGGACAAGTTTGACATCCTGCCCTTCCAGGTGCGTGGGCATTCAGGCCTCGGGGCACACGCACCCTGCGCGGCCGTCGCGCTGGCTGTAGGGTCCACTTGGGGTGGGGGGCGCTGGAGGTATGTGGGTACCAGAGGGAGGAGAGGACCAGGAGGAGCGGAGCCGGGTCCCTGCGTGCGTGCGGTGCGTGAGCGTGCGTGCGGCCCGGCAAAGGCTCCACCATCCGACAGAGCTACAGCTCGCACTGCAAACTCAAGGGACATGCCTTGTGCAAACCCACGGTGGAGAGGGACCTACGGGGCTTGAAACAAGGAGGCATGGGCACGCCAAAGTGCCAAGGGCAAGCCCCTTGCATGGCGTGCCTTCGCGCAGTCAAAGCCAGCTGCGCAGGGTACCTAAATGCTCCGTGCTTGTTGCATGGTCCGCACCCCATCTCCCTGCCTTCTGAAACATCACTCATCCTCAACCCACCCTCTCGCGCCTTCACCCCTCCACCTCCTGCACCCGTCCCCTTCATCCACCCACGCCCTCCCAAAACCCCTTCCCCAAACCTCCTCCCCAAACACACTCCCGAAAACCACTCCCCAAAGCCCCCCTTCCAACCCCCTCCCCAACCCCACCGCCCCCCCGACACCCCTCCAGAACTGGCTCCGAGACCACGGCATGATGGCGGCGGCCTCGGGGGGCAGGGGGGGGGCGCAGGCGGTGGCGCAGGCGGCCGCGGAGGCGCCCCCGCCGCTGTCCTACATATGCGGCGTCTTCGTGTGCCCGCTCTACAAGTTCATATTGTGAGGCCGGGAGCGGGGACGGGGTTAGAGGGAGAGACAGGCCGCAGGGGGACGGGGGCTGGGCCGGGAGGGGGTTGAAAGGGGGGAGGGGGTCTGGGACGGGTGCCAGAACAGGGGGCTGGGGCAGGGGCACACGTGGAGGCCAGGGGTGGTGGGGATAGGGCAGGGGGGACGTGGGGATAGCGCGGCGACGCTACTGCACTGGGGTCGGGGCGCGGCGGGGACAACAGTTTAGGCCGGCGCTGCTGGTGAGCCAGGGGGGTGGCGGCGGGGCCCTTGCGGGGGGGCTCAGGAGTCAGGGCGGGACCCGGCCGCTGCAGCCCCCGCCTCCAGCAGCCCTAGAGGCGCCCCAACACCCATTCCCGTCCGTCTGCCTTGCTCTGCCCGCCTCGCCCGCCGGCCCCCGCTCACCCCCTCCTCCTCCCTTATGCCCTCCCCTCTTTCCCCCCTCCCCCCATCCCTCCCCCCACCCCACCCCACCCGCCCACCCCCAGCGTGCGCAACCGCAAGACCGCCTCCTCCACCTTCATCACGGCCGTCAAGAAGTTCATGGCCGCCAACGGCCTCTGCAACGCCACCTCCGCCGCCTCCGCCTCCTCTTCGGGAGCCGCTGCCACACCGGGTGGCGCGCCCTCCGCGGGCGCGGGGGCGGGGGCGGGGCCGGGGGGCGGGGCCGAGCCCCTGGCGCCCAACCCCTGCGTGCAGCGGCTGGACCCGGACGCGCTGCGGGCGGCGGGGCGGGACCCGGACGCGATGTGGCGGGACTACACCGTCATCACCTCCTCGCGCAACCCCTGGGCGCGGGCGGCCAGCGGCTACGAGTTCACGTACAGGTGGGGGGTGCGGTGCTGGAGGGAGGTGGGTGGGAGGGGAGGAAGTTGGGGTCTGGGATGGGGCGTTGGGGTTTGGGCCAGAGGTTGGGGAGGCGGGGAGGCGCTGCATTGGAGCAGAGACTTGCGGTTATGCTTATCGCTCCTAACTCTCCACGGCCCATTAACCCCCTCACGCCTCCGCACAGCAAGTGGCACCGCAAGGACGCCGGCTGCCAGCAGCCCTCCTTCGACCAGTTCTGCAGGTGGGTGGGTGGCGGAAAGGGCGAGACGGCAGGGAAAGGGCAGCCTGACCGGGATCTGAGCTGGGTGGGGCGAGGTGGGAGCGGGGCGGCGCCCTCAGGAAGCTCAGGTGTCGCGGGGCTGCCCCCTCGGCCCGACCCGACCACGCCCCCCCCAACCCCACCCCACCCCCCTCACCCCACCCCCAGGGACCCCTTCATCATGGGCAAGCTCTCCAACCTGTACCAGTGCGTGGGCCACCGGGAAGGTGCGGCAGGGGGGGCGGGGGGGGGGGGGGGTTGTGCCGGTCACGTGCGGACTTCCGCGTTTCGGGGGCGGAGGCGGGGGCGGGTGGGGGCCCGAGCCTTCGGCAGTGCGCGGGCTGCCGGGAAGGTTTGGCGTTTAGGGCCCATACGCAACGGATTGTGGACCACGAGATAGAAAAGAGAGGGCCGGGCCCGTGCACCAGGCTGAGGGCTAATGGGCTAGGAGACGGAGGGTGGCCCGAGGCTCAGCCCCCCTCCTGCCGACACACCCCTTTGCTTCACCCACCCCACCCCACCCCACTCCTAACACACCCACACCCAACCTAACCCAACCCCCCCTCAGGCGTGGGCACCCGCTACGAGGGCCACTGGAACTTCGACTTCTGCCACGTGGAGCCGGTGCATGGGTGCATGGTGGACGGGGAGGGGCAGCTGGTGGTGGACTTTGTCATACGGTGGGGGGAGGAGGCGGGAGGGGAGTCGAGAGAGGAGGGAGGGGGGGAGGGCTAGGGTAGGGCCGCGCGTGAAGCTGTGGGGTTGGAACCGTGCCTACGCCCCGTAGCAACAGCAGCCCATGCTCGCTCACCCTTACCCCTCCCCCCAATACGTTAAGCGAATGCCCCCACCAACCCCCACCAACCCGTTGCAGCTACGAGCACCTCCTGGAGGACATGGCGGCGGCTGTGGAGCTGATCAACGAGCGCCGCGACCCGGGCCTGCCCGCCCTGGCGCTGCCCGAGGAGCTCAAGTGGCGCAAC
Organism: Edaphochlamys debaryana; assembly: GCA_016858145.1. Taxonomy (NCBI): domain Eukaryota; kingdom Viridiplantae; phylum Chlorophyta; class Chlorophyceae; order Chlamydomonadales; genus Edaphochlamys; species Edaphochlamys debaryana. The sequence goes on from JAEHOE010000014.1 coordinate 1,311,776, forward strand.
AAGGGCGCGGCGCTGCAGCAGGCCGAGGCAGAGGCGGGGGTGGGGGCGGGGGCCAGCGCGGCCGAGGCGGCGGCGGACGCGCAGGCGGAGTCCATGCAGCAGGCGGCGTACGTGTACGCGGACAAGTACAGGCAGTGCGGCGGGCCCTGCGTGAACGCGCTGGCGGACTTCTACTCGGCCGACCTGGAGCTCTTTGGCTGGGAGCGGCCGGGGCAGGTGCCGGGCAAGCGGCACCGGCAGAAGCGCGAGGCGTGAGGCGTGGGCGGGGCGGTGGAGAGGTGGGGGAAGGAGGGTGGAGGAGGGGGAGAGGGCGAGGCGGGGGGCGCCAGATCCGATTGCGCTGGCGGCGCGGGGGAGTGGGGGTGGGGAGGGGGAGGAAGGGACGTCGAAGAGGAGGGGCATGGGAGGACCAGGAGGAGGGCGAGGAGGAGGAGAAGTCGTTTCCATGACCGCTTTGTGGCGGCAGCAATAAGCTTCATGGGGCGGGCCTCCTCGGGCCGCGGGGGCAGGAGGGGGCGCGCCGGGGAACCGGACCGGGATAGGAAAGACACACGCACATGACTGATACCTGGCGGTCTCCGGCCAAGACATCGCTAACCCGCATATGTACTGAACTGTTATGGAATTTTGAACGCGCTGCTGGCAGTACCTCGTGCCCAGTGGTGCCCGGGGTGCTGAGCTGATCCTTGGAGGTGCACCGTCATGGCCCTGGCGTGCCGCAATTAGAGTGGTGCTACGCGAGGGAGTGTAGCACCGCCTGCACAGCCGCTCCGCCCTCCAGCCTGGACCCCAGAAGCACTCCGTGTCGGACTCGAGCCGCATTCCGCACCTAGACGGACCAAAAGCGAGCCGCATCCGTCAACTGCAAGAGGGGACCCCGCTCACCACTCAGCACCCGTACAGCTTCGGTTCAGGGGCGCATCCTGGTTCGCCATCGGCATCCAGACACGTGGCAGCCGCACCGGGCCTTCCGGAGACCACACTTGTTTGGGGAAGTGGGGAGCCCCGGACCTGCATGCACGCACGCACCGAGCACATGCGAGTCGGGGGCTCAGGAGACACCATGTGGTGTGCGGGAAGGTGTTGCGGGCTCTGCCGCAGAGCCTCTGCGGGGTTGCAAAGGCACCCCGTGACGCCTGAGCGAGGGTCAGGGAGGACAGGCGGTAGGGAGATTACAGAGGAGGTGGGGGCAGCAGGGATTCAGGGCCATCAGGGGAGGGAGAAAGGCGTGGGTGAGTGCAGGCGTGCGCTGAGGGCGCCGAGCGCGTGTGGCTCGGGCAACATAGCTTGACGCTGGGAGCTGTGTGCACGTACAGGAGGCGGAGATGGTGACTTGACGCGTTGGGGAACAGTGGATACAGGGTGCGCTTCAGGGGGCTGTGGGGATGGGCGGGAAGGGGAGTGCGTGTCGTTGTCGGACGCGTCGGAAGGGCGAGGTTCTCACGAGACTCTGCGGATGCTACTGCACGCGCCGCTACTGTCCACGTATACTGCTAAAGCTTGAGCGTTAACAAGCGACAGAGTCGCACCACGACTTCCACCGACTGTGTGTCACGTTGCCGCAGCGCGTTGCCGCCCGCTGCCTGTGGCTTGCACAACAGCGCTGCGTTGTGAAGAGAGCGTTGCGAAGAGAGCGTTGCGAAGAGAGCGTTGCGTAGCGGAGGCGTTGCGGAGGCACTGTTTCGTCGAGGAACGAGGGCATTCGCATCTCGCGGTTCGCCTGAGGGCGCGGGCAAGGCCTTGCGCAACGTATGCGGGGACTCTGGCGCCCACCGGCCAACGCAGGCAAGGCTCCGTGTTTGAATCCACTTCGCACACCGCATACCGACGGCCGACTCCGTGCCACGTCCCCCGCCCCCCGCAGCCCTCCGCCTCGACCGGGGGCCCCGGACCCCGTCTCTTCCACTTCCGGCGGCCTGCCCTTGCGCCTCTAGTTCTAGCCCGCTACGCCGCTTGCCTCTGGACCCCGTGGCTTACATCCCAGCCTCGCTCCAGCGCCCGATCATACAGTACACCGCGTGGGCCTGCAGGCTCCGCACCCCCCCGCACCCCGCCCCCTGGCCCTGGCCCCTCCGCACCAGCGCGAGCCCCGCCGCCAGCACCTGCGGAGGCCTCACGCTGCGGTCACGTGCTCGCCCTGAGCCGCACCTGCCCCCCCATCCGCGCGCGGTCGAGGCGGTTGCTGCAGCGACCGCCCCCCTGCACGCCTCAGCCGCTGAGCCACTCACAGCTGCCTCCGCGGTCCCAGCGAGGAAGGTGCAACCGGTCGCGCCGGCCGCCATCTTGAGCGAGGAGGCACAAGCGGCGATGAAGGGCGGGGCGGCTGCGCCTGCACCCGCAGGCGGGGCCGGGGCCGTGGGCGAAGCGGCGGCTGCTGTGCAGGCGGCGGTGGAGGCGGCTGCGTGGCCCCCCGCCTCCGAGCGGCTGGCGGCGGTGGCGGAGCGCATCCGGGCGCTGCCCAGGGGGCCCTTCCCGGCGGTGAGCGGGGGCCATGGAGAGGGACACAGACGTGTTAGCCTCCGTCCGGGCCAGTCAGGGATCGACGTGGTGCTTCCCAGGATCTGCACACATGCTGCCAGCCATAGGCACACCGGCTCGTCCACGCGCTCCTGCTCCACACCCTCAACCCCGGCTTCCCACCCACCCGTCTGCCGCGGTCCATGTCCGTGGCTGCCTCCCCGCCCCGCCCCTGCAGGTGTCGGACCGTGCCGCGGCGGCGGTGCTGGTGGGGCTGTTCGAGGACGAGGGGGGCCTGGTGCGGGTGCTGCTGACGCAGCGCTCGTCGCGGCTCAAGAGCCACCGGGGGGAGGTGTGCCTGCCGGGGGGCAAGCGGGACGAGGCGGACGGGGGCGACGACGCGGCCACGGCACTGCGGGAGGCGCACGAGGAGGTGGGGGGGGGGCGGGGGGGGGGAGGGGCTGCGGGGCGGGGTGGAGTGGGTTAGGTGTGGAGGTGAGGGAAAAGTTAGGTGGGCCGGGTGTCCTTGTCGGCTTGGGGGCCATGGGCGGGCAGGCAGTTCAGAAGACCGCCCTGCCTCCTAGCTGGCCCCCTCCTGAGCGTAGAGGGGCGAGGAACGATGTGTGGCGCGGGCACCAAGCAGCGAGGCCTGCTCCTAGCTGGCCCCCTGCACTCTGGATGGACCCCGCTGATCCAGCAGGCTGATTCCTCCCCTCCTCCGACCCCAGCTGGGGCTGGACCCCTCCAGGGTGTCGGTGCTGGGCTGCCTGCCGCCCGTACTGTCCAAGCACCACCTCTCGGGTAGGCCTCTCTTGATCAAGCTAGGGGCTAGATTTGGGTCAGGAGCAGGGGCAAGATGTTGCCTGGGCGAGCGGCCCCTGCCAGCAAGACCCTGCCCCCCACACCCGTCACCCTGCCTCCAACCCGTCCCACCCTTCCCGTCCCACCCTTCCCGCCCCGCTCCTGCCCCCGCCCGGGCAGTGACCCCCGTGCTGGCGCTGGTGCCTCCGGACACCGTTCCGCGGCCTCACCCGGACGAGGTAGGTCCGGGTGTAGAGTGGCAGGGAGGAGCGGAACAGGGAGGGCAGCTGCCTTCTCGAGCGGGGCTGGGCAGGTACCCGCGCCCGGGCCCCATCCACTAGGAACGGCGGCCTGCCCACACTTGCCCCGTGTAATTGCTTGCTATCAGCAGTCTCCAACTCTCCATCTTTGAGAGGTAGCGGCTTGACATCCAGCTGCTCCGGCCCCTGACGCCCCCTCAGGTTGCAGCCGCCTTCACCGTCCCGCTCGCGGTCTTCCTGGGGCAGCTGAGCGACCCGCGGACCGGCGCGCCCGGGCCCTCGGGGGCAGGGGCAGGGGCAGGAGCAGGGGCAGGGGCTCACACCCCGGAGCCAGACCGCAACCGGGCCAGCCGGAGGAAGCGCGGGGCGGCAGTAGCGGCCCCCGCCCAGGCCCCAGCGGAACCCATGGCTTGGTGGTCGGTGGACGAGGCTGACGGGGCCGCTCCTGTGGCGGCGGCGGCGCCCAAGGCACGCGGCCAGGTGGACGCGTCCAGCTCCGGGCGGGACCGACCCATATCGCAGGACTGCTCGTACGGCACGGCCGAGCACACGTTCCGCGACATCAAGTGGGACGAGGAGATGTACCGGATCCACTCGTTCCAGTGGGGGGTGAGTGGGATCCAAACCCCTATCCGCGCCCGTGCCTTCGAGGACCTAGGGTACCCAGAGCCCCTCCGCAGGGGCATCTCGAGCCTTGCTCCCACCGGTAGCCACAGCAAGTCCAGCTGGACCACGTGACCCCCATACATCATTTCGCCCTACTCGGCCCCCCTGCCCCCCAGTCCTTCGACGTGTGGGGCCTCACCGCCACCATCTGCATCGCCGCCGCGCAGGCGGCCCTGGGCCGGGCGCCCTCCTTCCAGGTGGGCCGCCGCCTGCCCCCCCACCTGCTGGCCCCGCGGCTGTGACGCAGGCAGGGAGGCGAGGGGCCACCGGTCGGCAGTCCGCCGGAAACGGCGGTGAGCCGCAGCCGCACCCGTGTCCTGGGCCTTGCTCGGCCAGCGTAAGGGGACGTGTGGGTCCAGACCCACGACTGATCAGACACATGGTTCCAGTCTGGCTCAACACGCACAACGCCGCCTGATGTCCACGCTTGCCCCGTTGTCCCTTGTCCCTTGCCGCCCCGCCGCCGCAGGAGCGGTGCCCGGGCGGGCAGCACTACAGCTGCTTCTACTGGGACGGATCCCGCGTGCGAGCGCGCAAGGGCCCAGAGGGGGCCGAGACGGAGGGCGGCGGCAAGGCAGTGCGCGGCGCGGAGGCTGCGGGCCGCGAGGGGCGGCCGACGGCAGCTGCGCTGGAGGCGGGGGCAGGGGGCGGGGCAGGGGGCCTGGTGCTGCCCAGCCGGGAGCAGGTGGCGGCGGCGCCGGACGTTGCGGTGGAGGCGGTGGAGGCTGAGGTGGTGGGGGCGGCAGCGGCACAGTGAGGGACTGCATGGGCGGGGGGTCGCTGCGGGGCTGGGCTGGGCCACACGGGGCCATGCGGCCCGGAAGCCCAGGCGGAGCGGTTAGGATGCGTGGGTTTCTTGGGCGTAGCCCCCTTCCCCTTGGTTGCTCGGCGACGGACTGTCGGGTAGCTCCGCTGAGCCCACGGGGTAGCGCTGGCGATGCCGCTGGGTTCGGGGGTGCGGACGAGCGCTCGCTGTTAGCAGTCAAAACAGGCTGTGACCGTCTGCCGTAGCACGGCAGGGACTCATGCCGTACTTGTGTGCACCCCGGCTAGCCAGCTAGGTAGGCTGTGACTGTACAGTTACATGTGTAGTATAGTTGAAGTGAACATGAATCTTCATATGTGCAGTGTTGTGTCCGACGGGGCAGTCCTCCATGCCCTGTGCCCAAACTCGTGGCTGCTTCAGTTGCGGGGGATGGGGGGTGGCGGGGCACAGGGGGCGGCGGCCTGCCGGCGTGGAGAGGCTGCGGTGAGGCACGGTCTGCCGAGCCCCGAACGGCCCCCGCCGGCCCTGAGCGATGTGCAGCCGTGCAGGTGATGTGGGGCACTGTTCTCGCAGGGGCCATGCAGCGTAGTCAGGACGTTGACGGGGGATGCAGCTGACCGCGTCGACGTGGCCGCTGCCGCAATGCACGAGGAGGAAGGCAGGGCGCCAGCAATGCACACTCCGATGCGGGGGCTAACGTAGGGGCAGCCGTGCAGATGATGGGCGTCACTGGCGTCATGTTGCCTCTCATGCCGGGTGCGCGGGGGCCCCCTCCCCTGCTGCGGCCGCTCCTTACCGTGGGGGATGGGCGCAGGTCTCCGACAAAGGGGATGGGCGCAGGTCTCCGACAAAAGCGGGCAAGATGGTACGTGCGGGGCAGAGCAGGTACAGTGACGCCTCCGCCCATGATCCCCCGTGATGCGCTGCTGCTGCGCCGCTCCGCCGCTGCCGTCGGCAGAAGCCCGGCCACGCCGCTGCCACGTCTCCCACCTACTGGAAAGGTCCGACTTGCGCTAGGTGGGGAGGGACGGAGGGCTCTTGGCGCCGCTCACGGGCAGTCTCATGGAACGAGGGCACTTCCCTCGGGACGCCCCAGGAGTCTGCTGCGATAGAGGCGTGCTCGGGGAGCCGACTCGCGTCACCAGCGGCACGGTCGGCATGGCGGGACCGTGCAGGACCTTCTGCCTTCCCGCTCTCCCCCTCCAGCCAGCATCAGCACTGAAGCCCCCCGGCCTGCTGCGCTTGGCCGCCAGCCGCCAGCAGGCCGTCACGCTCCCGCGAACGGACGGGGTTGTGTGCACACATCTAGGCGGGTTGGAAGTCCGAGACGACCCTCAAGAGAGGAAGCTGGGAACGCCCTTCAGGGCAACGCTCGTGCGCAGCGGACTGGTATGCTAGGGACGGCCTGCTAGCACAAGGAATGCGGACTGCGAAGCGGCTGCAGCGTTCGGCGACCTTTGCGGGCAAGGGGCGCGGGCGCGAGCGCACGCCTCGAGAGGGTGTTGCGCGGGGGCCGCGCCGACAGCGTGACAGCTCTGACCTGAAGCTGGCCACAACGACATCTCTAGGAAGAACGCAGTGGCAATGCGCGATGCGACAAGCCCTCGGACCAAGGAGCTCGCGCAAGATGCGGCCGAGCGTGCATGCCCCGCATGCAACATATTGCCCCGCCCCTCACAGTCAGTGCTTGCGGAATAGGTCAGTGACTACACACATACTTGTCTGCACAGGCTGCTGCTGCATTATCGCGTCGGGACCAGGGTCCGCGATCGGCAGCCCATTCTCGCTTCGGCCCGCAGCAGCCACGGCGGCGGGACGCGGAGAGTTGCGGAGGAAAGGCGAGGGATCAAGCCCAGCCAGGTGCGGAGCTGGTCTGGCGCTTCCGTTCAAGCCGGCGCATGGCGGAACTGGCGCAACTCCGCAACAAGGGTCATCCCGAGGGAGGCGTTACTGCCAACCCAAGATGCAAAGAGCATGCCCTTTATCTGTATGGGCCCGCATGCCGCCCTGGCTGCGTTGCTCGAGCGCCCTGGAGCCCTCTCGGTCACGTTGGGCTCGCCTTTCCGGCTTCCGGGCCAATTCCTTGCCCCTGTAGTACCTCTAGGACTCTTCTTCACAGTCGCGTGCTTGCCTTGGCGATCTGTTGACCAGCACGCCGCCCACACCTTTCGCGCATGCCGCAGGCCTTGAAGCCCCTGCCGAAGTAGCGCGCGTGGGGAGCGCGCCACCACGACGGGCTAAGATGGACAGGCCGCTTCTCTCGAGGACCTCTCCACGCATGCAGCTCGGCCGTCCGCAGCTTCTCCCGCCGCCCTGCTTGCCCATCGCACAGCTCCGCTCGGCGCAGCGACGCTGCATTGGCAGCCGGCCCTGCCAGCCTGTGGCCGCCCTTCGCCCGGGGAGGCTTGTCAACGGGCGTGGCGGGCTGACTGTGGTGAGTTTTCGGGGTCCGAGACCGTTTGAATCCCGGGCCCATGTCCACACTCCGGCCCCCACTACACTTGTCCGCCACCACACACACGCCCCTTGCTCAAGTGCTCTCATCCACCCCGGCTGTAGAAGTGCTATGCCTCGCACACGTGCAGCCAAGTGCTCCTCAACCCTACCCTTCTCAACCCTACCCCTCTCAACAACCCCCTCTTCGCCCCTCCCCTCCCCCTCCCCCAGGCGCGGGCCATTGACATGTCCAACCCGTCCCCGATCTCCTCCCTGGACGCCAGCGAGGGCCTGGAGATGGTGTTCGACAACAAGTCGGACGCCGAGTGCACGGTCATCACGGTGGAGGGCAAGGACAAGGCGCACCTGCTCATGTCGCTCACGGGCGGCCTCTCCTCCGCCGGCCTCACCGTGGTCTCCGCCTCCATTACATCGGACGACGGCCGCGTGCTCGACGTGTTCAGGGTGCAGACGGCCGAGGGGCAGAAGGTGGGGTGGGGTTTGGGGGTGGGGAAGGGGGGGGGGTCCGGGGGCGGCCAGATGTAAGGAGTGAGTGTAGTAAGGAGTGAAGCTAACTAACAAGGTCAAAAGCGAGTGAGTAGCGAGACCCTGGACGAAGCTTGCAGACGGGCGAGTTGTGGCGTGGAGTGGGGTTTTGGCCGCTTGGGCGAGAGCTGCCCATCGGACGGAGGGGGTTTTCGGTGGGGCTCACAGCGGCTGCCCTAGTTCTGCAGCCCCGCCTCTCCTCTCCCCGCCTCTCCTCTCCACCAACCCCTCTTTGCCCCGCCCACAACCATGCCCCTACCAACCATCCCCCCCTGTCAGGTCCCCGAAACCCAGCACCAGTACATCCGCAACCACGTGCTGGGGGTGGCCGCCTCGTCGTCCCGCTCCTCCATGCCCGCAATCTACGGCATCGTGGCGGCGGCCGAGGTGGAGCGCCTCAAGGTACGTGCCGTACGGGCGCTGTCACGTGCCGTACGCGTAGCATGCATCTGTTGGCTTTTTGCGGGCCGATGGCTGCAGCCTCGTAGGTCCATCACTACCCCCTGCTTCCCGCCCCACACCTGCCTGCCTCCTCTCCTCCCCCCTCCTCCCCTCTCCCGCCCGCAGCCCCTGCGCGGCAGCGGCGCCCAGAACGACGTGGACGCCCTGGAGCTGGCGGCGGCGGAGATGGCGGCGGCGGCGGCGGAGCTGGTGGCCATCGAGCGGGACATCCTCAAGATGCGGTGAGGGGGCACGGGGTGGGGTTGGGTTAAGGGAGGGGAAGATGCAGAGGGGGAGGGGAGGTGCAGGGGTTGTGAGTGTGTAGAGAGGGCCGGAGTGGGACGTGGGGAGAGGCGAGGGGCCGGTCACGAACCTGGAAGTCAGGCTTTGGGCAGTTGGTGGCGGGGGTGGCGGATGCCGTCATGGGGGCCCTTGTGGCGGCAGGGGCTAGGCATTGCGCGGGTTGCGGAGGGGGCAGGTGTGCGAGCGCCGGGGGTGCGTGCGGACGGCCCGACGCCTCCGCCCTGAGCCCCAGCCGAGCCTTAGCGGAGCGTGCTTGTGGTCAAGGGGCGCAGTCGACCCTCAGCACCCGACCCCGCCTTACAGGCGTCCAGCCGCTCCCGGCCTGTCCCGCCCTCGCGCCCTGCTCCGCTCTCTCAACCTCCCCTCCCCCTGCCTCCCCCCTTCCCCCCCCAGTGCCTCCAACGCCGACCTGCGCTCGCTGCAGCCCAAGGAGGCGCAGCGCACGGAGGCGGCCGCGGGGCTGGAGCGCAAGATGGCGGCCATCCAGGTAAGGGGAGAAGGGGGGAGGGTATGGGGGGAGGGCGAGAGGTGTGTGTGTGAGGTAGGGGTGGGTCTGGGCCAGTGGTGGTGGGGCCAGGTGGTGTTGTGCGTGCAGCGGGATGCGGGTGGGCGCGCAGCATGGGTGCGTGGGGCGGCCTTGCCTGAGCGCGTTGTGGTATGAGCACGGATGGGTTCTGGGGGGTGTTCCCCGGTTGCCGGCGAAGTCTTGGGACCGGGAGGGTGCAGCGTCGGTCGCTGCCCAATCCTCGTTCCCACTTCCCCACCCTCTCCACAACCGTGTCCCCCCTCACATCTCCCCCCCCCAGGCCGTGCTGGCTGCCCGCCGCAACATGCTGTCGGTTGAGCCCGAGAAGCCCAAGAGCCAGGCAAGCAGGGGGGGCGGGCGTGTGTGGGAGTGAGGGTGGGGGAGGGGCAGTCTGGCCTCTGCGACTCGGTCCCACCCACCCCTCAACACAATCCCATTATCCCTTACGCTCCCACCCCCCCGCCTGCACCCACGCAGGCCGAGAAGCTCCTCGACACGCTGAAGCCCCCCTCCCCCGCCCGGGCGGCGGCGGGCGCGGGCAGCGGCAGCGGGTACGAGATCCTGCTGCAGGTGCGGGGGTTGGGGAGGTGGCGGGGGGGGGGGGTTGCAAAATGTGGGTGCCCGGGCGGCGTTGGGAGTGTGGCCCTCTTGGCAGGCTTTGAGAGATCTCGGGGCGGGGGGGGGGGGGGGCGGTGTGTGTGTGGGAGGGACGGCGAGTTCCTTAAGGCCGAGTTCAGCGGAGGCCGACCGGGGGGGGGGCGCAGCGTCGAAGGCCTACGCCCGGGGTTATGGAGGGGAGCAGGCCGTCGTCTTCTGCCCACCCAAGCACCCCGCAGCCAGCCCGACCGTTATCAACGTTGAACTTCCACGACGTTACCAACCACCCGGCCTGCCTCGGGGCAGGTCCCAGCGGGGAGGAGGGCACTGGGCGGGGTGGTGGGGTTGACTGGTTCTGCGGAGCGGAGGTGACGGGGGCTGCATCCGATGCATGCAGTCGGGCGGGCGGGGCAGAGCGGCCGGCGTGGGTGCACTTATAATAGGAAGGCGGCAGAGCGGCCGGCGTGGGTGCACGTGCAGGGAGAGGGTCGCATCCTTCTCAAACCAATCGCATCCCCTCCCATCCACCCCCGACGCGACGCGACCCCGCCCAGCTCCAAACACCCCCCCTCTTCCCCCCTCCCCCCCAGGCCTTCAACTGGGAGTCGCACCGCCACTCGCTCTACCGCTCGCTGCTGGGCAAGGTCAAGGAGCTGAGCGACGTGGGCTTCACGGCCGTGTGGATGCCGCCGCCGTCGGACTCGGTCAGCCCGCAGGTGAGGGGGCGGGGTAGCAGCGGGGAGGGGGGGCAGCGTGCGGTGGTGGTGGTGGTGGCGGCGTGATGGAGTTGGGCGGCTGCAGGCGGGGGAGCGATGCCGGTGCGTGCGTTGCCTCCACCCTCGAAGTCCGAACCGGTCGCCCTCCCCAATGATGGGTGCCACCAACCGTCCAACCGCTCCCCCCTCCCGCAGGGCTACCTGCCCCGCGATCTGTACAACCTGGACTGCGCGTACGGCAGCGAGTCGGATCTGCGCGAGCTGATCGCTGCCTTCCACCAGCACAACATCAAGGTCATCGCCGACATGGGTGAGAGGGGGGGCGGAGGGGGGGGGGGTTTGAGGGGGCGGGGAGGAGTGGGGGGGTGGGGGGCTCGAGGATAGATGGATGGATGAGCGTTGAGACAGACGGGCATGCCACTCTACGACACGGCTCCGGTCACTGACAATCCTCCACGCCCCCTCGCCCTCCGCTGCGGCCCCACATCTGTGCAGTGATTAACCACCGGTGAGAGCGCCGAGGGGAGCTCCGGGGGCAGGGCAGGGGGTGGAGGCGGTGCAGGCGGGGACATGGGAGGGGGCGGGGGGTCGGGCGGGCAGGCTGCCACAGCGAGGCAGCAGAGCGTGGGGGCGTGTGCCGGGGCCACGTGCGGCGCATTCCTAACCCTGCTCCCCCCCCCATCCCTCTCCCCCTTCCCCCCATCCCTCCCCATCCCGCTCCCCCCCCCCCCCCAGCTGCGCCTCCAACCAGGGCAGCGACGGCAAGTGGAACAAGTTCGGCGGCCGCCTGGCCTGGGACTCGTCCGCCATCACCTCGAACAACCCCGCCTTCGGGGGCAGGGGCAACCCGAAGCAGGTGTGTTCGGTGGGGGAAGGGCTGGAAAGAGGCGGGGCGGAGGGGTAAACCGGAGCTCAACGTTGTGCTGTGTGAGGTGGCCTGCGGTCCATCCCCAACTCATATCCCCTCTTGACCTCCCTCGCCTCTTCCTTTCCTTACATATAGGGTGACGACTACGCGGCCGCTCCCAACATCGACCACTCGCAGGAGCGCATCCGCAACGTGAGGGGGGGCGGGTGGAGGAGGGGGTTGAGAGGGGGGGGCGGGTGGAGGAGGGGGTTGAGAGGGGGGGGCGGGTGGAGGGGCCAGGGTGAGGTCCCAAGCAGGTGTGCGAGGAGTACGCAGCAATGAGCCTGAGGGAGAGGATGAGCGCCGTGGCGGCAGCGGCAGCAAGCGGGTGGGGGGGCTGCTGGACCGAGCCGACGGGTTGCCCGCCTGGCGGGAGCGGAGCCGTGAGCGAGCGAAGTCCCTGCTCGGCATCCCCTGCTTCGGGGCACCTTGCTGTCCCTCCACTGACCTTCATGCAAGCATTCCTAGTTGTCTGACCTCCCTGTTTGTTCTCCCGCTCCCTCTCCCTCTCGGCTCTTCCCCCAGGACATCACCAACTGGATGAAGTACCTGCGCAACTCGATCGGCTTCGACGGCTGGCGCTTCGACTTCGTGCGCGGCTACCTGGGCTCGTACTGCAAGCAGTACATTGACGAGACCACGCCGGCCATGGCGTTCGGCGAGTACTGGGACTCGTGCGAGTACACGGACGGCGTGCTCAACTACAACCAGGTGGGGAAGACAGGGGGGCAGTTGGCGAGAGAGGAGGGGGTGGATGGTACGGAGGCCAGTGCTTGGCGGAGGACCTGCAGCTCTGCTCTTTCGTGACAATCTCGACCCGCAAGGTGGCACTCGTCTGGACGCCAATGCGACCCCCTCTCCCTCCCTCCTCCCCCCCAGGACGCCCACCGCCAGCGCACCGTCAACTGGTGCGACTCCACCGGGGGCACCTCGGCCGCCTTCGACTTCACCACCAAGGGCATCCTGCAGGCGAGCAGGGGGCAGGGATGGGTCTTGAAAGGGCAGACCCTCTGCCATCCCGCAGCCAACCCAGGGCTCCTAACCTCGGTGTCAAACCCCTCCTCCTCCCGTAAACACCCCCTCGTTCCCCGCCCTCCGTCCACCCTTCCCACCCCCCCACAGGAGGCCGTGGGCCGCCGCGAGTACTGGCGCCTGGTGGACTCCCAGGGCCGCCCCCCGGGCGTCATGGGCATGTGGCCCAGCAGGGCCATCACCTTCATCGACAACCACGACACCGGCTCCACGCTCAACCACTGGCCCTTCCCGCCCCGCAACCTGCCCGAGGGCTACGCCTACATCCTCACGCACCCGGGCACCCCCTGCGTCTTCGTGGACCACCTGTACCAGGTGCGTGTGTGTGGGGGGGCGGAGGGCGGGGAAGGGAGGAGGGGGAGGGAGCCCCGGGCACGCTCTGCTCGGGCATGCGCTGCTGTGCCTGATGGGCCGACGCGATGCAGCTTGGCAACCAGCACCCTCTGACATCCCACACCCCCTTCCCCCCCTCTATCTGCCCCCCCCCCCAGAACGAGGGCAACCTGCGCAAGGCCATTCTGGAGCTGGTGGCCATCCGCCGCCGCAACGGCATCAACGCCAGGTGGGGCCGGGTGTCTGGGGGGGGGCGTGGTGTGGAGGGGGTCCGGGCGTGTGATCATGCGAGGGAGGGAGCCGCGGCCCGGATACTGCCCCTTGCTCCTACCCACCCCACAACCAACCTTCTCCCGTCCCACCCAACCCGCACCCCACCGCTCTCCCCCCCCCAGGTCCAAGGTGACTGTCAAGAAGTCGGCTGCTGACGTGTACGCCTGCATGATCGACGACAAGGTCGCGGTCAAGATCGGCCCGGGCGACTGGTCGCCCAACCACCAGGCGAGAGCGGGAGAGGAAAGGGAGAGAGGGAGGGGGAGCCAAGGGCGGGTGCTTGGGAGGGAGGAGAGACGATCGGAGCGCCGCCAGCTGCCCCGCAAGTCTGGTCTCCTTTCCATTCTTCCCATGCGCCCTGCGGTTTCCGTTAGCTCTCTTCTGCAGCGGTCAAACAGGGGGGAGTGTTGTGCTAGTAAGATGTCAGTCCAACGGTCAAGCTAACGTCCAATCCCCAACCGACCAACTCCCAACCGCCAGGGCATCAAGGTCAACGGCAAGGAGCTTAAGAGCGCCTCCGCCGGCTTCCAGTACGCCGTGTGGGAGCCGCAGTCGTAGAGCCCCTAGGCCCAGAGCGAGGACCGGGTCCAGGTCCAGGCCCGCAAGGGGCCCACGCACCGGCGGGCCCGCAGCGGTGCTGCACCCGACGGCGTGGGCCCATGCACGCCGGCCTTGGGGCGGCGGCGGTGGGGGCGGGCGGGGTCAGCTGCTGCCGGCAGGCATCCAGGGCGCCGCGGGCCCCTGCACAGCTGCGGGCTTCGCTGGAGCTCTGCAGGGCGGTGGCGGGGGCGCTGGCGGCGGGGGCGGCTTATTTCGAGCATTGGGCCTGCGGGCCGCGTCTCGGCCGGAGCGGAAGGTGTGGGTGCGGCTGCTGGGTCGGGCGGGGGCCGTGAAACGGTGCCCTTCGGATGGCGGCTGCTGCCTGCCGACGTGCCTTGGGAGTCGACGTGCCCGCGGGGGCCTTGACGTGTTGGCCCTGGCGTGGGCGGGGTGGAGGACTGGTGTGTGGTGAGGCTGTGCGCTGAGCGCGGAGAGGAGGCGGGGTGGGCGTGAGTAGTGGGGTGGGCGTTTGTGTGCTCGTGTGTGATTGGGCGGGAGGGGAGGGCGTGGTTGCGTGTTTCGTAGAGTCGCTGTGTCCCCGCCTGCCGGCAATGAGGGGACTCTCGGTGTCAGGCAGCGCGGCGGACCGAGGGAGGGAGGGAAGAAGGCTGGCCGGAAGACTCAGACGGCGTGACGAGGAGACAATAACCTAGTAGCTTGGGCGGTTTCGCGATAGGCGATTGTGGGGCCCTGCGTGGGTTGTGAGACGTTTCTTGTCGTGTATGCTGGCGGCGTGGGGCGCGGGCGGGGGCCATTACCCCCGGGCGGCGTGGGGGCCGGAGCGCAGAAAAGGCATGGAATGCAGCGTCAGGTCTTCTGCTGTGCGCATGTTATTGTGCGAGGCAAGACAGCGGCGCGCGCGTGTGGCAGGTCTCAGGCGCACGCGCGTGCCGACAGTTGCTTGCTTATTCTTTGTCGCGAAGGAATGGAAGACACTCTCAATCGGCGGAAGACGGAGGGACCGGGTGGGTGCTGCAGGTCGTGTTGGGTTACTGAGGCGGGGTGGGGTCGAAGCACACGTGTGTAAAGGCTGCAAGGTCAAGCGACCCGATCTCACGCACGGACCTCTACGGAGTACGGACAGACAGGCTGTGCGGAATCAACTGCTTACCCAAGCACCCGTGCCTGGCCTGCCTGCACCCAGTCACAACTGCAACTGACACGGTCAAAGCTGGTCCGGCCCCCTGTCAGCGGCATGCCTCCCTAGCCCGTGTGCAAAAGAAGCCCAGCCGCTAAGGGCATTGGAAGGCTGCAGACTCTGCACGGAGAGTGTTACTATCATAGTTACAAAGTTACCGAAATGTGATGGACGCTGGAACATTTCTGGCCGTTATGGCCGAAAAGTTCTGGCAGAATGTAACATTTCCGCCCCAAAGGACGCAAAAGTTCTGCCCGCCACTGTACATTTTGCCTCCGCAAGGCCCCAATGTTCTGGCCAAGGGCCCGTAACTTGGCAGTGTGGGATGCTATGCGGGGTGTAGGAGGCCAAGCCAGGGCCTGCCAGGGGTGGGTAGCTGAGGTGACGGGGCGCAGGGGGGGCGGGAGGGGCAGGTGTGACCAGGGCCCCACCACCGCCGCATCCAAACTCTCTGGGGGTCCGCCGGGAGGTGTTCTGGCCGTAGCATTTTGACCCCTAGCGGCGAGAAAGTTCTGTCCGCCACGTAACATTCTTGCCCAGCCGGCCAGGAAAGTTCTGGGATTTCAGAAACCTTCGCCACGGAAGATAGCAACACTGGCACGGACTGCACCACAGGAGGTATTGACAGCAGGACGAACCTGCACGCCCCGTTAGCTAGCTAGGGCCGCCGTAAGGCCATCGGCCATTCGGGAAGCCAGCGGTCCCTGCGGCACGAGCTAGGCTGTGCCACTGCCCCGGCACACCGGCGCTCCGGCAGCCCACGCACATAGCTTCCTGGCGTCAACCACACAGTAAAAGAAGTTCGTCAGACTCCAACCCCATGAGTTGTTGACCCCTGCCGCTCCGCCCTTGACCCCTGCCAGCCGCCCTGCCACTCCGCCCTTCCCTGCAGGCCGTTGCTCCTTTCTACGCCTCCTCCTCCTCCTCCTCGCTCTCCTCCTCCTCGCTCTCCTCCTCCTCGTCCTCCTCGTCCTCCTCGTCCTCCTCGTCCTCCTCCTCCTCCTCCTCCTCCTCCTCCTCCCCCTCCTCCTCCTCCTCCGCCGCCACCTCCGCCGCCGCCGCCTGCTCCTTCGCCGCCGCCACCTCCGCCGCCGCCGCCTGCTCCTCCGCCGCCGCCACCTCCGCCGCCGCCGCCTGCTCCTCCGCCGCCGCCACCTCCGCCGCCGCCGCCTGCTCCAGCGGCCAGACCGCCCCCAGCTCCCGGAGCTTCGGTGACCGGGCGCTCTCCACCGCCAGCGCCAGGCGCAGCAGCACGATCACCCGCGCCAGCAGGTACCAGCCGGCGGCCGGGCCCCACACGCGGCCGTGGCGCTCCGCGCCCTTGCCCTCGCCCGGCCCCCGCAGCAGCAGGATGTCCCACACCGCCACCCGCGCCAGCAGTGCGCGGGCCTTGCCGGCCGCCTGGTCGGGGGCCAGCCCCAGCGCCTTCAGCGCCGCCGCCAGGGCCTCCTCCTCGCTCGGGGCCTGGGCGGGGGCCGGCAGGTGCGTGACTCGGTCCGCAGAGGCGGCCTCCAGCGCCGCCGGCTCCAGGGGCCCCAGGTCGGGGTCCACGGTCAGCACCAGCTCTACCAGCTCCAGCAGCAGCGGGCCCAGCTGCTTCATGTGCTCCCTCCGGATGCAGACCTGGCGGGCGTTGGAGGCCTTGCTGGGGCCCTGCCCGCTGCCCCGCACGCCCTGCGCGGCCAGGACCGCGTCCACCAGCACGCGTGCGCCGCTGAACCGCAGCACGACGCCCCTGGGGTTGCGGCCGTAGGTCTGGAGCTCGGCCGGGGCCAGGAGCTTGGCCCACTTGTCCTACGGTTAGGGAGGGGGAGCGGAAAGGATCGCGGTACGGGTGCAAAATCGAGATGACCCCTTTGCCCAACACGCGGGGCTGACATTCCAGCATGGGCTCGTCCCGACCGTCCGGCAGTGCCCGCCGCCGGCCCCCTCGCTCCCGGAGGCTCACCAGCATCTGTCGAAACTCCGTCTCCTTGCTGTCTCCTTGCGTCTCCTTGCTGCGCGCCCCGTCCCTGGGCTTGCTGCGCGCCCCGTCCCTGGGCTTGCTGCGCGCCCCGTCCCTGGGCTTGCTGCGCGCCCCGTCCCTGGGCTTGCTGCGCGCCCCGTCCCTGTAGTCCTCGTGCAGCAGCTGCATCTCCGCGGCCAGGCGCCGCGCACGCGACTTGAGCCACCGGTCGTCGATGGCCTGGGGGCGGGCGGGCACCGGGCGGACACCGAACGATAAGGGATGGCCGTACGGCTTCTGGTGTGGCTGCCACATGCTTGCTGTACGTACGGCACCGCCCGACCCCCGCGCCTCAGCGCACCGCAGACCCCGGCTTCATGTGGGGCTGCCTTCATGATGCGCAAGGCCCGCTTCCTCACACCGTATGCACATGCGAATGGGCAGGCCGGTTGTGTCAGGCTTCGGGCTTTTAGGTCCCGCGCCCTAGGGCCGGCCAGCTTCCTACCGCGCCTATAGATTTCCTCGGCTGACCCGAGCAGCCCCCAACCTATATACGCACGTCCCACTCACCAGCACTTCCGCCATGGGCATCGGATCGGCAGCGGGCGCGGGCGGGGCTGGGGGTGCGGGCGCGAGTGCCGGTGCGGGCACGGGCGCGGGCTGCTCTGTGGGCGCAGCCTCCGGCTTGGGCTTGCGCTGGGGAGGGGTAGTGGAGGAGAGTACGGTCGTGAGATTGGTGCCCAGCCTCAGGCCAGCGAGTCCCCTTGCAGCCGCAGCAGGCACACGCCTACGCCGCCGCATCCCAAGCCACCGGCCCCACCTTGCCCGTCTCCGCGGGGCCTGGCTCCTTCGCGGCGGCGCTCCGCCTGGTGGCCTCCTGTGCGGCCTTGGCCTGCTACCGGGAAGGGCGGGAGGAGGTGAGGTGTGGAATGGAGGTGGCAGCCCGGGAGGGGAAGCGCAGGCGCATCCACCAACCCCGCCCGTCTCTCCCGCCGCGCCTTGCCCCACGCTGGCCCTCCCCACTGCCGACTCCCGGCCCCACCTGCGCGTCCACCCGGGCAGACCGCCTCGGCTGTGGGGGCAGGGCCTCCGCCTGGAGGGGGGGCGGGCGGCGGGGTGGGGGTGGGGGTGGGGGTGGGGTGGGCAGGGAGGGGCCAAGGGCGGCGGGGCAGGGAAGAAGGCGCTGGAGCTGGTTGCCAAAGCAGTTGCTACAGGAGCCCTCACGCGCCTCCCATCTCCCTCCCACAGCCGTAAGGACGACTTGTATATTCCCTGTTCTCCCGCCCTCCGCCCCATCCTCGGGCCCCCCTTCGAATCCCTCACCGGCGCGGCCTGCACGGCTGCCCCCGGGACCGCCTCCGCCTCCTTACGGCTGCCCGCCGCCAGGGCGCTACCCCCGCCGCCCAGCACCCGCCGCCCCCCACCGCCACCGCCGCCGCCGCCGCCAGCAGCGGCGCCGCCACTGCCGCCGGCGGAGCCTGCCACGCCGCCGGCTCCACTGCCGTCACCGGATCGCTGAATAGGGCCGGAGGCCGGGCCTGAGCTGGAGGGGCCGGCGGCACCCTGCCGGCAAGCGGGCAGCGGCGGCGGGGCAGATGTATGGGGGCGGCTGCGGGCCTTCTTCCACAGAGAGATGACAACAAAGTTCAGGTCGACCCACGCCTCCATCAGCTGAACCGCTTCCAAGCCCCTCCGTCCCTTACACCAGCCCCCCCCGTACACAACCCCACCTTGGCCACACCTGCCTAACACCACCCCCGCCCCTCCAGCACCCCACCTGCTCCAGGAGCTGCACCTTCTTCTTCAGCAGCACGAGGACGGCCTGTGAGGGGGGGGGGGGGGGGGAAACAGCCTGGAGCCTCGCCCGGGACGCCCTGGACACCAGGCAGACCACACCACTTACACGCAGGCCCCCAACCGCCGCCACCACGTGTACCGTGCGCACGCATGTCCCCACCCGCACCCGCCCACCCCCACCCGCTCCGGATCGTAGCCGCTGTCCTCCAGGCAGGCCGTCACTGCGTCCTCCGGGCAGTCCGGCAGGCACTCCCGCACCTGCGCCACCAGCGAGGCCAGGTCGGGGGCGGTTGCGGCGGAGGCGGGGCCGGCCCGCCGCCCCACCTGCCCCCTGCGGCCCCCGTCCCGGAGCATCTTGGTGACCTGGGTCGGGGTCGGGGGAGGACGGAACGGCACTGCTGAGCGCATGCCCAGGAAGCCAGGCAAAAGCCCAGCCGGGTCAACCATGCCCAGCAGGTGGCCGCATCCTGCAGACCAAGGAGCCGAAGGCAGACCCCGACCCGCCAACACCACATGCACACACCGACGCATGTATGCCTCCTCCCACCCACCCACCTCCAGGTAGGCCTCCCGGTCGACGTCGGCCGGCAGGGCCTCCCTGGGCGAGGCTTGCCCCAGACCCGACAACCCCGGGCCGCCGCCGCCGCCGCCCCCGCCGGACCCGGACGGCCCGGCGCCGCTGCCAGCGCCAGCGGCTGACCCGGAGGGCCCACCGCCGCCGCCCGACCCCGAGGGCCCTGCGCCCACTTTGGCTGGGGATGCGGGGGCGCCGCTCCGCACGCGCCTCTGCGCCGCCTCAACAACCCCCGGGTCCCTCCCCGCCGGGGCGGTCGGGTGCTCGTCCAGGGCCGGCATGCCCTGGAGAATAGCGGGGGTTCAGGGAGGGAGGACAGGAGAGGCAGGATGGGGGTGGTTTCCGAGCTGAAGAGGAGAGGTTGACCCTGGAAGGGGTTGACGCAAATGCTGCCTGAGACGCCCTCCTTGTACCCTTCTCCCCATGTCCTACTCCCAAACCCCAGCACCCCAAGTGTCACCCCTACCCCTTCCATCAGGCCCTCAACCCCATACCAAGCCCCACCCCTGTTAGGCACCCTCGCCCGCGCCGCCAAACCTCCCCAATCAAACCCTCCTCCCAACCTTCCCCGATCATGTCCTCCGCCCCGCGCCTACCTTCATTCCAACTCCGCCATCGGGTTGCTCCCCAGCTGCCCCCGCCGGAGCCGGCTGCGGGAGCAGGGGGTGTGGGGTCAGCGGCGGTGGGGACCCGGCTTGATAGTGCGCGGGACGGCACACCCAGCCTTCCATCCCCTTCCTCTCCCCTCCCTCCTCCCGCTGCTTGCGTCCCGAATCGCCCACCCGCCCCCGTCGACCCTCCCGCCGCCCGTGCAGCCCCCTTCAGCAGCCCCCATCCATGCGGTTGGTGCCGCACAAGTCCCTTTGGGTGCTCTGCTCTGAAAGCGGCTCTTGTCCCCACGTGCATGCCGGCTGCTGCTGTCCGGGCCCCCGCGCACCCCCCCACCTCATCCTGTGGCTCGCCCAGGACTTCCGTCCAGACGGTGTTCTGCACATGCAGCCACGTTTGGGCGGGTGGGAGCAACTTTTGTGGAGCGTCCGGGCAGCATGCAATCAGGGCTCAGAGCAGGTGGGTTGCCCGACCGCACACGGCGTCCACCCGGGTCCCAGGGCCTCACCAGCTGCATTTGGTGTTGCTCCTTCTCCTGAGGGCCGGGCCGGGCCGGGCATGCGGGGGTCAGGCGAGCGATTGGCAGGTGTGGTCGGTCAGGCTGTGCCATCCCACAGACCAGGCTATCGAAACTTGCCCGGCCCCGCATGCCGCAAAAAAACGCATGCAAGGAGAAGCCGCAAGGAAAGCAGGGCGCTCAGCCCGGAGGCCGCAACCTGCACACGCTCCCCCCGACCCACATCGGCCCCGCCCCCCGCCCCCCCGCCCCATTCCCCCAGCCCCACCGCTGCGGCGGCGACCTGCAGCGCGACGGCGGCTCGTAGGACGGCCTCGCTCCCCGGCGGCGTGCCCTGCTTCAGCCCCTGCGCCAGCGCGGTGGCATGCGCCCGGAGCTCCCGCGCCCGCGGTGCCAGCTGCTTCGCCGCCGCCGCCGCTGTCGCTTCGTCACCCCCCGGCTCCATCAGCAGCTTAGCCAGCGGGCTCCCTTTGGGGCATTCCAGGTCCCACAGCGTGGAGGAAATCACGAGTGCGACCAGCTCGCGCTGCCGCTTGTCGCCTGAACTTCGCAGCGCCTCGTCCGCCAGCGCCCGCAGCAGCTGGGCCGCGGTGCCGCCCTGCGCCTGCTTCAGCCGCTGCACCGCGGCCCTCACCTGCACGCAGCCAGCAGCAGCAAGGAGCGGCAGCGGGCTTTCAGGGGCGCGCGGGCGGAGCGTGTGGGAGCCCGGGCGGAGCCTGAGCTTGCTGCGCGCAGGGCCCCCGGCCCACGCGTCGCCCCACGCACCGCAGGCTCGAGTTCCGCCATGTTCCGACGAAGGCCGTGCTGGGCGCAGCAGCGCCGGGCCAAGCGCGGCCGCGCGTAGGCAGGCGCGTAGGCAGTCTGAGAAGCGGCACCGAGACAGGCCTAGGGCGGTCAGCTAGCGGTGCGTATTGCAGCACGCGAGTAGTACAGCGCGCGCTGCTGAGATTAAGGCTGCGCAGCAGGGTGTTGTGCGCGGAGGTTTCCCGCCAAGGCCCAAAAGCCGCCCCTCTTCCCCGCCAGGGCTCACGGGACCCCAACGTCTACGCAGAAGAAGGAACAGCCGGCCCTTTGTACCCTTTGATGGGCGCAGCCCCCGCTGACCTGCTCCTCCACCTCCCCCGCGCCCTCGCCTCCAGCCCCCGCCGTCAGCTCCGCCCGCCCCCGCTCGCCCACCCACAGCTCGTAAGCCACGCCCTGGGGGCAGCCGTACGTCCAGGGGGGAAGGGCAGCGGACGTGAGACTGCAGTACAAGGGTCTGCGTGAAGGGCTGGGTGGCACGAGGGCCGAAAGGCCGTGGCACGTTAAGGATGTGGCACGCACACGGTCAAGCATCCAGTTCCCCCATACACACCGCAGCCTGTCTCCATCCCCACCCCGCACCTCCAGCGCCTCAACAATCAGCAGCCGGCCGGTGTACGGCATGCACACATCTGGACCCAGTCGCTCGTCCAGAGGCATGTTGTGCCGGACCTGCAGCGAGGAGGGCGAGACCTGACAGGCGTTGAGGGAAGCCTTGGCTCCCTGGCCCCGAGCGCAGGGAACTGAATGCGGACACGGAGATCACCTGAAGCGCCCGACACCCAGCCTTGCCCCACCTCTCCTTCCCCCCTAACCTGATCGAGGGTTGCGTCCACCTGCCGAACCCGATCCGCGCCCCGGGGAGGGGCAGAGCAGAGGGGGGAGCCACGGCCGGGGATGGGGTGGAGGGAGGACACGCGGGCAAGGGCTTGGAGCCAGGGCGGTGGCGCAAGATGCAGACGCTGCAACTTGTACCACCGCCGCCTGCGACCACTCCCCGACCCACATGCCGTACTCCTGCCGTGCAGATCCATATATAGATCCAGAGATCCATGCCCTCCTCTCCGGGCACCGTCTGCGGCCCGCACGGCACCTCGCCTCCTGCCTTCTACCCACCAGAAGGGCTACCCACCAGAAGCGCATCTCAAACTCTCCTACCCTCCCGGTCCCTAGCCCCTCTACCGCCCCGGTCCCCCCTCTGCGGTCCCCAGATCCCGGTCCCTCCCCCCATCACACACACCTCGAAAACCTTCCGCAATCCGTGTGCTCTCAGGTGCATCGGGGTGCATGAGCTGGGGGTGCAGGAGGTGGCACATGAGGGCGGGCGCAGCTGAGTGGGGCACGGGCCGGGGGAGGTTCGGAGGCACAATCGTGCGCGCATCTGCCGTACGCGTACCTGTGTGTCGGGCACCACCGGTGAGGGAGTCCCCCTTCAGGCCGCAGGGGACCGCCACCTGGGGAGTCAGGAAGCAAGGAGTACGGCGTGGGTAACCGCAGCCCCTCTCGAGGCGCCCTTCGGCGTGGCCCAGGCCTCCTGGCTCCAACCGTTCCCATACCATCCGCCTGCCGTCCTCCCGCTACCATGGCCAGGAGAGTCCGTCCACACCCGCCCCCACCCAGCCCCCAACTCACAACCCCACCCGGCGCCAACGCCCGACGCAGCCACCCAGCCGACCAGCCGTTTGCAGTTCGGGAGCGGCGCACGGGGGCGGCCGCGTCCCGGGTGGGTCTCCCCCGACGGCCCCCGGCGCAAGGCCGTCTTAGAGCGCCCATACCCTCTTGTTCGCCCCCGCATGGAGGCCCAGCGCGGGTGTTCTGTGAGTGCCCTGGTGGGAGCGGCAGGGGTAGGGAGTAGTTCAGATCAGGGAGAGCAACCCAGCTTCCTCCCTGTGCTCTTTCAGCCCAACCCAATGACCCCCATTACGTATCTACCCACTTCCTTCGGGCATTCCCTCCATTCTCTGCCCTCCTGGTAACATGCGCATGCGCCATGCCACAGCAGCCGCAGCCGCAGCCTCTGCGGTTGTCTAGCCTCTAGTGATCATACAATCGCAATGCCAGTAATACAGCAGCAGCTTCCTCTCTGTTCAACTCTCTCTTCGTCTCTTCTCGCCATCGCATCTTTGAGCAGCAGCAGCAGGAGCTGGTAGCGTGATTACCGCTACAATGGTCGTTCGGTTCGGTTGCGTGTGCGCAGCTCGAGGGCGCAGGTCGGCGTTCGCCTGCTTCGCCATCCGGGTTTTTGGTCTTGGCGGGAAAGGCCCCCGGGCAAGCAGCGTGCAGCAGCTCTGCACAACTAGTAAGACCCCCTCCTCACACAGGCCTGCTGCTTGCAACTTAACGCGTACTGCAGCAACACGCGCTGTGCTCCACACGGTGCGCCGCTAGCTGACCGCCCTACGAGCTGCCGCCGCGTGTCGCCGCGCCCTCTGCCGACCGCCTGTGCCACGCGGCCGCGCTTGGCGTCCCTTGCCTTCGCCAGCGCGGCCTCCCTCCAGCCATGGCGACCCTGCTGCTCCCTCCGGTGCGTTGGGCGGCGCGGGAGCTAGGTGACCTGCGCGCAGCAGCCTTTGGCTTCGCCCGGGCTTCCACACGCCCTGGCCCAGGCCCTAAAGCCCGCGCCCGCTGCCGCTGGTTGATTGCGTGCGTGCAGGTGCCGTGGGCGATTGCGGCCGCGTTGGATGCGCAGTTGCCCTCACAGCGGCGGACAGCCGCCGACGCGCTGCAGGCGATGGCCGCCGCGGTGTCGCGGCTGGGGAGCGAGGGCGACGAGCGGCAGCGCCGGGATGTGGGGCACGTGCTGGCCAACGCCCTGGAGCGAATGGAGCTCAGCGTGGGGGGCCCTGCGGCGCGGTGCCTGCAGGGCGACGGAGGCGCCCAGCTGACAGCTCAGGCGGGGGCGGAGCTGGCGCCACGGGCGCAGGAACTCCGGCGTTGTGCCATTGCGTTGGTGTGGGAGCAGATGGGCGACTGCGCGGAGGCCGTGGCGGTCCTGACGGCCGCCGTCGCGGTGCTGGCGGCCGCCGCAGCGGTGGGCCTTGGGGCTGGGGCTGGGGGCTAGGGGGAGGGGCTGGGGGGAGGGGGGCCAGGGAAGCGGGCTGGGAGGAAGGGGCTGAGGGAAGGGGGGCTGGGGAAGCGGGCTGAGGGGAAAGTGGGCTGGGAATGGCTAGGCGAAGGGAAGGGGTTGGGGGATACAGGAGGCCGTGCTCAGCGCTTGCCGCCCGCCCTTGCGTTGCGGCTCCGCGCCGCGCTTTCCTTCCTTCACGGGCCTCCCCTCCTTGCTCCCATCCCGCAGGGCCAGGCGGCCGTGGAGGCCGCTGAGCACGGAGCGTGGGAGGCGGCTGGGGAGGCCGCTGAGCAGGTGGGTCGCAGCAGCGTCCGGCGGCCTCCGTGGGGCTCCGTTGTGGTGGCGACGCGGCAAGTAATAAGGTCTGACCGCCCGTGCCCACCCCTCGCCTGACGCTCCCATGCCCGGCCCGTTGCCCCGGGCGCAGGCGCAGAGGCAGCGGGAGGAGGCTGACAAGGCGCGGGAGGAGACGCAGGCAACTCTGGTGCGGGCTTGGGACCGGGGACCGGGGACCGGTGGCTGGCGGTAGGTGCCAGGCAGCCCATATGCCCCCCCCCCCCCCAAGCGCCCCACACCCCTCCCCACCCCGGCGTGCGCAGGTCGCGTTCATCAAGAAGACGTGGGCCAGACGGATGGAGAACTGGGCGGAGCGGCCTGCTGTTGAGGTACGCGGGCGCGCGGGGCTGAAGCGCTGCACAGGGCCGCAGCAGCAGCCGCGGCCACGCAGAGGGAGGCATAAGAAAAGAAGGGGAAAGAAGGGGTACGCGCTAGGGCGGCCCGCATAAGTTGAGGAACTGCGGGGCGGTGGCGGTGGTTGACAGCGTGTGCGGGCCACCAGCAGGTCTCCCGAGAGAGCTCCCGTCCGCCGCCCCTCATGCGAGCTCTTTCGTTGCCCTCCGGCCCCTGTAACCCCGCAGACGGCGCCGGCGGAAGCGGCTGCGGGGCAGCCGGAGGACAGCGCTGGCGTGCCGGTAGGCGGGCGGGGGAAGGCAGGGACGGGCAAAGGGACTAAGGGAGGGGGGGGGGGGGAGGATGGAGGGAGGGAGCAAGAGCGAGGGAGCGAGAGGGAAAGAGGATGGGACGTGGGGGAGTGGGAGGGGAGGCATTGCCAAGTCATTGCAAAGCCGTGGAACACAGACAGAAGGGGAGGGGGGAAGAGGCTGCAGGAATTGGCGTGGGAGGGCTCTGAGTTGGACTGGATTCAGACTCGGGACACGGCTTTCCGTCGTGCGGTTTCCAAATGGATTCCTTCTTCTCGTGGAGGTAGTCAGGGTGCTGGGGCGGGAGCAGACTGATGAAGACTTGAGATCAAGGTTGGTGACCTTGTGGGGTACGTTGTCCGGCCGTCCGCCCCAACCTTGCCTCGCTGCCCGCCTCCCGCAGGTTGCCGCCAGCCCAGGGCCCGGCTCCTCCACGGCTGGCGCCGCCCGGGCCGCCGCCCAGCCGCCGCCGCCGCCGCCGGTCCCGTCCTCCGATGAGGCGGCAGCGGCCGGCGGCGCCACGGCTGGTAGCATGGCCGACCGCATGGGCGAGGGCGAGGGCGAGGACGACGAGGGCGGCCGCTGCGGCGGCGCTGACCAGGCGGCAGCAGAGGCCGCCGCCCTCGCCGTAGCCGCGGCCGAGGCTGCGCACACGGTTGCTGCTGCCGCCGCCACAGCCGCCAGCGAAGCTGCAAACACGGCGTCGGCAGCTGTCGCTGCCGCCGCAGCAGCCGGCAAAGTTGCGACCGCCGCTGCAGCTGCCGCTGCCGCAGCCTCAGCCACGGTCGAAGCTGTGACCGCGGCTGCCAGAACATCAGGCGGTGCTGCCGCCGACGTGTCCGGCGCGGCAGGACCGGCAGGTGGCGGCGGCGGTGGCGGCGGCGTCAACGGGGGCAGCGGCGAGCGCGGCGACAGCGGCGGCGGCGGTGGTCGTGGTATTGGCAGGCGCGGCGGCGATGGCGGCGAGCGGCTGTGGGTGCTTGGCGGCGGGGGGAGCGCCCCGGCGGCGGGCAGCCGTGGGCAGGCGGAGGCGGTGCTGGGCCCGGCCGTGCAGTCGGCATCGGTGAGGGGGCGCGAAGTAGGGGCCGGGTTGGGGGTGGGAGGCGCTGTGTGGGGTCGGGGCCTTGGCATCTGCCGTACCGGTAATGGCAACAGCAAGATACAGGGAAGCACGAGGGGCGGCCTCAAGCTGCCGAGGGTCCTTAGACTGTCGTGGGGCAAGGGCACGCATGTGAGGATGCAAGGGTGTAGGTACCGATCGGGACTGGGTGGGAGGCCCCATAGCCCCGTTGTGTCGGCTCCACCTGCAGGCCCCGGAGCCCACCACGACCGCCGCCGCCACGGGTGCCCCGTCCGGACCGCCCGGCCCCGCCGCGGCTGCCGAGGCCCGGCCCGCCGCACCGACCCAGTCCTGTCCGACCTGCGGCGAGACCGTGACGCTCCTCCCGTTCGGCACACCGCCCGTCCTCACCTCCACCTTCGTCTTCAAAGGCCTGCCGCTGCAGGTGGGTCGTGGGTGTGGAGCAGGAGCGAGCGCGCGGGGGGAGGGGAGCAGGGCGGGCGGGGCGTGGGGCTGGGTGGCAGCACCAGCCGCACCCATGCGTGCTGCGAGCAACCGCCAAGGCATGTGCGGAGGCCGGGTCCCCTCTTTCCCTTCCTGCATCCACCGCAGTCCTCGCTTATGTGCCCCGCCTTCAATGCCCCTCGCCCCCCACGTGCCCCTTCCCGCCCCACCCTCCCTACGCCCTCTTCGTCGCAGGCTGAGGCTGCGGGCAGCAGCGCGGCTGCGCCCTGCTCCGCTGCCGGCGGCGCGGTCCGCTGAGCAGCTGGAGCGACCGCTACCGCCCCATGCCGGTGAAGTCCAGGGAGCGGGGGCCCTTCGCGATCCCTTGTTCCGATCAAGCAACCCGCTCTCCACCCCCTCTGCACCACTGCCTATCGCCCCCGCCTCGCTCACCCGATCTCCAACCCGACCAACGGGAGCCCGCCCCCTTCTCCCGCGCAGTGCCCCTGAAGCCCTGCATGCCTCCGGCGGACAGCCCTGGCGAACTGTTGGCGGGTGCCGGGATGGAGCACGCATCCAGCGCTGCGCTTGCCTCCGCTGACGGCCCTGGCGGCACTGCTGCCCGGCGCAGCCCCTGACCCCGTGGCGGAGGCAAATGTGGCCGCAGCGACGGCGGCGGCGGTGGCAACGCGGCAGCGGCGGGCAGCAAAGACAGGCGCGGCGGTGGCATTGGGGGCAATGGCTGGCAAGAGCTTGCGTAGCGGCTTGCATGATGGGAAAGCGGCATGTGTGCTGGCTGCGGGCTGCGAGGGTTACGGTGTAGGGAAAGCAGTGGGAGTGGGAAGGGAAGGGGGCGCATGACAGATGCCCTAGCCCAATGAGGTGGACGGAGCTTCGGTCGGCGGTCGTGTGTTATGGCTAGGTGTGTCGGACGTGGTGCCGTCCCCACGAGCCTGCCTTACAGTCGTGCTCAAGGCCACGTTTCCCGCCAGCTCGGAAGGTTGCTTGGCTCTTGCACTGGAATAGGACGGGGTCGCCGCCGGAGCTGTTGGCAGAGCTCATCAGCTGTCATGCGCTCACCGCCAAGAGCCCAAACCTGCGCTTGCCAGCCAATACGCTCAAATTCATAGCACCACTACGTCACCATCGCCCGATCCACGCCCCGCTGCTGCGCTTAAACCTTCAACCAATGGCCACGCTCGACGCCGCGCGTTGACCCCCGACGGATGGGAGAACATTATTAGCGTATTGAAGCAGGGCGGTTCAGCCGACCTGCGGGACGCAAGGGCGGCGTGCAAATTGCTTCGTGCGGGACTCAATGGGCACCTCAAGCAGCTTCGCCTGTGCTCCACAGGCGCCGCGGTGCCAGCAATTAGATTCCATCTAGGTCGTTAACCCCGTCTGAGCAACTTCACGCTGGACGTAACCGGCCGGCCCGGCGCTCTCGCATGGCTCTTTGCGAGTTGCTCGAATGAATCGCGGAAGCGTGTTCAGGCGCTTTCCTTGGTGGCAGAGGAGGACACGGTGCTTCAGGCGCCAACGTCCTCATAAGTCTGTTTTGACTCTGGCCTTACCCCCACGCCTTACCCCCTCGCTCCGCTGCACAGCCCGCCTGATCGAACGGAGCAAGCGCTGCGCTCATGATCAGCGCCATCACCGGTCTGAAGGACTTGCAGGGCCTAGATATGAGAGTGGGGCTGAAGCCCGGGCCCATCTTCACGGCGCTAGGCCCCCGTATCACACGCCTGAGCATCCAGCTCATCACCCCCGGCAGCGGCGGCCCTGCCTCTGGCGACGACGCTTC
The DNA here is from genome assembly GCA_016858145.1 of Edaphochlamys debaryana. Lineage (NCBI taxonomy): Eukaryota > Viridiplantae > Chlorophyta > Chlorophyceae > Chlamydomonadales > Edaphochlamys > Edaphochlamys debaryana. The sequence continues at coordinate 1,340,172 of JAEHOE010000014.1, forward strand.
CCTGCAGCACCTCAGTCGCCTGACGACGCTCCGTGAGCTCACGGTGTACGGCTCGGAGGCGGACATGGCCCGCGCGAGCAGCGCCTCCCTGGTCATCGACCGGGCCCGCCTGGGCCGCATCCTGAGCGGCCGCCTGCCGCCCCACCTCACCCGCCGCACGCTGCGCCTGTGCACCATCCTGCGGCCCCCGCCGCCGCCGGAAGCCCGCCGTGCTGCACCCGTGACCCGGCACAGCCTGGCCTTCAGCCTCGCCGCCGGCAAGCTCACCGCCGTGGAGCTGCCGCCGGCACCGTCTGCCGGCGGGGCCGCCGTCGGCGGCCCCGTCCCTGCTCCGGACCCGGGCGCCCTGCCGGCGCTGGAGCTGGCGGAGCTGGCCACGCTGTGCAAAGTGCTGATTGACAGCCCCGCCCTGGGCCCGCGCCTCCCTCGCCTCCACCTGGGCTGCCGCCTGGAGGCGCAGGGGCCCCGGCTGGACGACGCCACGCAGCAAGCGGTGCGGGCCCTGGCGAGGCTGTGTGACACGGTGCGGCCCGAGAGCCTGGCCGCCCAGCACGGCACCTGGGATCCAACCTGGGATCCCGTCGGGCTGATGCAGCTCCTGGGCTGCTGGCCGCGCTACCTCTACCTCTCCTCCGGCGTCCCCCCGCTGGTCCTGGGCGACATGCACGAGGCGCTGCAACTCGACGCCCCGGCGGCGCTCGGCGGCCGCAGGGGCTTCGCGTCCCTGCGCGGGCCTGGCGACCTGCTCGCCATGGCGACTCGGCGGCTGTCGGTGGCGGGGGAGGCGGCGGGCTGGCCGCACGCGCCGGGCGCCGGGAACGGCCACCGGCGTGCGGTGCTGCTGCTGCGCGGACCGGACCTCATGATCATGGCCCGGGACGCAGGCTGGCGGCCTGCGGGCTCAGGCCTGTCCTGGGATGAGGAGGCCCGGGCGCTGAGCCGCTACTCTGCCCGCCTAGCGGGCTGGCTGCAGGCGCAAGAGGGGGAGCTGAGCTACGCGTGCGACAGGGCGCGCTTGCCTCTACCCGAGGCCGGCGGCGTGAAGCTGAGCAGCCGCCTGGGGGCCGTCCGGAGCCTGGGCTACGCCGCGGCCCGCGGCGACCCCTGCGCGGCCGAGCCCGGCAGCGCCGCCCGCGTGGTTCCCACGGTGCTGGCCGCGGGTGATTGGACCGGGGCCCCCGAGATCCAACCCCTGCTGGAGGCCGCAGCGGCCGAGGTGGGTCCTTGGTTGTGCTAGGGCTTGGCCGTGTGCATGACTGCGCAGGAAGGTCTCGAAAGCAAAGCGCTGCGCTGCAGGGTCTAGAGGGCAAGGGGTGCGCCGCTTGACCTGCTTGCGGCTTCGGGGGCTTTGCGCCCTCTCTCCTTGCATTTCAATCTGCTGTTCACCCCCTTCTCCTCCCGGCCTTGCAGGTGCTGCAGGCGGTGTGGGACGGCGTGGAGGAGGGCAGCGGGCTGTGCTGGGGCAGGGCAGAGCGGCTGCGGTGGATCGTGGACACGTGGGTCGCAAGGCGGGCTCGGTTCCTGGTGTTCTGATGCGCATCAGCGGGGGACAGTGCCGTTGCTCTGAGGCACGCCAGCGGGGGCAGTGCCAAGGGCGAGGGGGAACGGGGCTGGGCAACCAGCCGCTGCTCGCCGGGTGGCCGATCCTGAGGCCGGTGGACTTGAGGTGGGGCTGAAGTCTATGGCTCTGTGGCCATGTGCCGAGGTGGCTCTTGCCCCTCGGGGTGTTGCGGTTGCCGGGTGCTTTGTTGGGGAAGGGTTTGGCTCCGCCCTTGAGGCTTGCGTGTTGAGCAGGGCGCTCTCGGCTTGGTGTAAGGCCTCTGATGGCGGCTTCGCAAGGTGCCCCCGATTCTGCTCCTTACTGGTATGGTACCTGTACGCAGCACGCACGGCTGCACTTCGCCCAGCCACATACAGCCGGCCGGAGGAGGAAGTCTAGGGGTTGAATCTCGCAGACCCTCTCGCCGGCTCTGCGGGGCTTTAACATGACGTGCGTTATGGGGCGGGGCCCCTCACACGGTTTGTCATCACCCATCCGAAGGCACTGAACCTCGTGTTCCCGCCCCCCCCCCCCAGGGAGTCCAATGTCCGAGTCGTGCTCCGTCAAGCCTTAGCCCCTTTCCGTTGCCCTTTCCGTTACGACACGGCCGGTAACCTTAAGCCCAAGCCAACCAATTGACCCCCCATCCTGCCCCCCCCCCCCGCATGCCCCGCCCTGCGCTACTCCGCCGCTCAGCTGCTGGAGCTGGCCTGCCTGCCGCACCTGGTGGGGGGTGGGTGGGGGTGCCCTACCTGACCGTTACGAGCTCGAACTCCCCAACGCGTACAACACCCCCTGCCTCCTGCTACCCACCCCACCCCTCAGAACTGGGCGGACGCCTGCAGCCAGCGGAACGTGCTGGCGGAGACATGCAGCGGGTGGGGCGCAGGGTGCAGGGGAGGGGGAGGGCGAAGGTGCACCGACCTTTGGCAGCAGCCGCACCGCCATGGCCACCCGCCTCTAGCTGCGGTCCGCAGGACCCCTTTCTCAGCTGAGGCCTTCACCGGTTCCCTCCCCACACTAGCGAGCACGCCAGCCCCTCGCCCCCGCCGTTGAGGCCGCCCCCCGAGGCCGCGCCCTCGCCCGCCCCACGTCCAAACTTGGTCCCGCCCCCACCCCTACTCCCGGGCCTCCCTTTCCCCACGTAGAGGCACCAGTGGCGGCGGCGGCAAGTGTGGGGCAGCAATGCACGCCGCGCATGCCTGATCGCCCCCTCATGTTCACTCGTCTCCCTCTCCCCCCACACTTTGACAGGGACATCAACGACACGCCGAACCAACAGTAGCTGCAGCTCATCTCCCGTACGGGCCTGCTGGCGGGCGTGCACGGGGGCCTGGCGGCTCCCAGTCCTTTGCGTGTGGAGCTCGAAGCCAGGTGGGGTGGGTAAGGGTCCGTCGGCTTGCTTGCGTGGGACCGGGTCGCTTATATATCGTGTCGCCTTGTTTTGGTGTCCTGCCCTTGCCACCCTCTGCGTACCGGCAAACGGTGAAGACCTCGGGGGGTTGATGGCGGCATGCATGGCGGGAAAAACCCGATGCGGGCGCTGGCGCCCAGGTCTGCGCCCTCGACCCTGTACGCAGCTCAGGTTCAACCAAACGCATAGACTACACGCAACGAGCAACGAGCTAGGGCCTGCAGTAGCTAGCCCCGAAACAGTCGCGCGCGCTCGCGTCGCACCGCGGCGCGCTCCCGCTCCGCCGCAGCTGCACACACGGGCGCTGTGGCTGCTCGTGTACACGGAGCTGTGCTGCAGCAGGATGGAGGACGACAGCGTGCCGCGGGTGAGCGCGCGGGAGGCAGGGCCAGGCAGGGCGCTGCTGCGCGAGCTGTAGCGCAAGCTCAGATCGGCGTCGCTAGCAGCAGCGGGAGCTGTACAGAGCCTGTTATGCAAGCTCAGATCGGCGTCGCTAGCAGCAGCGGGAGCAGCAGCGGGAGCTGTACAGGACAAGCTCAGACCGGCGTCGCTAGCGCTACTAGCGCAGCGGGCTGTTGCGCGGCTGTTGCGGGCGCTGCTGCCCAGATCGCTAGCAGCCCTGTTGCACGCGCTCTTATGCAAGCGTAGACCGGCGTTGCTAGCAGCAGCAGGCACCTTGTCGCCGCGGCTCTGCTCACTGGCGGAGGCCTGCGCTCTTGCCTTGACCCCGCCCGAGGCTGCTTACTGCCTTTGCCCTACGGCCCCCGCCCCTGCCGCAGGCGGTCGCTGCTGATGCGGACTCCACGCATGGCACCCCCGGCGCCGCCAACCCCAAAAAGCGGAAGGCTATGGACACGGCCGGAGTTGTAGATGCCGAGGCGGCGGCGGCAGCGCCTAGTCATGCTGGGGGGGAGCCCAAGGTGGGTGCACGCCGCAGCGGGGGACAGGCGGCCGCTCGCACAGCTGCCTGCGGAGACCGCCGTCAGGTCTACCAGAGGCACGCCGGTGCTATCGCACGGACCGACCCACATCGGCGCTTGGTCGTGCAGACAACCCACATCCCGTGAGCCTTTCAAGGGTAGCCTCTGACCGCACTCCCCGCTCTCCGCGGTCCCCCCCGGCCCTTCTGCCCCGCAGCGCTGCGCCGTCACCCCCTCCACTGCCTCCGCCGCCGGTCCCCCCACCGACTCCGCCGACGCCCACGCCGGCATCGCCACCGGCCCCTCGATCGATATTGCCGCCGCCGCTGCCTGCACCGCCGAGGCCTCCGACGCTGCTGGCGCCCCCATCGGCAACGTCGCCGACCCCTCCTCCACTGCCGCCGCCGCCGACGCCGTACCGGAGGAGGCCTGCGATGGGGCGCTGCACCCCGGCAGCCACCTGGCCGTCCTGCTGCAGACGCTCGTCACCTCTGCCCGCGCCGCCAGGGGTCAAGCGGCGGCGGTCGCAGCGGCCTCTGAGGCTGCTATGACCACGCTGCCGCCCGCGGAGGCCGCGGCGCTGGCCTCCCTGCTCGGGGACACCAGCCAGGCTGTTGCCGACTTCGCGGCCGCAGCCGCTGCGGGGGCTGACGCCCTGAGCGCTGTGCGGAACAGGTGGCTGGCCGAGGTAGCGGCGGCACCTCCGCCGCTGCAGGGCGGTGGCGGCGAGGTGGAGGTTTGCATGGAGGAGGCCGTGGGCGGGGAGGGCGGCCAGGAGCCACCCTCTGAGGAGGGGCGGCCCAGCGCTGAGGCGGCCGGTGGCGAGGGCGCGGAGGCGTCTGCATGCCCTCAGCCCAGCGGCGGGTCGGAGCTGGAGCGGGCGGCGGCTGGGAAGGGCGCGGGGGAGGCCGGCAGGGTGCAGGAGGCCGAGGGCGGGGGGGAGGGGCGGGCCAAGGCTGATGGGGAGGCCGGCGGGGACTACGGCGGCGGCTGCGGCCTGCGGGACGAGGGCGGGGCGCCCAAGCTGCGGCTGCGGTCCAAGGTGGGGCGGTGCACGGCATTGGAGGGGGGCCGGGTGGGGCAGGGGATACTGGAGGGGATTAAGGGGCTTTGGGGCCCCGCACGCGAACTAGAGGGCGCGGGGGATTTGACCGTTGAGGGCTGCATGCGGGCGTGCGTGGGGGCTGTGCGGGGTCCCAGTAGGGTACTAGTATTAAACGACCTAGTGGGAGCGTAGGCGGGGGTTCGGGGTGACGGGGCGGTGGTTACCCTTTGGCCAACGCCGGGGCGAGGGCGCTGGGACTCACCCGCTCACTGCACTCTTGACCCCCCCCTCAACGCCGCCCCCAGCTGGACGACCCCCGCAGCTCCAACGCCAACGGCCACTGCCAGCCGCCTACAATGGTGGTGAGAACCTGGGGCGGGGATGGAGGCGACGGAGGGTTGGGGCTGGGCAGGAGTTGTTGAAAGTTTGGTGGCAGGGCTGACATTGTAGAGCCCTGAGGTCTTGAGGCAGTCCTCGGGTTTACAATGAAGGATCCTCAAAAGAATCACAGCGCTGGACGCTGCGGCCGTTCGGCCTACTCCACGGGCCTTGCCTCCTGCAAGACCTAGAACTGCGCAAAGCGCGACCATCAACCGCCTGGGGCTTGACCCCGCCCGTAACTGGGCCATAGAACCGCCCATCCCCTAAGGGTACCCCTGCCGCATCCAGCCCCCCCCCTCACGAAACAGGATATCCGCCCCTTTAAACCAGCGAGGCGCCAGGCCCTTGGCTTGCAGCTCATCGAAGATAGGCTTCCGCTCCTTCCTCAGCGCCCTGCCGAGCGCGTTGAGGTAGGGCGTCACCACCACCCCGCTCACCACCCGCACCTCCTTCGCCCTGCGCCGAAACTCAGCCCGCTGTGCTGCCGTTACCCCGACAACCACATTCCACCCCCCCTCCCCCTTCCAGCTCCGCTGGACGGTAGCCTGGAGCTCAGTGCGCCCCGAAAAGCCCTATGAGGCAGGGGTCGTTGTCGAGCCCTATGAGCCGGTACATGCTGCCGCAGCTTCCCCCTGGCGTCCCGCCCCGGCATCTCACAGCACATGCGTCTCTTTCCCCCTCTCCCCGCTCCAACCTACGTCTCCCTTAGCGCCCCACCCCCGGCACCGACAAGCGCAGTGACCCCACGGCACGGCGCCCCGCCACCCAGGGGGGGAGGCCGGGCACCTCGGCCGCCGCGGGGCGCGGCTGCCGGCCCTCGCCCGGGCCCGCGGCGGGCCAAGCTCGCGCCAGCCTGGACACGCTCCCAGGGAGGGCCGGCGCCACGCGGGGTGTCCAGTCGCCGGGGCCGTCGCGCCTCTCTGCGTTAGCGCAGCGGAGGCCGGGAGCAGGTGAGCCTCAGGGCGGCCGTAAGGCGGGCTGCGAAACGGGCCGAGGAGGCGCAGGACCCGACCTATCTTATTCACCTGCGCCTGCGTAGTTGTCGCCTGCGAACCGTGATGGGCCTCAATCGACTCTGCACCGCAGCCGCCAACGCCGCTGGCAGGGCCTCGTGCGATAGGCCCTCGCTGGCGGCATCTCCGATCCGGGGGAGCCTTGCGGGCACTCCGAGCAGGGGCCCCACGGCACCCGTGTCGGCCAAGGAGCTGTACGAGGGCCCTGACCAGGAGCTGGCCGAGAGGCTGAAGAGGCACCTCGTGGACTTGGACGTCAACGTCAGGTGGTGGGGGCGGGGGAGGCCGGGTAGGGGCGGGGATTGGGAGATGAGTGGGTGGAATCTCACAGCTGTGAGGGTTGAGCCGGGGAGAGTGCAGGATTGGGGGCTATGCGTGGATGGGTCGCGGCTGCGCCCCGCCAACCTTAACCCTCCGAGCCCCACACCCCTGCACCCACGTCCCCCCCAGGTGGGACGACGTTGTGGGCTTGGAGAAGGCAAAGAACGAGCTGGCACTGCTGACCATGCCCATGCCCAACTTCGCGGCCAAGGTGGTTGCGGGGGGTTGTCAGGTCAAAGGCTAATGTGCGTCCTCTTCATAGATTCTCTGCATGGAACTACTGCAATGATATGCTGTTTATGCTTTGCGCAGGGAGTGCTGCTGTGCGGCCCGCCCGGCACTGGCAAGGTAGAGTGCCGGGCACTGTTGGCTTGTCACGTGTTCCTCAAACGGGAGGCAAACCGCTAGCCAGAACGGGGTTCCTCGTAGGGGGGAGCCAAGTCCCCTCCCGAGGCTTACCGGCTGTCCGTTTCTAGTACCGCTTCAACCCCACACGCACGCACCCTGCCCTACACCCGGCCCCATCATCCCCCCCCAGACCATGCTGGCCAAGGCCTTTGCCACGGACACCGCATGTACGCTCCTGAACGCCTCCTCCGCCAGCCTGGACAAGTGCCAAGGAGACCACGACGTCGAGGATGTGGTGAGCGCTGTGCCGTTGGTGCCCATGAGCGCCGCGGTTTCAGCCCCAAGTCCCGCAGGCCCTGTTCCCAGGGGGTAGGGACGACGTCACATGCCCACAACTCGAGGCGCTCACAGCCCACCCCACCCCGCGTGGCTGCCCCAATGCTTCCACGCACGCCACCACAGCACGTTCCGCCTCTGCTCTCCGCCGTATTTCATCCACCCTCCACCCTTCATTCCACACCATCCCGCCTCCCAGATGCGCGTGCTGTTCAAGTTGGCCCGCGAGCTAGCCCCCGTCACTATCTTCATGGACATCGACAAGCTCTGCAGCCAGGCGGGCGGCGCCAATGAGCACGAGGCCGCCCGGCGCTTCACGAAGGCGCTGCTGAAGCAGGTGGGGTAGAGGCGGGGGTGGGAGGTCAGCATCCCTGCCTCGCCTCTCCATCCACCTCCCCCCCCCCTTGCCCGACCCAGATCGGCAAAGCCAAGGACCCGGCCAAGGACGCGGGCGGCGGCGAGGCGGGGCCCTCCGCGCCCAAGCACGTGTTCGTGCTGGCCGCAACCAACCGCCCCTGGGAAGTGGACGAGTCGCTGCGGAGCCGCCTGGAGTACGTGTACACCCCGCTTCCGGACCACGCGCAGCGGCTGCAGCTGCTGATGATCAACCTCAAGGTGCGGTGCTTGTGCTCTGGGCCCCCTGGGATGGTGGGGCTCAGCCGGAGGGAGTCTGCCCGCCGCGGCTCTCCCTTGCATGCGGCCGAAGCGGGCTGGGGGTGGCAGGCTGTTGCGCTCCGTAGGAGATTGGCCAGTGACAATAATGTTGGGCGTGGGTGGGCGTTGGATGCTGTCACGCGGGTGGGGGGCTCTCGCGTGTGGCCGACGCGGGCTTGGCTTGGCCGGTCACCTCCCTCACCCCCACCGCCTACCCCCCATTCCGACCCCAACCCCCAGTACGAGGTCGTGGCCCCCGACGTGGACCTGGAGAGCGTGGCCGGCCAGCTGGAGGGCTGCTCGGGTGGCGACATTGGCGAAGTCTGCCGTGCAGCCGCCATGAAGGGACTCCGCCGCGTGACGCCCGCGGAGATCCTGGCCATGCGCCAGGCGGGCAAGGACTTCATGGTGCTTGGGGAGGGCGGGGCTTGGGCAACGGATAGGACGGAGGGATTGAGGGCCAGGTGCGGGTTTGGCTGGGAATGGGCGACAGGACGAAGCTCGCTCTCGACCGTTGTCAAACTGCATCGCCCACCTGCGTTTTGCGCGCCCTCTTTCCCGCGCGCAGGCGCCGGTGACCTTCGAGGACTTCGCCAAGGCCATCCAGAAGATGCGGGAGGAGCTGAGCGTGAGGCGGGTGGCCGAGGCGGCGGCGGCACCTCAGCCGCTGCAGGGCGCTGGCGGCGAGGTGGAGGTGGGCATGGTGGAGGCCGCAGGCGGGGAGGGCGGCCAGGAGCCACCCTCTGCGGAGGGGGGCCCCAGCGCTGAGGGGGCCGGCGGCGAGGCCGCGGAGGCGCTGATGCGCCCCCTCCCAAACGGCGGCCAGGCCGTGGGCAGCGGGAAGGACGGGTTGGAGCTGGAGCGGGCGGCGGCTGGGGACGGCGACGGCGCGGGGCAGGCCGAGGCCGAGGACGGGGCGGAGGGAGAGGCCGGCGGGGACTACGGGGCCGGCTACGACCTGCTGGACGAGGACGTGGCGCCCAAGCTGGTTACCCAGTTCAAGGTGGGGCGTGTGCAGGTCCTGGGGGGATGGCCAGATGGCGCAGGGGAGGACGTACGACAAGGGGGCCGAGGAGCTCTGAAGGACCGCAAGCCCCCGCCCCACCCCACCCCCTCTGGCCCCTAGCTCTGCCAGAAGACGGTGGCCGTCTTCGAGGCCCGCACCCGGGAGGACTTTGAGGACGTCACTTCGCTGCTCAAGGAGGAGCCCCTGCACCACATGGTCTACCTGCTGGCGCGCGCCGAGGTGCGGCCCGGGGGGCTCTGGGCGGGGGTTGAGGGGCTGGCAGTTCGGCACCGCGTGCGTGCCTGGGTCTCGTGGGCGTACACACCCGCCCGTGCCCCACCCCCTTCTCTCTCTGGACTCGAGACGGCGCCTCGCAGCGGGCAGGCAGCCCGTGCGTGTCTGGACCTCGGTTGCGACTGGTGCCCGCCCGTGCCCCACCCGCGCCCCACCCCTTCACGTGCGCAGGTGGACCCGCACCTCGACATGGCCGCGGCGCTGCGGTCGATGGCCGCTGGGGAGGCCTCGATGGAGCAGGCGGTGGGGCGGGCGGTGTCCTGCATCTCCGCCAGCTTCGGCACAAACAAGACCGCCACAGAGGTGTTCGACTTCGAGGACCCCGAGGCCCTGCGGTACGCCCGGGGCGGGCATGCCTGGGTTAGGGTACGCCCGGGGCGGGCATGCCTGGGTTAGGGTACGCCTGGGCAGGCATGGTGCGCACCGCGGGTAGGGGCGCCGCGTCAACTACCCGTCCACTAAGTCTCTCTCCCTGCTGCCCTCCTGCTCCTCCCCAGGTACTACGGCGTGCGCGAGCGGATGGAGATGTGTTTCATGCCGCTCCCAGGTGGGTGGCGGGCATGTGCAGGGCTGCAGGGCTTGGGCGCAGGGCTGGAGACGTGCCGGCGCTGAGCATTCAACCCGGTCCACATCCCGACTCTCTGGCCCCAGCAGAGGCCGCTGACAAGGGGCCCTCAGACTACATGCGCGACATGTACGTGGGCTTGCTGTACGCTCTGTGCAAGCACGCCACCGAGAACGGCATTCGCTGCGGCTTCTGCGCGGCGCAGCCGGAGGCTCTGAAGGTCTGGCAGGAGGTGGGTGCGCTCGGAGGTGGTACTGTGGGCCGGCAGCTCTGCCGGGGAGGGCAGTCTCTTGTGGTTGATTGCTGCTCGCCATGCAACATGGTGCACCGTATCCTCCCCTCCTCCTCCCCCAGGCCGGCGTCAAGATGGAGCAGATTGACACCGGGCTCCGGGTCAGGTACCCACAGGTGAGGGGCCTGGGCTGGAGGGATACATGCGCTGAGCCCTTGGTGCACACAGCTCCCAAGCTGCACTCGCGCCGTCTCCATCTACCAAGCGCTCTCTACCACCTTCTCTCCGCCCCGCCCCGCCCATTCCTGTGCCCTGGTCCTGACCCCTTGCCCTCCGCTCCTCCCGGGCCTGGCCTGCCCCTCCCTCCCCGCCCCTTCCCCCCCGCAGACGCACGACAAGCATGATTTCTACAGCGCCCGCACGGTGGCGTGGTTCCAGGTGGAGGAGCTCATGGCGGGCCTGGAGCACATGCTGAGCATCGTGGCCTGAGGCGGGCCGGGAGGGTGTGTGCTGTGGAGCGGAGCAGGGGCGGGAGGCCAGGGGCGGGAGCGGGCGGTTGCTCCGAAGGCGCACGCAGTCTGGGCCTCTGCTCGCTTCCGAGGAAGCCCGGCGGCGGAAGGCGGTGACTGGGTGATGGTCGGGCCAGCGGGCCTCCGAAGGCGAATGCAGCCTGGGCCCTTGCCTCTTTGACGGGCTGGCCTCGGGTGCTGGTGGAGGGGCCACTGACGCATTAGGCAAGGCATCTGCGGGCGTAGGCGTGCGATGAAACAGCAGGAACGGTGTGGTGTGTGTACAGGACGGGGGGCCCCGGCGTGCGCTGGTGACTTCATGATTTTGCTTTGCTTTGCTTGGAGGCGTCGTAGGCCAGGCGGAGCCTCTCCCCCCGCCTCTCCCCCGGAGACGAGGGCCGCGGCGATGGAGATGTGACAGTAGATGCGTGCGTGCCCAGTAAGCCGGCTTCGCAGTGGTTGCTTAGCCTTTGGCGCTCCAGGCGCCAGCTCCCAAGCGCACACGGTGCAAACTGGCCCTGTGGACGTCTGCGTGCCGTGCGACCCAGACCCAGCCAAGCTGCAAGCCATGCTCCCTTATGGTGTGCGTGCGGTAAGCGCAAGTAACACTGCAAGCGCGGCATGGTATCTGCGTGGCCTGACATGACCTCGCTCGTGGCGCCCCCTGGACACGTGCACCGTGATACCAGCGCTCCAGTGGTGAGCGGCTTGGGTTCCGAAGCTGATAAGCTACCATCAATACAGGGAGAGGCCGTATCCGTATTGATACGTATCCGTATCAATACGGAGACTGATACGTATTGGCAACCCTGACACGCAGTGCTAAGCTGTCTGCGCATGGCAACCCGTTCTTCTTACATCCCACTTCTGCCCACGACCTCATGTCAGCCCTGGCCATGCTCGCCCTTCCCTGCCTCGTCCGATCCACTCTTCCTCAAGTGGTGGGACGTCTCAAGTGTCCTCGTCCCACGCCTCCGCAACCTGGCTTCCCTTCCCCCGCTCATCAATCGTCACCTGCCCCGTTCCGGCCTCCCCCTCGCCCCCTTCCTCCTCCTCAGCCCCAGCCTCCTCCCTTTCGCTCTCGGCCCTCAGTGCGGACCACACCGTCTCCCGGCCCAGGTCCAGGGGCGGCCCGCGCCCAGGCAGCCGAACCACCGGCCCCTCCGCCCCGCTGCCCCCGCCAGCCGCCTCCGCCGCCTTTGCCACGGCACCCCGGGGCGCCGCCCCAGCGCCCGGCTCGTCGCCCCACGCATCCGCCGCCAGCGCCGACCGCAGCCCCGACGCCCCCGCCTCGCCGCCGCCCGGCTTGCGCCCCGACGCAGCCCCCGAGGGCGCCGCGGAGCTGCGGTTGCTCCGCAGCACAGTCCAGCCGGGCGGCGGCGGGGCGGCCGGCGCGGCCGCCCCCGCCCCCGCTGCCCCGGAGGCGGTGCCGCCTGAAGCGGTGCGCGCCGCCTCCGCCCCCGCCGCCTGCAGCTGCTGCGTCCTGAACACGCCCCTCACGCCCCCGGCCAGTGTGGCCAGGCAGTCGCGGAAGGGGCGCTCGCGGGCGAAGGAGAGCAGCAGCGAGGACGGGGCGCCGCGGGGGGCACCCGCGGGGCCGGAGGGGGTGAGCGTGTACTCGCCTGCGGGAGGAGGCAAGGGGGCATGGGGCCATGAGGGCATGCGACACGTGGGCACGCACGTCTTTCCAAACAGGTACCGTACTGCAAACGCGCACATGCAGGGGCCCATCCCATGCCCCCACCCGCACCCGAACAACATCTCCCAGGGCCTCGCCCTCAGCCCTATCAACCTCCGTCCCCCCACCCCCACCCCCTCAAGCCGCTCACCCTCCCACGGCCGCAGGTAGTGCTGCACGTTGGCCCCCGGCGCCACGTCCACCAGCCGCACCGACCAGGGGCCGCCGGGCCCCGCTGCCCCCGCCCCCGCCCCCGCCACTGCGCGCGCCAGCTCCGCGGGGTCCGCCGCCGCCGCCACCGCCGACAGCAGGCGCGTGGGCACCCCCGAGGAGGGCGAGCGGAGCACCTGCACGGCGCGGGAGGAGCCTTGCCTGGGGGGTGGGCGGGGTGGGGAGTGGGTCGTGGGGGATGAGTGGGAGGTAAGGCAGGTGAAGCGGAAGTGGGGCAGGATGGCTCCAGCAGCCCAAGCCAGGCAGCCATCCCCTCAAGCCACAGTCAAGCACTCGCATTCTTCGTTGCCGGCCAAGGTCCCTGCCCCCACGGGCAACGCTCTTCTTCTCCCCCTTGCCCATCCACCCGCTCCCGTCCCCCGCCGCCCCGCCCTGCCTCACCCCGTGCTGTGAGTGGCCAGTCCGTAGTGCGGCGCCAGCTCGTGCGCCAGGCGCCGCTGCTCCGGGCCCATGGGCGCCAGCGCCAGGCGGCGGGGGCCGGCGGGGTCGGCGGCGCGGGCAAAGTCGCGCTCCACCGCTGAGGCCACCCAGGCGGGGCCCAGGGACTGGGCGAGCTGGGGGTGGAGGAGGGAGGGGCGGAGCGGAGGGGGGGAGTTGGCAGGGTCTGTTTGGGGGTGGGAGATCTAGCGGGGAATGAGCGAAGGACGTTGCGCGGGTGAAGCGAGTGCGGAGAAGGGGGAGAGGTGCGGTTAACCAGGCGGGGCCTTCGGGAGGTGGGTAGCAGTGAAGCAAGGGCCGGTGCCCTGTGGTGTGCGGTGCCCCGGAGCAGATGCGCCCCCCATCCCTCCCCGCCCACAGTCACGTCCCGCCCGCGGTCCTCGCTACCCCCCTTCTTGCACCCCGATGCCTACCCCCTTTGGCAACCCCCTTTCCGCAATCCTCCTTCCCGCAACCATCCCTCTGCAACCACCCCTCTGCCACACCCCCTGCCACACCCTCATGCAAGCCCCCACGCAAACCCCCTCCGCAACCCCCCATCCTGCAACCACCCCTCTGCAACCCCACCGCACCCAAGGCCTCATTGTAAACCCGTTGTAAACCGCAGCCGCGTCTGCAGTCCCCTCTCCCCCCTCCTTCCTCCCCCCCCACCTGGATGAGCGCCGGCTCGTAGTTGGGGTTGCGGTGGCGGTCGAAGTAGGGCACGTGCGCCTCCGCGGGGCCCACCCCGAATGCGTCCGCCAGCTGGGAGCGGCGGGCGGCGGCGGAGCACTCTGAGGTGCAGGCCAGAGAGGGGGGCTGGGGGGGAGGCGGGTGGTTGGAGGGGGGGAAGGGTGAGGAGGAGGAGGGTCGGGGAGTGTGGGTAGGCCTAGCTGTGCCCGCACCGCCTCCTCCATCGCTGTCAAAGCCCTGGCCGGCGACGGCCTGCGTCTAGGCAGTCTTCATGCTTCAGGCTGCTGCAACCCGAGTGCCCTGCTCTATTGCTGGCCCCTGCCCACGTCTCCTCCCCCCCCCCTCCCCCCCCCACACCTGCTCATCGGCCCTCAGCGCCAGGTGGTCGGAGCGGCGGCCGCAGGGGCAGCGCACAGTCACCTTGCGTAGACCGGGACCGGAGCCAGCGGCGGCAGCGGCAGACGTGGGGTACGGGGCCGAGGGCGCGGGCGCGGGGGCCGCGGGCCGGGCCCAGGCGGACCCCGCCCCCTGCCCCCCCCGCCCCGCCCCGCCCCCTGAGCTCCGGGAAGTCCTCCACGAACGTCCCCGCGCCAGCCGTGCGGCCGCCCCACACCCCCGCCAGGCGCACGCCTGGACCGGCGCCCGGCGCCAGCCCCGCAGCAGCCGCAGCCGCGGCCGCGCCGCCCCGCCCGCCGGCTCCTCCCCGCCCCCCCTCCGCCGCCGCCCCCTGCCCCGCCCCCATGCCCAGGTCATCGTCCACAATGGTGAGGCCCCCCTCGGCGTCCCGTACGTCGCCCAGGCCCGCAGGGGCCCCGGGGGCTGGGCCCGGGGCTGGGCCTGGGGTGGGCCCCAGCGCGGGGAAGGCCTCGGGGTCGGCCAGGCCCGGGCCGCCCCGGGTGCCGCCGCCCAGGCGCCGGGCGGCCATGGGGCCGGGCTCGTCAGCAAAGCCCCGGCCCCCGCCTCCCCCGCCCCTGCGGCCGCCCCGGCCCCGCTGCTGCTCCCCCGGCGCCCCCCCTGCGGCGGCCGCTGCGGGGCCCCGGGCGCCCACGAAGTCCAGGAGCAGCGGCCGGGCCCTGGGGGTAAGGCGAGAGGAGGCGCGGGGACAAGGGGGGAGTCGGGGAGAGGTAAGAATATGGGTATGTCGGGGGGGAGGTGGCGCTCTAGCGCAGGGGCAGCAGCCTGCACAGCGAGCCCCACAGCGGCAGCCCACTGCCCCTCCTCCTCGGGTCTCGGTCCAGGGCTAGAAGATGCGACGGTGCTCAGCAGAAAGCTGCCAGCAGTGCCAGCACGAAGGCACACGTCGACGCTACAGCCTCTGCCCCCCGCCCCTCTTTCCCAGCCAACCACCCCCCCACCTGCTGTTGTCCCATCGGGGCATGTGGCCCGAGTGCCGCTCCCTGGGGGGAGGGGGATGAAGAGAGGGGGGGAGTGCACGCGAGTGAGGGGGCTGCGAGGGACAGCGCATGCCAGGGAGGGGTCGCAGGCCGCTCCGAGCCGTTCGCCTGGTTCGGTCCCACGCGGCTCTCCGTTCCCCTCCCGCCGCTCATCTCCCCCTGCATCACAGCCTCCTGCTCCTCCCGCCTGACCCCCGCCCCTTCTCCCCCCCCCACCTGTTGTGCTGCGCCAGCTCCTCGCGGGTGGGGAAGGCGGTCATGCAGTCGGCGCAGTCGGGGTGGTCGCAGGCGAAGTGCTCGGAGTGGAGGTGGTCCTGGGGGGGGGGGGAGGGTGAGTGTTGAGGGTGAGAGACCAAGGTAGAGAAGGCTTGGGTACAGCTGGGTACAGGCTTGGGAACAGGCACCCCAATGTCCCCCGACCCATCGCCCTCACTCCCGCCCCACATGGACCTCACAACCACCTTCTAGCTCCTTTCCCGGCCCTTCGAAGCCCCCTCCCCTTCGCTTCCCATCCCCCTCACCCCCAGCGTGAATGCGTCCCTGAAGTACAGGTGGTGGCGGCCCAGGCGGGAGCACACGTGGCACGTGAAGTGGCGCTGGGGGGGAAGGCGCAAGGGGGGCAGCATGGGAGATGGGCAGGGGATGGGGCTAGAGGTAGAGGCAGCGTTGCCCCCACGGGTATCCCCATGCCCTCCAGGGCTGTGTCCAACTCCCCCCACCCACCTGGGTCATGTGGGCGTACAGCTCATCCCTGGATAGGGGGGATGGAGGGGGGGGAGGAAGCGGCGAGGGTGGAGGCGTGCAGTTGCGTCAACGCCCGTCCACTAAACATGAGACGCGAACCCCCTCCAGGCCGCTCCGCAACTGCGTCTCCGCAAACCTCGCACCTCTGCTACCCCCTCGTCCTTTACCCCTCCCTTCCCTTCGCTTCTCTTCCCTTCCCCCTTCCTCCCCCTCCCCTCCCCTATCCCCCCCCCACCGGCCGTAGAAGGGCGTGTCGCAGTACTCGCAGCGCGGGTGCTCCGCAGCCAGGTGCGCCGCCAGCCCCGGGGCGTCCAGGGGGGGGTACTCGAGCGGGAAGCGCAGGCCCGCGGAGGTGCACACCTCGCACAGCGTGCGGTCGTGCGCGGACCTGAGGGGGCGAAGGGGGGGAGGCGGGAGGGTGAGAGCGCATGGGGAGGTGGAGAAAGGAGGCCGGGAGCCAGGAGAGGCAGTGCAAGAACGAGCGGACGGTGACACGACACGTGGGAGAACACGATCCTGCCACGGTCCCGCCTTCTTCTTAAAGCAGGGACCAGGGCGCTTCCGGAGTGCGCGCGGCCGCCCAGCCTCCCGGGCCGCCCTTCACCCTCTCCCATCTCCCCTTCTCCGCCCTCTCCCCCCCCCCTGAACCCCTTTCCACCACCCCCCCAACCCCTCGCCCCCCTCCACGCAACCCCCACCTGAGGTGCCCCAGCAGCCCCCCCATGCTCCCGAACGGCCGCCGCCCGCCCCGGTCGCACACGGCGCAGGAGCGGGAGGTGAGGGCCATGAGCGCGGAGTGCAGCGGCCGCCCGCGCCGCCGGCCACCCTCGGGGCCGCCGTGCGGCTCAAACACGAGCACGCCCTTGGCCCAGCGCCGGTTCTGCCACAGCCCCGAGCCGGGCGCAGGGGCGGGGGCGGAGGAGCTGGGGGCCGCGCCCTCGCCTCCTGCCCCCGCCGCCCCGGCCGCTCCCGCCGCCGCCCCCGGTCCGGAGCCCATGAGGGAGTCGAAGGTGGCGCCCGGGGGCAGGGGGTGCCGCGCCATCTGGGGGTGGAAGGCAGGGGGAAAGGGGAACAGGTCGAGCCCTGGTGCCGCGTGTTAAGCAGCCACCACTCCACCCCGCTCCACTCTCGCCTCTCTGATACCTCGGCCTACGCTGTCCATCCTCCTCCCTCCCCGACCCCGCCCCACACACCCTCCCCCCGCTCACCACCACGGTCTCGTTGGCCGCCTTGCACAGGGGGCATCGCACGTCCTCATAGCACAGCCGCAGCCTGGGGGGCAGCAAGGGGTGGGGGGGGCGATAGCGGTCAGTGTCGTTCGGACGGACACGGCGAACTGACGCTGCAGGGACTAAACGCGCGTAACGGGCAGCTGACACACTCAACAATGCAGCCTCCAGCGCCATTGATGCCTTGCAGGCCTGAAACCTAGTCCTCCTCGCCCCTTCCCCCCGCCCTCCTCCCCGTCCACACACACCCACCCACCTGAGGCAGCAGCGGGCGCAGGTGTGGGAGTGGCCGCAGGGCCCCACCGCCAGCGCCGTCACCTCCTCGCAGCACACCACGCACGTCAGCGTCTCGCCCTCGCCGTCGCTGGCGCTGCCCGCACCCGCCTCCGCGGCGGCCTCCGCGGCCGCATCGGCCGCCGCCTCCCGCTCGGAGGCGTCACGGGAGTCGCCGTGGGCCGCGGGGCCTGGCGGGGCCTGGCGGGGGCCCGAGCGGCCGCCGAGTGGGCCCTGCGATCCGCCCCGGCCGCGGCCCCGGCCTCCGTCCCGGCCCCGACCCCGGCCCCGGCCGCCGGTGGTCGGTGCCTCCGCCTCCTCCCCCGTGTGAGGCCCGGCAGGGGCCTCCGGGGGGCCGCCGAGGAGCTCTGAGGCCCAGCCGGCCTCGCCGTCAGCACCGGGCGCGGGGCCGTAGTGGGAGCTGCCGCCGCGGCGGCCGCCCCGGCCGCGCACCGGTCCCTCCCCGCGCCCTCTCCGGCCCCTCCCGCCGGTCATGCCGGGAGGACCCTCCACTCCATCCACCGCCGGCCCTCCGTTTGCGTGCATGTCGCCGCCCCCGGCATCGTGTGGCGCGAGGTCTCCGTACGGGGCACCGCCCTCAGCATCGGTAGCCATGCCGGGACCGCCACGGCCCCGCCCGCGGCGCCCTCCTCGGCCAAGCTCTCCTCGGCCCCGGCCCCGGCCCCGACCGTAAGGCTCCCCCGCCGCCGCCTCCGGGTCTTGTCCGCCTTCCGGCGGGGCCTGGCGCCTTCGCTGAGGCCGAGCTTCAGCCGGTCCCGCATCTTCGCCTGTAGCGGCGTCTGTTGCGGTCCGGCCCTGCCGCCCTCGGCCCCTGCCGCGCCCCGCGTGGGCCATGAGGCGCGTCGATGGCTGCGGCGGGGGCCCGGGCGCGGCGGGTCCCGCCTCTCCTCCTCCTTCTCCTCCTCCTCCACGTACGGCGCCGTTATCCTGATCGCGTTGGCGATGGCGAACCTGGTTCACATGCTGCAGTGCCTCGGAGGCCGCGAACTGCGCGGCCGGCACAAATGAGGGCACGAAGGCCGCCGCGGCCGCGGACAGCCCTGGCGCCGACATAGGTATGTCTTGAAGGCTCAGTTCACTAAGATGAACCGTAGGCGTTGGAAGGAGCCTGCTGGTCTGGCTTCCGACGCGATCGGCACGCGGGCCGAACTTGCGACCAGGCTACGCCGAGCCCAAGCTATCTAGCAGGCCTAATAGTGGTCGCTGCTAGACGTGGTATGCGGGAACTTGTCGGGTAGGGCACCCCAGATCGCTGGGCCCTGGGCACATCCGCACATGAGGCCAGCTCCCCTCCCCGCCGCCAGTCCCACCGCCACGTGGCGCTCTTGCGCATGAGCCCGCCCCTCACCCCGGTTTACCCCCTCTCTCTTCAGAAGGCAGCGTAAGGTGGGGGCGTGATGGGGCGGTGGAGATTGGCAGATCGAACGCAGGGTGCCAGGTCCCAAGGCCGCACCCGATGACCCGCTCGTGGCAGCCCCTGCAGCCCTTCGTAGCCCCTCACCCTGCGTAGAGTGGTCACCCTGGACCTTGCCTGATATTTTAGGGATGGGGTTCTGGGCACCCTGGGCGCCAAGCGCGAGGCCGAGAGGTGCAGGACAAGGGAGTGGCAGGCGGCGGCCGCTGGCATGGCTGGCAGGAGGCAGGAGGTCCCTCAAGGGCAAAGTGTTCCCGACATTAAAGGTGAAAGGGTTCTCAAGGAGGGTGCACTGAGGTGAAGCGACAGCCGTGACAGCGGACGCATCGAGGGCCTGGCGCTGGGCCTGGTACGTTTAGGCAGGGCGTGCGGAGCGTGCTGGGATTGTGTCCATGCCCGCGCCTAGGTTCGCCCCTGCCCTCCCCCACCCTCCTCCCGGCTTTCCTTGCAGAATGAAACCGACGTCGTCCAGCCAAAACGGCTGCCTCCGGCAACCTGCCCCTCGTAGATGCGCCGGATGGGCCCAGAGCCCACGTGATGCAGCAAGTTTACGCAAGGGCGACAATTCAAGCGCCCCGCCCCACTGCCGCTTGCGCACTCGAACCACTGAAACCGCTGTCCGGCTCAGGACGTCTCCCGGTGCGGCCCGTTACTCCTGGTTAGGTGGACGTTTTGGCAACACTCGATTCCTGCCGTTTCGCGCCTCGCCCGGCTAGCAGCTCGACCCCACCAGATCCTGAGACGCTTCCGGTCGCGTGGCTAGCCCTGGAACGCCTGGCGGTGGACCTAGCGAGTTACGCAGCTTCGACTGGCGCGGCGCTCTGGTGCGAAGCCAGCCAGCCGGCCGGCCGTGGACCTCTTGAGAGCTCACGCATAGCGCAGGGCGAGGGGCCCGCGGCCTGCCTGCAAGCGCGGCTGCTTTTCCCGAGACCCCGCGAACATGCAAGGCGCCGGCTCGCTCGGCGACCTGGACGCCCTTGATGGCCTGCTCGAGTCCTACTTGGGCGGAGCAGGAGACCCACAGCAGGCGGCAGCTTTCCTCAACCATGCTCCTCAGCCCCAGGGGATGCCGGGTATGCAGGGTATGCAGCAGCCACATATGATGCAGCATATGGGCATGCACGGCACACTTCCGGGGCCTGGGATGCCGCACGGGGGCATGATGGGCCAGGCGCAACCGGGTCAGCATCCCGGTCTCGCGATGGGCATGCAGCAAGGAATGATGCCCGGCGTCGCTGGCGGCCACCCAAGCGCTGGCGCTTACGGCGCCGGCGGGATGGGTGCGCCCGGGATGGCGCCGGGCGGTATGGGAGCCGGCGGCATGCCTGGCGCCGGCATGCCCGGGATGGCCCCGGGCGGTATGCACGGCGCTCCCGGTATGGCCCCTGGCGGCATGGCCAGCCCCGGCGGCATGACTGGTGCAGGCGGCATGGGCCCCGGCGGCGGCATGGGCGCTGGCGGCGGCATGGGCCCGGGCGGCGGCATGGGCCCCGGGGCCGGCATGAACGGCAGCCTGCAGAGCCTGCTGGGGCTGAGCGGCATGGGCCTGGCGGGCCTGGGCGGCCTGGGCGGGTCCATGGAGGCCCAGCTGCTGGGCCTGCAGGGGGGCATGGGCATGAGCGCGGCGGGCATGGGCCCGGGGGGCGGGGGCATGGGCCCCGGGGGCCCTATGGGGGGCATCATGGGCCGCACCTCGGTCACCACGGCGCAGCCGGTGACTCAGCAGGCGGGGGGGGGCGGGGGGCGGCAAGGGCGGCGGCAAGACCACGGGCGGGCGGCGGGGGCGCTCCGGCAGCCGGCGCGGGCGCTCCGAGGCGGGGTCCTCGGACGGCGAGCTGGACTCCAACTCGGACTCGGCCTCCTCGGACGGCGACGCGCCCGCCCACACCAAGAAGAAGCGCGAGGGGGGCGGCGGCGAGGACGACGCGGAGAGGCGGCACGCGGCGCTGCAGGAGAAGGTGGGGGCGGGGGGGTGGGAGTGAAGGAGGGGCGGCGGGCGTGGGGGTGTGGACGGGCGTTGGGGGGAGGGAAGACCTGGAGTTAGAGGGCGGTTGGTTGGCGGTAGAAGAGGGGCTATGACTTGCGAGGGAAAGTGAGCACGGTTGGATGCGTGTGCTTTTGACGGGGCTGTTGCTGGAGCAAGAGGAAGGCCCCCATGCTCACCACCCCTATGCGCCACCCCTCCTTCCCACCCTCCCCAGAACCGCAAAGCCCAGCGCCGCTTCCGTGAGAGGCAGAAGGTGAGCTCCCCGGAGTGTCCGGGGGGAATAGGGGGGAATCGCTTGTCCTAGCCTTGGCCCCGGCGTGTTTGTGTGAAGGGGGAAGTAGGGAGTAGGGGTTGCCTTCCGATCGGCTGGCTGGCTCTACACTGGCAGGTTATTGCGGCCTTCCCTTGGTGAACCATCTGTCCTCCCCCCCCCTCCCCCCCTGTCCTCCTCTCCCCCCAGACCAAGCTGCTCGAGCTCCAGAAGCAGATCGAGGAGCTCACGGGCAAGGTGTCGGGGCTGCAGACTGAGAACGCGGCGCTGCACAGCCGCACAAGCATACTGGAAAAGGTGTGTGTGGGGGGGGGGGCGAGGAGGAGACAAGGGGTCCGGGGCGTGCTGGAGGGGTTGGTAAGGGGGGTCCCACCTAGCCTCGGTAACCTCACCTCCCAACCTGGCCTGGCACTCCTCTCCTTACCCCCGACCCCCCCCCAGGTCCTGGACATGCGCAATGAGCAGATCCAGGTCATGCAGGAGAACAAGGAGGTGGGGGGGGGGGGGTGGAGGAAGGGGGGGAAGGTGCTTCGGCCTCGGTTCTAGGCCCCAAACTGGCACAGCGCAGCACTTCCTCCCCGAACTCACGCGTTCAGTCAAGCCACCCCGAGGCCACCCACGCGATCACCCCTCATCCGCTCCCCCGCCCCCCTCCCCCCCAGGTGACCGAGGCGCAGCTGGCCTCCCAGCTGGGCCCGGGCCAGGCGCTGGTGCCGCTCACCCCCGAGGCCATCAAGGAGATGAGCAGCGAGGACATATACAGGTGGGGGGGGGAGGGGAGGAGAGGGGTGGCATGGCGGGGTGTAAGCGCTGATGTGCACAAGGAGGGGTGGCACTGGTGTGGGGAAGGGCGGTCAGCTCTGTGGCCCCCTGGGACGCGCCAGCGTCCAGCGCAACCCCGCCCTCGTGCACCCTCGTCCAACCCCTCTCTAACATAAACACCCCCCCCCATCCCCCAGGGTGTACCAGACGTACGTCAAGGAGCTGTCCCTGCGCCTGGCCCTGTGCGACCCAGCGGCCGCGGGCAAGGAGGGGCCGGAGGCGGGGCAGGGGCAGGGCGGCGAGGGGCAGGCGCAGGGCGGCGCGGGCACGCCCGAGGGCGGCGCGGGCTCCGAGGGGGGCGCGGGGGCCCCGGGCGATGCGGCGGTGGCGGCGGCTCAGCAGGAGGTGGAGCGGCTGGTGCGGGAGCTGGTGAGGGGGGGGAGGGGAAAGGGGGGGAGAGGGTATGGGGTGGGAAAGGGCAATGTGGGCCGGCTGATGGAGGGGTGGTGACTTGGGCGTTACATGGGGGCTTCTGCTGAGCGCATGGGGGAAGGGCCGACGGACCCAGCTGGGGGTAGGGCCTCGCTTGCAACAAGCCTTCCTGTGAAACCTTCCTGTGAACTCCCTTCCCTCCCCCCAGTCCGTGATGCTGATGCGCCTGGGCGTGGCCAAGCCCCTGGAGGCGCGCAAGTTCATTGTCTTCTCGCGCCAGTACCTGGGCAACACGGAGCGGGAGGTCATCGAGCTGTGGAAGAGCGTCATGGTGGGGGTGGAGGGGGGAGAGATGCGCACGGGTCTGTGGGGAGGAGAACGGGGCATTGGTGGTCGTGCACCAGGCCACGACCGCTGTCCTCCTATGCCTCTCCCGTTAATAAACTCGAACACCGCGTCCCGCCCTCCCCCTCCCCTTCCCCCTCCCCCCCCAGACCCACATCGCGCTCTCCCCCGAGCAGAAGCGCGAGATCGTGGAGCTTAAGCGCATGTTCCTGACCAAGATCGAGCCCATCATGGAGGAGCGCAAGCACCTCAACGTCTCCATCCAGACCAACCTGCCGCACGACACCTTCCACACCAAGAACTCCATCTCATACATCAAGGTGGGAGTGGACAGAGTGGGGAAGGGGCTTTGTTGTCAGCATAGCGCTAGCCCCTGACCCTCACCCATCGCTTCCTGGAGAGCGTCCTTTGATCCACCCTCCCCCCCCCCCAGGCCCACGAGGCCGTGTCCAAGCTGCGCGACAACCTGCGCAGTGAGCAGCACGTGGTGCTGGAGTTCGCGGTGGCCGTGTTCCGGGGCGTGTTCCGCAGCGCGCAGATGGCCACGCTGCTGGTGCGCTGCTACCCCGCGGTGCCGGACGCGCTGGGCATCGCCTCGGCGCTGGCGGCGGAGCTGGGGGAGACCGAGAGCCTGGCCACGCAGCAGCTCACGCTGGCGCTGGGGGGGTACGCGGGTGAGAGCTGGGAATGGGGGGGGAAGGGTGGGGGAAGGCCGGGACAGAGGGCCTTGTCGTTGGCCAGCGATAGGCGAGGGCAAGGGGGGAAGGGGAAAGAGGAGGGCGCAAGGGGAGATGAAGGGCGCAGTGGACGGGGTGGTCGGGCTCGTCTTCCCACGCCTCCCGCGCACCGAGTCCCAACCCTCCCCTCTCCCTTTCCCCTCTTGCCCCCTCTTTCCGTTCCCCCAGCCGGCCCCCAGGCGGGCGCTGCCGGCGGCGGCCTGCTGTCCATCCACCCCTCGCTCATGCCCCTGGCGGACGCCAACGCGGGCCTGGGCGCGGGCCTGCTGGCGCAGCAGCAGCAGGCGGCGCAGCAGCTCCTGCAGCAGCAGCACCTGCTGGCGGGGGGGCAGGGGGGGGTGGGGGTGGGGCAGCAGGGGGTGGGGGTGGGGCAGCAGGGGGGCGTGCAGGGGCAGCAGATGGGGCAGGGGCAGCAGCAGCAGCAGCCGGGCATGTACGGGGCGCCCGTGGGCGGAGGCCCCTTCCCGGGCTACTGAGCGGTGGAAGAGGCGGTTGGGTGGGGCGTGGGGGGGCGGTTTGCGAGCAGGGGGTGAGGGGTATGGGGCGAAGGGTCGGGTGGAAGGGGCGTAGGGTTTGGCGCTAGCGGTGAGCCGGGGCACGCAGTGAGCTGGGGCGGGTAGTCCATGACACGTCGGTGCGGGGTCCGGGGGGAGGAAGGGTGAGAACCCCGGCTTTGGCACAGAGCGTTGGGCCGCGGCGTACAAGGGTAGGGACGGAAGTGGGGGGGGCGTGTCATGGGGAGGGATGGCGGTTGTCGGGGTTGAGGTGTGAAGGTGTGAAGGCCCATGGGCGGGCGACGCATGGCACTGAGGCGCATGGGCTGTGGGGGTTGGGCCAGGGATGCTGCGGGCCGTGGCCGAGAGGCTGCGGCGAGGGGCTGCGGGGTATGGCTTTGAAACGGCTCCTGCTGTCGCAACGGTACCGGTACTGCGGGCAGTAGACGTTCGCCCGGTTGATGCTGGGCCCCGCTGTAGGCGGCTGTCCCTTGTTGCGCTGACGCTTGAGGGCGTTGAGGGGTTCTGGGCAAGGCGAGGGTGCCGCTGCACCGGGATCGCGGGCAAAGCAGACCTGGCCCGGGGTGGCTTTGGCTGGTGCCGTTGTAACGCACCTGCAACGCGCACAACCGGGCAGGTCAGGCTCGTATCCCCTGTTCCCCCATCCGCCAGCCCTCATCACGAGCGCCTCCGCACCCCAGGGGCCCGGGCGCATTGGCAACTGCAGGTACGAAGCAGGGGTTGAAAGCCAGGAAGTGCCCATGCCCATGCAACCGCGAGCGCTTTCCCACGGCAGCAAGGCGCCGAGGCCAAGGCAGGTAGTCAAGGCTGGGAGGAGGGGGCGTAGCTGGGCGTGGGCGGGGTTAAGGATAGGGGTGCCAGGCAAGGGAGTGTGCAAGGGCACGGCCCGGGGAACCAGTCGCCTGCTGCCCAGGGCATGGCAAGTTGGCAACAGTTCAATCAGGCAGTAGGAAGCGAATAAGAAAGCACGCTCTCCGGCGGCTCGCAAGGTATCCCGGCCCGTCCAACCCATTCGTTTACAGACCTGTAAGTGACGAGAGAACCTACCGGGCGGGGGCGGGGTTGGCTGGGCGTGCGGGGCGGCTGGACCTGAACTGTACTGGAGCGTGCTGATCTGCTGTCAGGCAGGGGCGTGTGGGGGTAGGGATAGAAGGCGTGCGGAGCGCGGAACGCTTTACATCTTGATGGAGAAGTGCTGCAGTGCGCTTGAAACCCACCTTGTCACTCCCCATCACGCCTTGGCGGACTCAAGGCCCCTGCCCACCTCGGCCTGTCCAGTGCCATGGCCTGCGGCCGAACTGAAGCCTTCCCCGCAGCCCACACTGCTCTCCTCCGTGCCCTCTGGCGACCTCCACCTCACCCCCCCAAACACGCACACACAGAAGTACCGGGATGGGCGGGATGGTCGGGTTTCGGTTTCCCCGGGCTTCCGGTTCCGTATTTGCGGCCGGCTGGCTAATCACCGCGCCTGAGACTCCCAGGCTCATGCGAGCAGCCCTTCACACAGAAGTACTCTATTTCCTCAGCCCGTAACTCAACACCGGGAATACGCTCTGCTCCTGCCATCACGTCAGCACTACAGCCGCATAATGCACACTATGCTTCGTGCCCCCAAGTTTGCAGGTGAAACCGCCTGCCCATCAGGCCTCCATCCGCCGCACCACAGCACTCTCCTCCGCGGGCCCTCCTGCGCCCGGTCCTCCTACTCCTGCCCCTCCAAGCCCTCGCTCGCTGCAATGTGCGCCCTTGGCTGAGGTGCTGCCGCCAGCGGACACACGAGGACACCGCTCCGCTCATGGCTCCCACCGGCAGCGGTGCCGTCCAGGCGGACGTCTGCGGCCTCACTGGCTGGCCACCCACGCCGTGACCGCCGCGGTGTCCGCTTCACGTTCGGACTCTCGCAGCCCGACGTGACGCCGGCGGCCCACCGTCGCCAGCACCTCGCCCCAGTCGGCCACCGGGCAGCCCTGCGCCAGCATCCACCGCAGCGTGCCCAGCGGGGCCCCCGCCCCCACGGCCTTGGCCATCAGCTTGTTGCCCGCGGGCCCGAAGGCCAGGCCCAGGCGGTGCAGGCAGGGGAGCATCCACCACGGGCAGAACTTTGATGTTGCCAGGCTGTGCCGGATGAGGTTGAGGTACGGCCGCCCGTCCAGCTGCGGGCGGGGAGGAAAGGGAAAGACACATGGTCATGCCACCGGCCGACATCGGCAAGGCAGGACGGGGGCGCAAGTCTGTATC
This sequence comes from Edaphochlamys debaryana, assembly GCA_016858145.1. Taxonomy (NCBI): domain Eukaryota; kingdom Viridiplantae; phylum Chlorophyta; class Chlorophyceae; order Chlamydomonadales; genus Edaphochlamys; species Edaphochlamys debaryana. The sequence goes on from JAEHOE010000014.1 coordinate 1,366,131, forward strand.
CCCAACACCACTGCCACCACTGCCCCAACCCAAGCCCACACCCAAGCCCAAGCCCAAGTCCAAGCCCAAGCCTATGCCCCGTCGCATCCCCCAACACCGCTGCCTGAACCCCAACCGCCCTGCCCCACCGGCTGGGGTCAGCCCAGCTCCGCCAGCAGCTCCGCGGCCGCCTCGCACCCCGACCGCGCCACCGCCTCCCACGCTCCCTCCATCCCGCCGTCCTGCGGCCCCAGGCGCTGGTGCACCCAGCGCATGGTCGCCACGGAGCCGGAGGCGCAGGCGGCCACGAAGGTGGCAGCCGTGAGGCGGTGGCGGTCCGGGCTCCAGCCGAAGGACTCCCAGGCCCAGCTCAGCACGTTCACGTGGCCGCCCGCAGCGGCCTTGTCCACGATGTACGCCGGGTCCAGGGTCCAGCCCGCCTGAGGAGAGGGCGCACAGGCGTTGGTTGGGGTCAAGAGGGGCGGGAGGGTGAACAGGTTCAAGGCAGTGCGAGTCCCCCCGCAGGGCTGACCGTGCGCTCGTGAGCTCAGGCCCTCGGCTAGCTCAACAGACTCCCTCGCACGTCCCACCTGCTTCATGGCCTCGAACACGCCCACGTGCCCCGCAGCCGCCGCCTCTTCTGCAAGGTTATCCTGCTGCCAGTCGTCCACCGCCGCCGCCAGGCCCTCCGGCAGCAGCCACCGCAAGGCAGCCGTGTTGCCGAGGATCACCTGCCACGGACACGTGGGTGGCTGTTAGGGAAAGCCGTATAAGCTCCGGGAAGGAGCATGGAGTGCGCCCCCAAAGCCCCAATGTTGCGTCCTCAGCCTCCTCGCCCAACCCAGATGCTGCCGGCCTGGCGCCATCAACACACGCCCGTTTGTCCAGGCTCCGACAGGAGCACGCCTTAACCCACCCCTCACCGATGGCAGCAGCGACATGAAGGATTCGTCGGATGTGGTGGGCGGGTACCCCTGAGGATTCGCGCGGGAGTAGTCCAACCCGGCGTAGTTGCTGTTAAAACACCAAAATCCCTTCTTAAGGCTCTGGACGACATTGGCAAGCTCGCACCTGCGCCTTGAGCCAGTCGTACCGCTGCACCACGGCCCCGCCCATGCGGGCGGCCGCGGAGAGAAGTAGCACTCCGAGAAGTCCACATCCGGGCCCCATGCTCGGCCCTTGCCCGCCATCAGCACGTCCACGGCCTTGGCCTCCCAGTCAGCTGTCTGGCTGAACAGGGCGGCGCTCATGGCCTGGCACGTGTCGGCGGCGTCCCAGCGCCTGATGTCGCAGCCCAAGGATGCCCCTGGCCCAGGGAGCCCGAGGGCGCTTTGCAGGCAGCTGCAGTAGGATTGCGTGCAGCCCGCCAGGGCGTTCAGTACAAGCCGCTTCACCTCCTTTTCCACACTGCTACTAGAGCCGCGACGTCGGTGCAAGAGCTCCATGCCGCGGTCCAGGTACCGTAGCGAGAGCTCCTCGTGGCCGCCCGCGGCGGCGCCGCGGGCAGCAGCCCACGCGAGGCTCTCCTCGTCTGGAGGGAAGCGCTCGATGCCCCAGGCGACAACGGCACCGTGACCGTTCTTGGCAGCAGCGCAGACGAAGCGCGCCTTGCCGATTGAGCGCTCAGGAAGGCGCTCCAGGAGGTAGACGCAGGTGGGGATGGCGCCCGCGGCGGCGGCGGCATCGAGCAGCTCGGGCCGTAGCGGCAGGCCCGTCGCCGCCAGCATCACCTCCAGGTTCGCCACGCAGCCGCTGGCGGCGACGAGCGAGCACAGCTTCTTACGCTCCTCGGTCTTAAGGTCGCGGCAGGACCCGGACTCTGCCACTTGTGCTTGAACACCTCGCAGGGGACCGGCTCGGATATGTGGAGCGTCCTCCGGTCGGCGAATTGCTCCGCCATGGCCTTCCTCACGCCCCGAAGAAGGACGGCCTCGTTTCGTGGCAGGAAGGAGGCGATGCACTCCAAGACGGCTGGGATGCAAACATCAGGGATGCCGGGCTGGAACGACTCCGGTTCTCCAGTTCGCAGCCGTTTGCAGGATGGGCCTTCATCTGACCTCTCCGGGTCCAGGATTCTCTTCATAGCGCAAGTTGGGGTTTACGGTAGATGGTGCACCGCCGGCCTTCGTGTCGCCTGACTGCCTATGTATGTATGTAGAGTCCGTGCTCTTCGCGCGCGGTGCTAGTCTGTGGCGGGGCGAGGGCCTCGACAGCACCTGACAGCTGCAGTGGCTCCCCATCCGGTACGGCCCTTGCTGAAAGCGTTAGCCGGACCTCGTGACTCTAGAGCTCTCAAGGTGCACACCGGAGCGCTTGTGGAGACAAGCCCGCAAGCTTCGCCCCATGCTTCGCCCCGACGTTGTGCTTAGTGCGATCCCTGTGTGAGGCTGTGCAGCAAGTAATCCTGGAGGCAGCTGCTGCCGCTGTCGTCAACATCGGGGCCGAGGAGGCACTGCCGAAAATGCTTCACCCGATGCTTCGCCCCGAGAGCTGGGTAAATTGAGTGCGAGGCTGTGCCGCAAGGGCGGGGGTCGGAGGCCAAGTGAGAGCGGTCCCCACGGAGCTGCGCCCTCGCCGCAGGGCGTGGGCTGAATTGGGTGTGGGCGTGCATGTGCGGGCGCTTGGTAAGGGTGCCAATGTGACGAGGAGCCCGTGAAACACATACGACGTCTTGACCTCTGAGCCCCTCCCGTGTCGTGGTGGTGTTTAGGGAGCTGCTGGTACGAGCTGTTGTTGGAGCAAGTGCAGGCAAGTGCGAGGCCAGGGGAGAGCAAGGCCCTCAGTCTAACGACCCCCGTGCGCCATACCTGCTTTCCACCCCAGCAGTGCAAAGTCCAACGCTGCTTCCGTGAGAGGCAAAAGTTGAGCTCCCCAGCGTGTCCGGGGGAAGGATGGAGAGTCGCTTATTCAAGCCTTGGCCCTGGCGAACATGTGAGCCCCCCCGCCGCTCCCCTCCTCCCGTGGATGGGGAGGCGTCTGGTATGTAGTGCAAGGTCACGGGCCTCGCTCCGTGCCCTCTTCGTCAACCATCCCTCCGCCCTCCTCCCCCCCCTCCCCCCCTGTCCTCCTCTCCCCCCAGACCAAGCTGCTTGAGCTCCAGAAGCAGATCGAGGAGCTCACGGGCAAGGTGTCGGGGCTGCAGACGGAGAACGCGGCGCTGCACAGCCGCACAAGCATACTGGAAAAGGGGGGGGGGGTTGCGGGTCGGGGATAGTGTGGCGAGGAAATAGGAAGGAGTTGGGAAATTAATGCTGGTTCATGGAGAAGGGAAGGGGGATGCTGGGCAGCAGGTCGGAGACGGTGGTGCTGGGCGGCTGTGGGGGCTGGTGACTGAGCCTCTACTGGGTTGCCCTGGTAGGCAGGGTGAGGCTGGGAGGATAGGTGGCATGGGGGTAATGCAAGCACCTGGTGCCTGCGTGAGATCCACAGCAGCATCTACTAGCTGCCCCACGCTGCACCTACCCCCAGGCACAGAAGCACCACACCTGCTGTTGCCCGCTCTTCTGCCTTCCCCTCCTGCCCCCGCCCCAGACCTGGACGCCCTGCCCCCCTCTGCGCCCCCAGAGGGCTGCAGCCACACCGTACGCACCTCGTGTCCCCTGCCGGGGTCGACGGCTTCGCCCTCCTCACCCCCGACAGCGCACCTGCGGCCGGCCTCTTCGCCGCCTGCGCCGGGGCCCGCCCCGTAGACCCGGGTTGCTCTTGGGTGCAGGGACGCAGCGGGTGCTGGGGTCTGACCGCCCAAGCCTCGGAGCTTGAGCTCGTCTGAGGCAGGCGGGCAGCCCGGTGCCCACTCAGACAGGGATTTCGTCGCCGTGGCGTGGGGGTGCTGTACGGCGCCTCCAGAAGGAAGCCTCCGTGCCGCTGGACAGCTGCCGGTATTCGGGCAGGCGTGTGCATGGTGGGTTCCCGCAAACCGGGGGTTCGGGGTTGGTACTTGGCTGGGGGGGTGCTGTCCTCCCGCTACTCCGCTTATCTTCTATCGCCATTGCGCGACCTTGCTTCATTTCGCTCACTTGCCCCCACTCACCTGCCGCCTCAGCGCGCGTCACCCCGGTGCGCGCACCTCACATTCGTGCGCTGCTGCCACACGCGCTGCGTTAAAGCTCCTGCTGCCGCTGCTGTTGCTGCCGTAGCTGTCGCTGCTGCCGGTGCGCGGAGCTTGCTGCGGCGAGGTGAGAGGGGCCGCGCGCGCGCGGGAACCCGCGACGACGTGGGCTCGCGGCGGTGGCCCCGGCCGCGAACGGCTCCATCCTTCCTGGGTTGGGGCAAGGACAGCCTGCTGCTCACGCACCGCGCGCGCGACGCCTTCGGGGCTTAACTCCCGGCGTGACACCCGCCTCCCGCCCTTAGGCTGCGGCCACGATGCTGGGCAGCGCGAAGAAGCAGCCGCCTGCCCAGGCGGCGGCCGCGGCGGAGGGCAGGCAGGCAAGCGATGGGCGGAGCGTGTTGGGTGCTGACGCGGCCCTTGCGACGCACCTACCACCCTCCTCACCTGGCTCCAACACAGGCGTCCGAGCTCGGAAGCGCCGCTGCTGCCGCCCCGACCAGCTCCCGCCTGGGCACGGTATGCGGGGGCCGTGGGAGGGAGGAGGCCGACGGCGTGCGGGGCGGGCCGTGCGTGGGCTGGCGAGAGGTGGCGGTCGGGGCCGCCGGGGACGGAAACCACTGCTTTCCTGGGAGCATCACATCGGGCCCTCCTCACTCTCTTCGCCTCATCCCTGCCGCTTCTTGACGACCCCGCCCAGGAGACCGAGCCTGGTCCGTTCAAGCCAGACGCGCCGGCGGCCATGGGTGCCGCCGTGGACCACAAGGTGTGTCGGGGACGTGTGACGTAAGAAGCCCAGCTCACAAGCTTAAGGGTAGATGCAGCGGTAGGGGTAGGGGGTCGGGTAGAGGATGGACCCCACGCCTACTCCATCCGTCCGACCTCAAGCCATCCACCTGATATCACCCGCCCCGCCCGCAACCGCTGCGCCGCCCGACGCAGCCCTCCATCGCCGCCCTCCGGGAGCTGTACAAGGACCACGCCAGCGCCAGCACATGGAGGCGCTGCACACCGCCTGCGAGGAGGTGCGTGCTTACGGCGGGGCCCACGGTGGCCTGAGCCCCTGCGTATGTAGCTTCCAGCGTCAGTTGATGGCTGTGGGCGAGTTCGACAAGCGCTGTACGTATGCTGCGCTGCATAATTGCCTACCGCGCCTGCCGCGTATTTGCTCCCGTGCGTCCTATACCAGCACGGCTTGTCGGCGGCGTCGTCCAACCTGCTGCTGGGCAAGGCGCAGACCATGTACGTGGAGGGGCAGCGCGTGTTCCTGGCGCTGGAGGAGCTCCTGAGGCCGGTGGGGTGGGTGGAGTTGCTTGCGGCAACAACCAGAGCTAAGGCCAAATAAAGCGGGAAGTGTGCAGCAGCTGCTGCGGCAGCGCGCGGCGCACGCTAGCGGTCCGACCTGCAGGGCACCGGACAGCAAGGGCAGCAAGAGCAAGGGCCAGGGCTGAACCCGCACATACAGTCCCTTGGCTCCGAACTCGGCCCCTTCCTCCAGCTCCCTGCCTCCTTGTTCGCCCGTCTCCCTGCCTCAGGCACCTGAGCCCGGGACCGCCGCCGCCACGGCCGCTGCCGCTGCCAAGGACACCGCCGCTGCCACCGCCGCAGCCACCGCCGCAGCCACTGCGACGGCCAACGCTGCCGCCAACGCTGCCGCCAGCGCCGCCGCCGTCAGCGCTGCTGCTAACGACGTCACCGCCGCCGTCAAAGCCGCCGCCAAAGCCGCCGCCGAGGCCGCTGGCAAGGCCGCCAACACTACCGCCGCCGCCACGGCCGTTGCCGTCGCCTTCGCCCCCGCCGTCAACGCCGCCAGCCTGGCCGGCTTCAAAGCCGCCGGCTACGCCACCACGGCTGCCGACGCCAACGTCGCCGCCATCGCTGCCGCCGAGCGCGCGGCGACCTCGGCCGCCTACGCCGACGCCAGCGTGGCCGCCATCGTCGACGCCAAGGCCGCCGCCGCCGCCGCCGCCACCGGCACCAGCACCGGCCCCTCGGTCCTGGCGGGGACTGGCTCCGGCCTGGGCGCGGAGGGTGACAACGGCGCGGTACGCCCTGGGAACCGTGGGACGGGGGTGGGGGTGGCTGGGGCTGCAGCCATGGTTCCAGGTCCTTTCACCCCCTGACACTCCCTACTTCCTTCGCCACCCTGCCTTCAGGCTGTCGCCGCCATCCCGCCCCCCGTCGCGGCAGCGGTGCCCGCGGAGGCCAACACGCTCCTCGGGGTGAGTCGGGCTGAGGGCCTGGTAAGGTATCAATATCAGTAGTGTCAGAGGCTTGCATGCAAGCGGCCTGCGGGTGGCCAGGGCAGCAGCCGCTCAGTGCGGGGACGTGCATGCCACTGCGACGGCGACGTCGTCCCCCTGCCGTGCCCCTGCCGTGCCCCTGCCGTGCCCCTGCCGTCCCCCTGCCGTGCCCCTGCCGTGCCATCGCAAACACACCCCTCGCTCCCCCCCACCCACCCACTCCACCCTCCTGCAGCCGCTCGGCGCCGACGACGCGGACGGGCTGCGCGGCGGCTCGGCCGGGCCGCTGCCTCCGCCCCCGGCTAGGCCCGCCGCCGACCCCGCCACCGCCACCGCCTCCGGCCTGCCGGCGGCCGCCAAGGCCGGCTCCGGCCACAGCGCGGAGGCTGCGAAGAGCAACGACGAGGTGCGAGGTTGGGCCGTAGGGGCGGGCCTTGGGAGAGCCCACCTATCTAGGCTAACCTCACCTCCCTCCCGCGGTGTAGGCGAGGATAGCATAGCTGGGCTCTCCCAAGGGCTCTGGCTTCGAACCTCCCACCCACCTCTATCACGGCTCACACTCCTTCTGCTTGCTCCCTTGCCCCTGACCAGGCCACCGCCACCATTCTGCCCCCGGCCGCCGCGCCGGAGCCCGCGGAGGTGAGCCCATCTGGTTGGGATGGGTTGGAGTGGGACGCTTGGGCCCCAGGTGTAGTTCCCTCCATGAGGGAATGGCGCATGGCGCCGACGTGGGCACCTGAGGCTTTGGTTTACGGGTGGTTGGAGACTGCGCGCTTACCCTCTCCTCTCCCGCCCCTTCTGTGACCTCCTCGCCCTCGCCCCCTAGCCTCAGGACGCCGGCGCGGGTCCCTCCACGCAGCCGCGCAAGGTACGGCCGGGCTAGAGGGCGCAATGGGGGGGCAGGCTTCTAGGGACATGCGGGCCTGGGGGTGGGTGCTTGCCACGTCTTCCTGAGGACCTCTTCCGCCCTCCCTGCCCTCCCACAGGCCTCCAAGAACCCCAAGAACCGGTCCGCGGCGCCCCAGTCGGAGGCGGTGAGGCTCGGGGGTACGGTAGCGGGCAGCGGACGACGTGCGTGACGTCAGCGGGGTTGGTCCAGTCTAACTAGGCATCGCTTATTGGGGTTGGGGCTCCTGCCAGGTGGGCCATGTCGGGTCCGTGTTCGCTCGACCAACACCCTTGATCCCACCCTGCCCCCCACAATCTGCCCCACCCTTCCGCAGCCGCCCCCCAGCCGCCCGGCCACGCGGTCCAGGACCAAGGCCGCGGCGCCCCAGTAGCCGGCCCGGGTGGGGCATGCGGAAGGGGTGGGTGGGGGTGGCTGCACGCGGCACGCAGGGCGGGTGGGTGGGCCGAGGGCTTGGCAGCCGCATGGGCCCGCACTGCGCGGGACCTTTGGCGACCAAAGAGGGCGGGGTTACGGGACAAGGAGAGAGGCAGGCGCTACTCGTTCGTGGCATAAGGGAGCTCATGTCATCTCTGCGATCTTCCCCACGCACGCATCCAGCCGGTCAGGGCCGAGAGGGAGCATCGGGAGATCAGGAGTGGCAGGTGGCGCGGAGGGCTGGAAGGAGGGCGGGGCTGGCGGGGCCTCGGCGTGCAGTGGCATGAGTGGAGTGCGGCTCGGGTACCGTAAGCCTCGAGCGCCAGAGGGCGGAGGAGGAGGCTCTGGCCGGCAGTGTCAGGGGTGTTCAAGATGCGTGGAGTGGGGTACTATACACAGGCCATCCTACAGGCCATCAGGGCCGTAGGCCCGCTCGAAATCGCCCAGCAAACCTGCCGTCTGACGGGGTTGGGTTGGGGCAGGGCGACGGGGGAGGCGCCTGGGGGAAGCGGGGTAACAACGATGGGAGAACAGCTACTGCACGGAGATAGGGGGGCGAGCGGTGCGGTCGAGGGTCGTGGGGAAGAAGAGGAGACGAGGGGAGGAGGCGGAGTCAAGGAGAGGCGGAGGGCAGACGAGGAGCGGGGGCGGCCTGTCCTCGCGTAAGAGGCGTCAACGCGTGGCATGAAGGGCGTCAGGAGGGGGAGGATGAAGGGCGAGGTTCATGAGAGCTGAGGATTGCCCCCACGTCCCAACGGCCCATTAAGGCCCCAACCTGCCTGCCTGCCTGCCTAGGCAATGTGAAATTGTGAATGCTGCTTTGCGGCTCCCCGTGTGCCTCTTCACCAGTGGCTGAGGCCCACTGTAGTACGGGGGCGAAAGTGGCACTGGGTAGATGACATTCACGTAGCGCAGGGAGGAGGAGGGTTGACTGAGGTGGTATCGGGAATCGGGCTGATTGGGGGCTGTTGCGTGTCGTTGCCGGTTTACCACTTCCCAGTGCCTTTGCCCGGGAGCACTTGACTCTTGAGCAAGGCAATCTGGCAAGTCGATATCTTCCTCACAGGCTTACACCTCTGCAAAGTCCGCTCCCATCCTCGTCCGACCGGTGCGCCGCCCCGCCCCAGGTGAGGCCCAGGCGGTCCCCTGCGTGCGGCAAAACTGGCGGCTGTGCGGAGCCAGCCGCCGCCCCCCGCCCCGCGTGCGCCCGCGGTCTGCCCCCGCGTGCGCACGCAGCGGCGCGGAGCGGCGGCCGCAGGGGGCAGGGCGGGGCGGCGCACCCCCGACGCCCCACATCCGCATCACACCGCACCTCATACCGGTACCGGAATCCCATCACCTCACCATCGCATCGCGCCCTCCACATCGCATTGTCGCCACCCGACATCGCCTCGAGCCCACTCCACCGTACGGCACCGTACTGCACTGCACTGCACACTGCCCGGGGGCCGCGCTGCCGCCATACGGCCTACCGCGGCGGCGCAAGCGCGGCCCCCGCCCACTGCACCCCGCAGCGCTCCCCCCACGACCCGACCCCGCCACACCGCTCTGCCTACCCCCCGCAGGCCCCGGCCGTTCCGAGGCCCTGCGCCGCGCTGCCCCTGCTGCACCGTACTGCACCGCACTGCAACTGCACTGCACAGACCCTCCGTAGCCCGGCGCCCCTGTCCTGCACTCCCACGTACGCTGCGGCCCGGCCCCTGTCTCAGCGGTGCTCCTCGCCCCCGCCCGGCCTGCCCCTGCCCCTCCGAGGCCGCCCCCAGTGCTGACGCTAGCGCTACTACCAACCTTAGCGGGGGGGCGCCGAGCTCAGGCCCGGCCCCACCCCCGCGCCCGCTGCCATCACGCCAACCCAACTGCGCCCCACGCGCACCGCTCTCCGTCTCCAACCACACAGCCCCCCCACGGCGTTACGCCGAGGCGGCGGTGAGGAAGGGGAAGTCGGCCGCCAGGCGCTCAACGTCCTCGGCGCCCATCTCGGGGTCGAAGAACCGCGCCGCCTCCAGCCCGCTGGCGCGCCACAGCTCGGCGGCCTTGTCGGCACCGCCGGCATCCGTGGCCTGGTGGTGGTGGTGGGGGGGGGGGTTGGGAAGGTGGAGGTGGAGGGGAAAGAGGGTGAGCGGCGGGAGCAGAACCGTATCCCTGAGCAAGTCGGCTTGGCTTGACACACACACCCATCCTCTCAGCCGCGCCTGTTTCTCTGGCTTACACGAGCAGCCCTGAACACACCCATCCTCCTGCATCTTCTCCTCGGTGCCGTCCCTCTCCCTCCCCCTTCTCTCCCCCTCCAAACGACTCACCGCCTTGAGCACGGTTGCCAGGATGTCCTCCCCGGCCACCCCGCTCTCCACCAGGGGGGGCATCTCGCTCTCCCCGCCCTCCTCGTCCTCGCCGCCGCCGCTGCCCTTGGCCTCCAGGATGGGGCGCAGGCAGGGGCCCAGGGACACGTGCCCCTTGGCGCCCAGCTCGCCCACGGCGCGGGCGGCAACGCCTGGGAGGGGGACGGAGGCGGGATTGGGCATACGTGAGAAAGCCTGTCCTGGCCAAACCGTCTCCAGCCCGGTGCACGGGTTGTGAGTCCAGACGGCCGACCCACATCGGCATTAGGTCTCCCGCCTTACATCACCTCCAACCCACATTGACACCGCTCCCTCCCCCAGCCCTGGACCCCGCCACGCCCCTCCCCAGGCCCCTGCGCCCCCAGCCCCACCCGCCGCCTTGGGGTTGTCCTCCACCCAGGTGTGCAGCTCGCCCATGAAGCGCCCGAAGCCGTCCTCCACCGCCGATGACGTCAGCACGCCCTCCGTGGAGCTCAGCTGCTCCACGAGCACCTCCTGCGGGGTGGTAGGAGGAGACAGGGAGCGGGGGTTGGTTTCGTGGCTTCAGGTTTTAAGGGGGTTGGACTGTGACGTAACAAGCCCCTCAGCGAATCCTCCTCCAGGCCCCATGGTACCAGCCGCAGCCCCCTGTCCATTCCTTCACCCCTCCCCCTCCCCCCTCCCAAGCCCCCACCTTGAGCAGGTCCAGCCTCTCCGCGGGCGCGATGCCGCGCACCTCGAAGGCCTCCCGCATGGCTCCCGCCAGCACCGCACCCAGCGGGGCCCCGTCGCCCTTGAGCTTGGCCAGGATCTCGCCCGCCTCGCCCTTGTTCTTCACCTCGTACAGCTCCTGCACCCAAGAGGCGCCTGGGGGTGGAGGGTGGGGAGGGTGGGGAGGGACAACCAGCGAAGTCAGGAGACAGTGCAGAGTACATGTAGGCGGGGTTCCAGGGTCAGGGGTATGGGGAAATGGTGTCGCGGGTTGTGAGGAGGAGTGCAGATGGCGATGGGGCCACCACGCAACCGTCCTTCGAGTCCCCAACCGTCCTCCGAGGGCTCTGCGTCCGGCCTTTAGACCCCGTGAACGGCGCCCCAGTCCTGCCACCACGCCGCTCACCCTTCTTGCGCGCGGCCTCCTCGCTCATTCCGGCGGGCGGCGGCGGCTGGGGCCGCTCCTCAGCGGCGGCGGGGGCGGCGGCGGCGCGCGGCGCAGCGGACGCCGGCGGCGCCCGCACGGCGGCGGCGGCGGCCTCGCGCGCCTGAGTGACGGCGGCGGCGGCAGCGGCGGGCTGCGCGGGGCTGCCCGTGCTGGAGGGGGGGAAGAGAGGGACGAGGTGCACAGCACCAGTCAGAACTCTACCTGCCAACGCGTTCATTCACCTCTTTCCTTTTGTCCCTACAACCCCTCCCCTCCCTCTTATTGCGTCTGCACCCTGCGTCGTCCGCATCCCTCCTCTACCTGCCAGCCCCTTAAGCCACTCCCCTCTCATTACCTTTCAACCCATTCCCCCTTTTATTGCTTTTAGTACCTGAAACCTCCCTCCCACACCCATCCATCCCCCTCACCGGCCCTTGCTGAGGAAGGACGAGGGCCGCAGGGACACCTCGGACGAGGCCTGGCGCTCCATGGCCGCCCCGCGCAGGGGCCGGGCCACCTCGCCGCGGCCCATGAGCCGGGCCTCGTCCTGGGGCGCGGGGCCGCCGAAGCGGCCGCCGGGGGGCGGGGGCGCGTCGCGGCCCATGCCCGGCCCGCCGCGGCTGCCCGGCCCCCCCCGCCCGCCGTAGCGCTCCTCCCGGTCCCGCGAGGCCTGCGCCGCCAGCTGCGCCTGCGCCTCGCGGTGCACGTCCTCGATGCGCTTGGGGCCCTCCACCTTGCGCCGCGCCACCCACTTGGCGTTGCGCAGGTCCAGCACGTCCTGGGGAGGGGCGGGATGGGGTGGGTGGGTGGGAGAGGGGGTAAGCACTGCCGTAAGCAGGTAAGCACTGCCACAACCTCAAGCCAACAATTCCGTTCCCCACCTATCTCCGTCCCTCACCACCTGCCGTCCTCGTCCACCGCACACATCCCCCTCCACTCCCACCCGCCCATCCCCCCACCTGGATGGCGAACTTGATCCGGCTGTCCAGGTTGGGCGACTGGCGCAGGCGGGACATGCGGTTGATGTAGACGTCCATGGCGTTGCCGGCGGGGCCCTTCTTGGCAGCGGCCTCCTCCAGCTGGGAAGAAGATAGGGAGATGGGTAGGTGTAGGGGGAAAGGGCAGGGGCAGGCGTCAGCGCACGGGTTGCGCACACGGGTTGGACTTCTGCCCCCCTCCCCCTTCATGCACTCCAACCCCGTCCTCGCCCACTTTACCCTGCCCCCAAACCCCCCCATTCCTCTGCTGCTGCCCCCCCCACCTGCTTCCCCAGCGTGGTGAGCAGCTTGCACAGGCACTCGATGTCGTCGGGGCGGGGCGACTGCTCGTCCTTGAGCAGCTGCATGACGCAGCTGTGGATGATGCGCTCCGTGAGCAGGCCGCACTTGTACAGGTGGCCGATGAACTGGATGTTGCCCAGCATGCGCCGCCGGGCCTTGAGCTCGCGCTCCGCCTCGGCCGCCTCGGCCTGCGCCTTGGCCTTGGCGGCCTCGGCGGCGGTGGGCGCGGCGGGGCCGGCGGGGACCTCGCCCTCCTCCAGCGGCTGCGGTGGTGGGAGTCGGGTTAGGGTAAGGAAGGGGCGAGGCAGATGTTTGGCAAGATGACGAGACGAGGCAAGCGGGAGATCAACTGGGTGAAGGCGCCGGCTGAACCACCGTTTATCCCCGCCGTGCTTCTTCCCTTCGCGGCAGGCATTGAGCCAAGCCCAGCCGCAGCGCGCCGGTCCCCAGCCCCACGCAACCCCCCCTCGCGGCCCCACCTTGCCGTTCTCGGCCCCCTTGTCGCCCTCCTCCTTGGCCGCGCCCTCCTCCTTGGCGGCCGCCGCCCCGCCGTCCTTGGCCGCCGCCGCCTCCTCCTTATCGTGCGCCTTCTTGTCCGCCTCCTCCTTGTCGTGGATCTCCCGCTTCTTGACGCAGTCCATGGCCTCCACGCCCGCCTCGAACTCCTGCTGGCACTTGTTCAGCAGCAGGCGGCGGAAGTCCACCGGCTTGGCGTTGGCGGGGTTGGGGTCAGCGAACTGGGGCAGCGAGGGGTGGATCTCCCTGCGGGGTTGAGGGGAGGAGTGGGTAGGTGCGTCAGCAAGCATCGGAAGGTGGGGTGAGGCTCGTTCCCCTTGCGCCGAAACTATGCCTCGGCTTCCGCAGACCCTTCAGCCAGCCCTGCCTCCCCACGTCACCACGCCCCCCTCCCCCCATGCCCCCCTTCCACGCGCCCCCTCCTCACTTGCACAGGTTGGCGTACATCTCCGAGAAGGTGGTCTCGGTGAGCGCCTTGTCGAAGATCTGGTTGATGAAGGCCTCCAGGGTCTGGGGGGGGAGGAGAGGGGTGGATGAAAGGGGGGATGGCAGTCAGCTCACGTAACGCCAGGAGAGGGCCCGGGTACAGGTGCGTGGCCACACGTGCCTCGGACCACCCCCCAGGCCCTGTGGCCCCCCACCACGGGACCTCAATCCCCACACACACCTTCTGGTGCGAGATGTGGACCTCCAGGATCTGGCGCTTGAGCTTCTCGTAGTTGTCCGGCGTGAGCTTGTTGAGGATGCCCTTGAACGTCTTCTGCTTCTTCTCCTCCTCGGGGTCCTCGGCAGTCGACACACCCACCTGGGAGGGGGGAGGGGGACGTGGGAAGGTGGGGGTTGGGATCGCGCTAGGAAAGTGAGCGTCGTTGGCAAGACGCGGCACAAGCCTCAGTGCCTAGGAGCCCCAGGTTTCCTCAAGGGCGTGCCCTGTCCATAAGCTTGGCCTCCCACGACCCGGCCACAACCACCCGCGCCCGGACTCCAACCCCACATCACCCCTGACACCAACCCGCTTTCCCCCCGGTTCCTCCCCCCCTCCCACCTGCCAGCGGTTCTCCGTCTTGTGCAGGTTGACGGACCCGCCGTAGCCCCCGGGGGTGGACGAGCCCTGGCGGGACATGCCGCGGCTGCCCTGGCGCTCTCCGCCGGGCGAGGGCGGCGGCGGCGGCCCGCGCCGCTGCCAGCCGTCATCCATGTTGGCCGAGCCCCGCCGGTCCATGCCCTGCCCGCCGCGGCCGCCGCCGCCGCCGCGCATGCCGCCCTCGCGCTCGCCGCCGCCGCCACGCGGGCCCCGGTCCCCGCCGCGCGCGTCCCCGCCGCGGAAGTCGCCGCTGCCGCGCGGGCCCCGGTCCTCCCTGCCGCGGCCCCACTCCGCCTCGCGGCTGCCGGCCCGGTTGAGTGCCAGGCCCGCCCCGATGCGGGTGTTGTCCTGCGGCTTGTCCAGGCCAATGATCTGCTGGTGGTACTGGTCCAGGGGCCTGGGGGGTGGAGGTGTGGGAGGGTGAAGGGCGAGGGTAAAAGGGTGAGGGCGTGTTGGTGTGAGCGGGATGAGGCGAGGGAGAGCCAACGAGGCTTGTACGAGCGGAACAGCAAATGCAGGGAAGCACACAGGGTTGCTGGCGCGCCGCGAAAGTGCAGCCCCCCGAGCTCTTTCTCGAGCAGCTCTCCACCCTAACGCAATCCCGTTTCCTCTCCCCGCCCGACCTCTCCCTACCCCCGCCCCTGCCCCCTCCCCAAGGCTCACTTGGGCAGCACGATCACGCAGCGCGAGCCAATGGCCAGCAGCCAGTCCCGGCTGTAGCGGCTCTTCGAGTCGCCCGCCTCCGCGGCGGCGCCCGACTCGGCGCGCCCGCCCTCGGCCGCCTCGTCAGCGCGCTCCTCCCAGTGCTCCGTCACCTCCTCGGCGGCGGCAGCGGGGGCGGCCTTGGGCTCATCGGACTGCGGGTGGCAGGGTGGGGGTGGGGGCAATGGAGGGATGGGGGGAAGGTGAGCGCTGCTGCGAAGGCCGAGTGGCGGCGCACCTAAGCCCATCCTGACCCACAGCTCCCTCCTCCAAGCCCTTTTTCCCAAAGCCCCGGCCGCGCGCCCACCTGCGCCTTGGCGTCCGCCGCGTCCTGCTTGGGGGCAGGGGGCGGCGGCGGTTCCCGGAAGGCCGAGAGCATGTCGTTATTGGCGCCCTTGGCGTCCGCGTCCTTGATCGCCTGCTTCAGGTTCTTCTTGGGCTTGGAGGCCGCAGAGTCGTCGCCCGAGCCAGAGCCAGAGGCCGTGGCGGCCTCCTCGGCCACTAGCGCGGCGGCGGCGGCGGCAGCGGGAGCAGCGGCGGCAGCGGCCGGAGCGGCGGCGGCGGCGGGAGCAGCGGCAGCGGCGGGGGCAGCCGCCGCAGCCTGAGGAGGCGGAGAGCCATGAGCCGAGCGTTGGACTAAGAGGAGCTCAAAACTCTCGCAATACCTTACACCAGCGCACACATGACCCTCCTGCCAGCCGTCCCTTCACTCTCAGGTTGCCCACCATGCTGTTCGCGCAGGCCCCCCAAGGGAAGTCAAGCTTCCCTTCGCTGCACCACCGCCCACCTTGCTCGCGTCCTCCGCCTCCTCCTCGTCCGAACCGGCATCGATCTGGAACGAAGCGGGGTCCTTGGCAGCGGGGGGCGCCGGCTGCTCCTCAGCCGGTGCCGGGGCAACGGCGGCGGCGGGGGCAGGGGCGGCAGCGGCGGCCGGAGCGGGCGCAGCCTCAGCTGGTGCCGGCGCCGCAACGGCGGGGGCAGCGGGCTTGGGCGCCTCGGGCTCCTTGGCGGCGGCCGGAGCAGCGACCGGGGCCGGGGCCGGGGCAGCGGCAGGGGCCGGGGCCGGAGCGGCGGCCGGGGCGACGGCCGGAGCAGGGGCAGGGGCCGGAGCCGCCGCTGGAGCAGCGGCCGGGGCCGGGGCAGCGGCAGCGGCGGGGGCCGGGGCCGGGGCCGGAGCAGCGGGCTTGGGCTCCACGGGCTTGGGCTGTGGGGTAGCGGGCGCATGGGGGGCGAGGGCGAGGGAGCGGCGGCCTCAGGCGTCCTAGCGGCGGCGCGGAGCCAGCCCGCAGCATCAGCGTCGGGCCCCCGCAAGCCAGCGGGGCAGGGCCTCGGCAAAAGACAAGTCGGAAGCAGATGCCGGACACAAAGCAAGCACGCAGAGGTCCTATACAACGCTCTCCCGCTTTGCTCATTCACCCCTCCTCCCGCACTCCCTCCCCCCACCTTGTGCGTGGGCTCCTTGATCTCGAGCACCTTCTTGGGCGGCGGGGCGGGGGCCGCGGGGGCCACCGGGGCAGCCAGCTTGGCGCCCTCGGCCGGCCGGGCCTCAGACCCGCCCGCGCCGCCCGCCGCCGCCGCGCCGCCGCCAATCTCCACCTCCTTGTGGGACGACGGATCCATGATCTTGAGAACCTTCCGTACGGGCGGCGGCGGCGGCGTGGGCACCGGCTTCGACGACGCGCCGCCGCCAGGCGGCGGCGGAGGCGCCGGCGGCGCCACGGCGCCCGGTCCGGCGCCGCCGACCCCTGGCGCAGCCGCCGCTCCGGTGGCCTGCACGGGGACCGCCGAGGGGGTCGGAGCGGGCGCGGGGCTGGGGCTGGAGGCCGGAGGTGCGTGCGAGGGCGGCGGCTGTGCGGGCTGGGCCGAGGGCACAGCCGAGGGCGCCCCGCCCACCCCGGGCGCAGCGGCGTTGGCTGCGTTAATGGCTGCCTGCGCGGCGGCGGCCACGGGGGCGTTGGGAGCGCCGCTGCCCGAGCCGGCGCCGGGGGGCGCAATGGGGATGGCCATGGGCTGGGGCTGGGGCGCGCCGGGGCCGGGCCCGTAGCCGGCCGGCGGCGGCCCGTGCTGCTGCGGCGGCGGCGGCACGTGGAAGCCGGGGTGAGTCATCATGTGGCCGGGGGAGGTGCCCATCATGTGGGGGCCGGGGCCGTGCGGGCCGTGCGGGCCGCCGGGCGCGTGCGGCGGCTGAGGCATGGGCATGGGCATGAGCACGGGCATGGGCGGCTGGCCCATGCCGCCCGGGCCCATGCCCACCACGGTGCCGGGCGGGAAGAACGGGCCGCCCGCCATGAAGCCGCCGTACTGGCTGGGGCTGCCCACCACGTAGTGCGGCGGCGGGCCGGGCATGCCGTGCTGTGGGGGCCCGTAGCCGCCGTGCTGGGGCTGGCCCCCCATGGACATGGGCGGGCTGGGCTGGTGGGGGTACGGCTGCATGCCGTACGGCCCCTGCGGGTAGCCGCCCTGCACGGGCACCTGCACCGGCATCTGCTGCTGCTGCGGGGGAGGCGGGCCGCCGCCGCGGTTGCCGCCGCGCGGGCCGGGCTGCTGCTGCTGCTGCATGTGCGGGTGCGGCGGCTGCGGCGGAGGGCCGCCGGGGCCCGGCCCGTAGCCCTGCTGCGCCTGGGGTGGCGGCGGCGGGTGGTGGGCGTGCCGAGGCGGCTGCCCGGGCATGGGCCCCTGGCCGCCGCCGCCCATGGACATAGGCGGCCCGGCGGCCTGGGCGTACGGCAGCGGCCCCGTGGCGTTGGGCGGCGGCTGCCGGTGCTGCGGGTGTCCGCCCTGCTGGTGCTGGGGCTGCTGGGGCGGAGGGGGCTGCTGGCGGGGCTCGCGGGCGGCCGGCGGAGGCGGCTGCGAGGGCACTCCCGCCGGCGGCGGCGGGGGCGGAAGAGGCGGGGGCCCGGCCACCGGCACCGGGACCGGTGCCGGCGCGGGCGGCGGCACGGGCGCCGCGTGCGGCACGGGGACGTGCTCGCCGCCTGCCGCCGCCTGCGCCTCGGCCTGCACGGCCGCCGCCGCCGCCTGCGCCATCCTGCTGGGCTGCTGCTGCGCGCGCTCCACCTTGTGTGGGACGTAGATCGGCCCTTCCCGCCCGCCCTCCTGGGCTGGGTTGCCCGACGCGGGCGCCGAGTTGGTCCGGATCACCTGACGCGACTGATGCCGCACCGCCTCCACAGCCGCGGGCACAGCCGTCGGCAGCGGCCCCTGGGGCGCCGCCGGCTGCTGCGCGTCGAAGGCATGTGGGGTGACGGTTGAAGGGGATGAGGGTGGGTCCGCAGCTGGGCCCGGAGGCTCGCCCCCACAAGCCGGCTGCGGGACCCGGCCCGCTCGCGGGCTATCGCCGGCTCTGCCCACGCCAGGCTGGGGCGCTCCTCCGCGAGGACCGGCACGCGAACGGGTAGCATGGCCCTGGCCGTGTGCAGCCGGCCGCGCCCGCTGACTCGGAGACGCAGTGCGAGAGCTTCCCGATCCCGAGCCCCTAGAATCTATGCTTACCTCCTTGGGGGGAGCCACGTCGCCCTCGGTGAAGCTCCCGAACTGGATGTCGCTGCCGGCCTCCGCACCTGTCGCGACAGCAAGGCAGAAGTGAGAAGAGAAAAGCGATCGAGCTAAAGGCGAAATGTTTTGGAGGACAAGAGTCGAGGCTGTGCTCGTGACAGGCAGCGCGCGTGGATCTTAAGCGCCGCCTCCAAGCGCGCTGGTCACGCCCCACCCCGCCAATTGAGCAGGGCGCGCCAGAGGCAAGGCAAGCAGTGAACCTACCTGCAGGCTTGGCAGCTTCGGGGCCGTTTGCCGCCGGCTTGGCGGCTGATTCCTTCGCGACCGGCACAACCGGCTCCGCCTTGGGCGCTAGTAGCTTCTCCTTAAACGAAATCCCAGATCCCCAAGCACTTCCACCTCCACTGCCTGCAGGCGAGGCGGGGCTGGTGAGACTCACGGGCCAAAGACTCGCGACCGCGCAAGTCGGCGCACCTCCAGAGGCTTTGCTTTGCTCCGC
Organism: Edaphochlamys debaryana; assembly: GCA_016858145.1. Lineage (NCBI taxonomy): Eukaryota > Viridiplantae > Chlorophyta > Chlorophyceae > Chlamydomonadales > Edaphochlamys > Edaphochlamys debaryana. The sequence continues at coordinate 1,384,757 of JAEHOE010000014.1, forward strand.
GGCCGGCGGGGATCCGGCCTGCTGCTGCGGCTGTGCTGGTTTCTCCGGAGCACTGCCATTGTCTTGTGGTCTGCGAGGAACCAGGCGCTGTCAGCGCGAGCGCCGATGTACCCGACCGCGCGCAGCACCTACTTCTTTTGGGGGTTGGGGTTGCCTCCACGGCCACCACCAACAGGACCACGGCCGCCACGGCCGCCCTCGCGACCGCCAGTAACAGGGCCAGGGCCCCGTCCGGGCGCCGGGCCCCGTCCGCCCTCACGGCTCGGGGCCATGAGCCCGAAGCTAATGGGTTCTCAGGCCTCTCAACAGTGTGACGCTAGAGGGAGGGTGGGGTTGTGGTGGATTTTGGAAGACTCGGCGCCTCCGACGGGAGAAAGGCTCGCCTCGATGACCTTCAATCGCAGCGCGGGCCCCCGCCCCGCCGTCTCACGCACCCTCTCGCTGCCGCTCACTGTCAACTGGCACAATTTAGCACAGTGATATGCGCGCGCAAAGGCTGGGCAAAGCCGTGTGCGACCAGTCGCGGCCATGATTGAGCAGCTCCAGGGCCCGTCGCAGCACGAGGGCGCTGCCAGGCAAAGCAAAGAGGTTGCGTGCAGGCTTGCGGGCGGGGCCACCGGCGTTTAGGCACGGACACGCAGATGCCGCCAAACGCCGTGTCGATTGGTCTCCGCGCTCCCGAGGTGGGGAAACGGCGCTTGGAGAGGGCGCCAGCTCCCTCCCTCTCGCGCTTGCTAGCAGTTACCCTGGGGGGGGAGTCGGGGAGCAAGTGTCCTTGCCTGCAGGGGGGATGGACTCAGGACCATCTGGGGACTGCGTGTGGGCTGTGCGGGGCGAGGGCTCCTGGAGGCATAGCACCAAGGAAGCAGTTGTCCAGGGCGACAGCGAAGTACTCCCGCAGTCCGGCTGTGGACAGTGTGGAGGACAGGAGCCGACCCCGTGGCGCTGCAGGGCTTGCAGGGGTGTGAAGAGCTGACCTCACGCGGCAGCCCGACAGGCTCCCCCGGATGCCCCGGCTGGCACCCTGCCTTCTTCTCGCGCGTTGCGCCAGCGGCTACGTCGAGTCGTCGGGGCGCTCAGCTGCATCCCCTTTCGTTGTCATCCGAGATACGCTGCACGGCCCCTGCGAGCACGGCACCCCGGCTGCTCGCCCTACGCCCCTCAACCAAGCCCTGCGCTTCATTGATGTCTTCTTCCCCTGGCTGCAGCACTGGCCGGGACCTTGACGTTCAGGCCTTGCATTCATGCGCCCACGTGCAACCTCAACCGCTCAACGTCTGAGCGCAAGTATCCCACACGCCCAACGCCCCGCCGGCACTGCCGGCTGGCAGCCCTCCTCCCAGTCGCCCCGCCCCGCCCAGCGCATGTGAATGAACTGACCGTACGCCGTGCCCTGCACACCCAAACATGCGTGCCGACCAGCTTCCGTCCATGTGGCACATCCGAACGCAAGCCCGCCTACGAGCCATACATGCAGCAGGCCCAATGACCAACAAACAGGAACGTCCATCCGTCTCAATTCCATAGCTTCCCTGCTTCCATGCTGCCGACAGTAGCATGCGGGAATTCACCGCTTCACCCTGCGGTGCATCCATCAGCCATGCCGCACCTACTTAGGCTTGGGCCCCCCGCACCACGCCGCCTGGCCGGGCGCCACGTGCCATCCACCACTCGCCTCGCTGTAAGTTCACGCAGCCAGTACTAGGGGCGATGCCTCAGCGGGCCAACGCACAGTCCATCAGCAGCAGTGAGGAGCCGCCACAAACTCCCCTAAGGCACGCCCTACTCGGGGCACGCGGGGCCGTCAGCGCTGCCCTGCGAGCCACTCCACACCTCCGCGGGCCCCTTGCTCTCCGCATCCGACGCACTACGCATGCTCTGCTCGGTCGCCCGCACCGCTTCGTCCCAGTCGACGCTGCAGCCGTTGGCCAGCGGCCAGGCGAGGACAGGCGCGGGGTCGGTGCTCGGAGCCGTATCGTCCGTTACCCGCCTCCGCCAGCCAGCGAGGCACGTGAAAAGCATCTGGCCCCCGTTGGGGCCAAAGGAGACCCCCAGGCGCCGCAGCACTGACATCGTCCACAGATCGCCATGCCTAGCAGCTGCCCAGTATGGGTAGGGATAACCCTGTGCGGGTAGGAAAGCACGCAACAAGGGTCACTCTGCGTGGGGAGCCGGGCACGCAGCAAGGGTCAGGAGGCGGGGTAGGGGGAAGCCCAAAGCTGCTGCCAGCCATACCACTCCCCTCTCACCGGCTTGGGGCAGCCCCGCTCGGCCAGGAGCTCCAGGGCCGCCCCGCAGCCCGACTTGGCCGCGTTCTCCCACGCCTCCTCGTCCACCTCACAGCCTCGCTCCAGCAGCCAGGCCATGAGCTCGACGTTGCCCGAGAAGGAGGCCCAGCGGAAGAGCTCTGAGGTGAAGCCTCCGATGGCCCCAGCGCCGTACGTCTCCACCAGCCAGGAAAGGCCGGCCAGGGAGCCCGACAGGGCTGCACCATGTGCCATGTTGACGAGCGGCAAAGAGCGCTCGCCGGCAGCTGCCGTCAGCGCTTGCATGGCCTCAAGGCCACCCTCCCCGGCACGGGCAGCTAAGGTCAGGGCCGCAGCTGTGGGCTGCACCCCCCGCTCCAGTAGATACGCCACGACCAGGGCGTCACCCCTGCGCGCTGCGGTCTCCAGGACCATCGTCTCCAGAGTCCCGCCCCGCGCCCGGAGCCACACCAGCCTCCCCACCGCAGCGCTGCCGGACAGGGACTTCACGCATTCGTCCGCCGCGAAGAACAGGGTCTGCGCCGGCGTGCAGCCCCTCGCGAGCGGAAGGCGCACTTGTCCTCCCAGTCGGGGGTGGCGCTGGTAATAGCCTCCGTTTGTATGTGCACGCGTAAGAAGACATCCCGTGCAGCCCCGCTTGCCCTGGCGGGATACAGGCGCTCCCACGCCCTCTGCAGACCCGCAAGACTGCAGCCCTTCGTCGCTGCCTCTAGAGCACCGAACATTAAACTGGGCCTGCGAAGGTGTGCCTCCATCAGCGTCCACGCCAGCTCCTCGTGCCCCTTGCGCAGGGCGGCGCAGGTGAGCTGCTCAGCGTCGGCACCCGCCTGCAGGCACCACCTGGCCACCTCCTCGTGACCCCCGGCTGCGGCCGCTTTCCCAGCGCACGTCGCAGTATTCATGCTCCAGTCAATTTCGCCACGATCCACCAGCCACTGGCACATGGCCAGCTGGCCAGCCCCGGCCGCCGCCGCAACGAGGAGTTGGCCCAGCGTGAGGGTCTCCGCTGACTCGCATGAGTAGGCATCAGCAGCAAGCGGGAGCCCCGCCTCCGCCAGCGCCACCTCCAGGTTCGCCACGTCTCCGCTGGCCGCAGTCCGGCCCAGGACCCCCCGCCGCTTCGCCAGCGTCAGGCCCCGGCACACGCGCCGGAACTCGGCGGCGAAGCACCAGCGCGGCACGGACCAGGCGGGGTCCACCTCAGCGCGCTCCGCGAACTGCTGCGCCGTGGCCCGCTGGACAAGCCGCATCGTGCAAGCCACCTCGTCGGGAAGGCAGCTAGCGATGTGGTCGACGATGCCGGGCAGCCAGACACGCGAGGTGCCGTCGTCATCGGCAGCAGCATTCGTGTCGTTGGCGGCATTCCGGTTGCTGGGCGCGGGCAACGTGCCCGCGAGCGCAGCCTGCTCGGTGTCGCTCATTTGAAAGCAGCCCTATGGCTGAAATCCTGAACAGAGGCGCCCGAGCCCAACTGGATTCGTTAAATGTGTTCGTTGAGGGAACCTGGCTTCGCGCCTTTCTGCGTGCTGCAGGCTTGTCAGGCGTTCTATGCCAGTGGAGACATGAGGTGCAAGCGACAACTGTCTGGACCTGGCCGGACACACCCTTCGCTCCATCATCCCGCTCCCCCTCCTCCCCGGTCTTCCTCCTGACAAGTTGCGGCAGCGGCTACGTCGACGCACTCAGCTGCATCACCCGCCATCGCTCTGACTACTCTGCATGGCGCCTGCGAGCGCAGAACCTCCCGCCGGCCCTCGTTCAGGCCCCCAGTACGGGTGCTCCGCTCCCCTGGCTCCCCATAGCAGGCGCTAGCCCTGGCCCCTGACGGCCCCGCCGGTCTTGCCTGACTCCTCGTCCTCATCCTCTTGCCCGTCCCCACAGCCCGAAAGAAAGCCCAGCTGTTGTTGGTTACAGCGGCCTTAACTCCAAACCGTTCCCTCCCGCCCCGGTCCCTTCGCGTCCGTTTGGCGCTGAAACCAAGCCGGCCCGCGGTGTACCTGCCGCTCCCCGCATCCGCACCAGCGCCGCGCCAGTCCAGGGTCCTGAGCGGACTCTCCCACCAACCCTACCCTGTCCTGCCCTCGTGCGTTTACAGATGGCGCTACCCCACGCACGACAGCCCTATTCCACTGTGCAGTTCGTCCCCCGCACGTGCATCCATGTATGCCTCCGCGGTCCTCACAGCCCCGCAGCCACGGTCCCCACGGGGATGGCAGCACGGCTGGGCGGAGCACACGGGCGCGGCTCAGCTCTCCTTGGTGGCGTCTCGCCCCTCACTGCCCCCCTCCCCCTCCCCCTCGGCCTCTGCCTCCGCCTCGTCCTCGTAGTCCCGGTGCGAGGGCCTCGGGGCCCGCTTGGGCCTGGAGGGGGCCAGTGGGCCCACCCCCGGCACCCAGGCCAGGGCCGACACCGCCCCGTACGTCACCACCATCTGGGGGGGGGGGGCCGGGGGGGGGGGGTCCAAGGATTGAGGGAGGGGTGGGGTGGGGTGAGAACAGGGGGGAGGAGGCGGGGAGCGGGTGATCATGTACATTCGGCAACCGGCCGACAAGACGGCAGGCAGGGGCGGGTGAAGAGGTAAGGGGTCGACTCGGGATGGGCTGTGAGGTGCGAGCGGCAGGGAAAAGGGAGAAGGGAAGTCTGTGGCTCAGTGCACCGCAGCCTGCTCCTCACATCCTGCATCCCCTCTCCCCTTCCCCTCCTTCCCCTCCCCCTACCCCCCCCCGCTCACCACCTGCACCACCGCCAGCACCGAGAACACGGGCCACAGCGCTATCATGAAGCTGGGGAGGGGACGGGGCGGATGGACAAGCCTTAATGAGGAGGACGGGGCCGGTTGCTGCACGGACAGGACAGGATAGGACCGGACCGGACCGGACATGCGGGGTTCCGCCGATGCATGGGAGATGGGGCCTTGCTCGCAAGCCCTCACCCCGCCCTTGCAGGCCGCCCCCTGCCCGCCAGCCTTCCTGGTGACAGAGTGGCCGTGCGGCGTTCGGCGCGCACGCAGTGATCGGCTCAGGCCCACGCGAGATCAGTACTGGTACCCCAGAGTGATCCTGTCCCAATATTCTACTCCAGCTGGTAGCGTCTTTCCAGGTATGCAAGGGCCCAGGCGACTTGCCAGGAAGTGCAACAGGAAGCGATGCTTGAGCTCGGGGAACATAGTCCTCACGTAGATGCAGTGCCCTAGCAGCAGCATCTCATAGGGGAGCGACTTGTAGGCGCCATACAGATCAGAGGCCGAGGCCACGCCCAGGAAGGGCTCGACGATTGCCCGGCTGGCTTTGAGCACGTCGTCCATGGCTGCTAGTCGCGCTAAGATGTACCGGTAGAGAGGAGGTAGGGGCTGGCTGCTCGCAAGCCCTAACCCTGCCCTTGCAAGCCACACAATCTCCTCCCTTCCCGCTTCCTCTCCCCTCCCCTCCCCTCCCCCCCACCACCCCCACCCCCCTCCCCCCTCCCCCCTCACGACACGATGCTGCACAGCATGGTCACCGCCGCCACCGGCACCGCCAGCGTCTCGGATCGGGCGGGGTCGGCCACCTTGCACACGTAGCCCAGCCTGGGGTGGTAGGCGGGGGTGGGGGGGTTACAGGGGGACGGGCGGCGGCGGGGTCACGGACGGAAGGGAAGGAGAGGAGAGAGGGCAGACCCAAGGACCTCAGGAGGAGATGAAGACCGAGAGACTGAGTGTCCCATGGCTCTCCGCCCCCCACCACCCGTATGACTCACCAGCCGTACACGTACAGGAAGAGCAGGCCGTTGAAGAGCATGTTGATGAGCCCGAAGAACGTAAACAGCCTGCGGGAGGGGGGCAGGAAAGTGGGGGGAAGGGGATGTTCAATATAGGCCCTTGCGGCATGCGCCGTCTGCGGCCCTCGCACCCCTTGTGTCCCCCACACACCTGCCCTCGCCTCGCACCTGCTCTCCTATCAAACGGCCTCAGCGCTGCCCCGCATGGCGCCACGTGCGCTACCCCCCCGTCGGATGAGGAGAGCGCCGACCCAGCACCAGGCCCCAGCGCCAGCCAACCCGGCCCGGCCTCCCAGCACAGCCGGCTGGTGCCCGGGCTGCGGCCCCCGAGCGGCAGCCCCCGCGCCACCAGCCCGGGCGCAGGCACAGAGACAGCCGGGAACGCCGTGCCTGCTGCGCTGCCGCTGCCGCTGGTCCTGGCGCTGCTGGCGGCCCTGCTGCACTGCGCACCAGCACACTCTCCCCAAAGCGTTCTCGCGCCCTGCTGAAGCATCCCTCCCACGGCCTGACAAGGCATTCCCGACCCCTCAACCCCGCTGCTCCCTGCCCCACTTTCTCCGCACGCGCACTCCCTTCACCCTTTGCACTTCACCCACCCGCCCGTCACGCGTAACCTCCCCCGCGCCCCCCTTGTCCCAGGGTATGCCCCTGCACCTCCCCTGCCCCTCGGTCCTGAACCGCCCCGCCCGCCAGCCGCCTCACTTGTTGACTCGGTCATCCAGGATCATGAGGCTAAGCAGGTCCCTGGTGCCGTTGCCGTACACCACCTGAGGGATGGGGGGCTGGCATGGGTGGGATAGTGCGGGGGGCAGGAGACGGTGCAATGGGGGGCTAGGGGGGCCGGGGCCGGGTGCAGGTCAGGTCGGGTCAGGGAGATTCGCATGGAGAGTCGCCTGCTGACCGCCCAAGGGGCAGCGGCCTGCGCGGCCCACCGCTCCCTGTGAGGAGTGCTGCAGTGCCTGTCAGGGGGCACGATGAGCATCCGCTACGATGCCGTCAGAGCGGAGCTTGGTGTCGCTGCTGCTCACACAAGTCTTCGGAGGGCCCCTCAAGGATGGGTACCCCAGAGGGGGTCCCCCGCATCCTCCGTTGGCCCCCACACCCACCACGACTATAGCCAGTGCCGCCCAGAACAGTGACTCCAGAGTGGCTTTACGCCGCGTCCACGCGGCAGCAGCCTTCCGCTTCTGGCGTCGCTCCTCCCGCGTGTCGACGCGAGGTTCCGGCGCCATGCTGGTCGATGCGCCTGTCGCTGCACCTGCGCGACTGCCTAACGCGCACCAATTTTGACTCCAGAATGCGAACGCGTCTTCTGCTGGCCCTTGAAGTGCTTGACCAAGCGTCCGCTAAGAGTTGTCTGCAAAATGCGCGCGATCAGAGCTCTTGCAACAAAACTTAGCAGTATTGTAGGCGCAGTATCTTCACGGTCGTGCAAAGTAGCAAGGACTCTCGAGGGCAGCGGGCTTGGTATGGGGCCATGGAGGGGGCAGTGCGTGAACACACGCTGGAGCCGATGGGAGCGGTCACATGCCCGCCCTCACCCTCCTCCACGGCCTGTCCACCGGCGGCATACTCTCACACGCACGTTGGCACATCACCTCACCCACGCACTTTTACACATAGCAGCGAACACGCCGTCCCTAGGCTCACGGCAAGGGCGCTGGCAACTGGCCGTGGCTCCTGATGAGCGGTGTGACCGCGCCCCTTGTTACCCCGCCCGCATCCCTCCCAGACGAGACGCCCCTTGCCGTCCACCAGCGCCGCCACCATCCGCCTTCCGCCAGCCGACCCCCCCCCCAAATACCATGGCATCATCACAGCGCTAGCCCAGGATGCTGCTCCTGGGAGGCGCAAATAACCAAATACGGATGCTCCAGCACCCATGGCTGCACGGCGTGTACCCCGCGCTCACGTTGGGGAAAGCGCTTGGCTCCAGCCCCAATAATAGTCTCCTTGGCCTGTCTCCGAATATTCTCTTCGCCCATGCGCTCTCTCCCAGGCTCATGCACCACGCGCCTTCTTCGTGCCCGCTTCATGCGGCTCCCGTCCCAACCGCCCCGCCCCTGCACTGTCTTTCAGCGCCACCCTTTCTGCCCATCTACAAGCTCCCATGCGCAAGGACACTGTCTCATCCTTCCCAACTAGCCCCCTCGCGACCCCGTCGCACGCGATGGCCAACGCAACGCCCTCTGCCCCTCTACCGGGCCTTCTTGCTCTCCGCCTTGGCCTCAGCCTTGTCGCCCTTCTTCTTGGCATCGCCCTTCTTGGGGTCGGCCTTCTTGCCGCCGCCCACCGTGATCCACTCGCCGCCGCCGCCGCCGCCGCTCTTAACCACCGTCACCTCGGCCTTGGGCGCCGACACGTCCGGGGCAGCCTGCGCGTGGGGCGGGAATCGCGGTCAATGGGGGCCGGGGAAGGAGGTGCTGTGCTGAGAGGGCGCGGAGGCACAAGGCCAAACGGTAGCGTCTCAAAGCCCCATCGTCCGGCCACAAGATGCCTTGTACCCATTCCCGCAAACCACCGCCTCCCGGTCTCCCAAGCGCACCTCGGCCGCCTGCTTCTTGGGCGGTGCCGCGGGGGCCACAGCCGCGGGCGCCGCGGCGCCGTTGGCCTTGGCCACCCCGTTGGCCTTGGGCGCAGGGGCGGGGGCCACAGGGGCGGGGGCGGGGGAGGAAGCGCGGGCCACGGGCGCCGGAGCGGGCTTGGGCACGGGCACGGTGGGCTTAGCCGGCAGGGCCCGGGGGGCGGGCACGTCCGCCTTCTTGGCCGGGGCCGGGGCGGGGGCGGGCTTGGCGGGGGCCAGGGCGACGGGGCCGGCCGTGGGCATGGGCACCAGGCTGGGGTGCGGAGGGCGGGGGGTGACATGTTGGCGTACGCGGGGCCAGCGGGGTTAGGGCCCGCCATCCAGGTGTTCGTAGCCCGCCTGCAACCCTTCCTCCTGTCCTAACAAGCAAGCACCTCTCCAAGCCCTCCGCACCACCCTGCAGCTCCTGCTCCCACCTGAGCGTGTGCAGCACGCGGGCGATGGGGTAGGTGAAGTCCGAGGCGGCGGCGCCCAGCAGGTCAGACACCACCGAGTGGACCAGCTGGGGGGAGGTAACGGGGGGGGGGGCATGAGCGCTCGACGTGGAGCAAGCCACTGCTTCGCTAGTCTCCAGCCCATAGCAGTCTCCATGACCCGCGCCTCAGCGTCCTCCCTGACGAAGCCCCGACCCCAAATCCCTTCGCCCTCCCTCCCACTCCTCCCCCACCCCACCCCACCCCCACCCCACCAGCACGGTGATGAGCACCGCCGCCGCCTCGGCGCTGGTCAGCAGGGCCGTGGCCTTGCAGGCCGCCCAGTACCCCGCGGCGCCCAGGAAGGCGCTGCGCCACACGAACCCGGGCGCCGCCAGCTCCGAGGTGCCCGGCAGCACGCCCATGCCCCCCCGCAGCGCGTCCGACAGGAACTTGCCGCCGCAGCCCGCCAGGGTGCCCAGGATGAGGGGGGCGGCCAGCACGGTGGGGTACATGGCCACGGCCACGTCCACCTGGGGAGGCAAAGGGGGGGACGGGGTGAGCGGGCGCGAGGGTGGGGGGACGGGGGCCGTTCCATCCTCGGCAGCTGTATGGCACTAGGGATGAGGCCCAAGCTTGCGGCCAACAACAGTCGGCGCTTGCGTACGTAACCTCTAGGCTCTGCCTCTGCTTCCGCCCCGCCCCCCTCTCCTTCCCCGCCATCCTCCTCCCCCTCCCCACCCGGGCGATCATGAGGTTGGCCCGCATGACAGTCACACAGGCCTTGGTGAACATCTGGGGTGGGGGAAAGCGGAAGGGGGCACGTGGGTGGAGCTCGCTGGTGCATGGAGTCACGGAGTCAGGGGAACTTAGAAGGCAGTGTCGCACGAAAGCCAGTGGAGAGCCACTCGAGCGACGCAGGGGTGCAAGCCGCAGGCCTTGGGAAGGGAGACACACAAGGTGCGACCCACACGCCGCACACGCCCCCGCCAGGCCCGGTAGGTGGTAGCCCCCCCGCCCTCGCCAGGCAGGCCGTTGCTGCCTGCCTGATTCAACAGCGGCACCGCCCGCCCCCACCCCGCCGCAGTCCCGCAGTCTCACCCGGACGGGCAGGAAGGAGTGCAGGCGGGCTGCCAGGTTGAAGGGGCAGTAGGCCATGACCCACCTGCGAAAGGGAGGGGGCGGGTAAGGGCGAGGAGGAGGGAAAGGGGGAGGGTGAGGGGGCACATACATCGTGGTGGGCAGGCAGGGGGCCTCCCGGCCGCTCTTCGCTGGCTCCAAAGAGCCAGGTGCTGCCTCCACTCCATCAGCGCCCCGTGCCAGCTTGGATCCCTCGGTCCTCCATCGACCCGAAAGCCCCTGGCGCCTCACCAGCAGATGGTCAGGTACACGCCAACCTGGTTGTGCGCCAGGATGTTGATGTGCGCCTTGTCCGGGTCCTGCGGAGGCGGCAGGGGAGCCGCTGTCAGGCTGTATGGGAGCGGCAGGCTGGATTGCAAGCAGGAGAAGAGCGGTGCGCCTGCGACGGCGGCCTCGGGGGGCGCACAGGGGGAGGCGCCCTCCGGTGCGGCTGGCGGCTGCCCGTGCACGTAACGGCTGCACGCCACGCTGCAGCAGCTCACCGTGATCAGCAGCGCCGTGAGCATACCGCCGCCGAACCCAGCCAGGTAGGTCACCTAAAGGGTGCAAACCAAAGGGCCCTGATCAGAGGGCGACGGATAGAAGAGTGGCCGCGCGGCGTTCGGCGCGCACGCAGTGATCGACTCAGGCCCACGCGAGATCAGTACCCCAGAGTGATCCTGTCCCAATATTCTACTCCAGCTGGTAGCGTCTTTCCAGGTATGCAAGGGCCCAGGCGACTTGCCAGGAAGTGCAACAGGAAGCGATGCTTGAGCTCCGGGAACATCGTGCCCACGTAGATGCAGTGCCCCAGCAGCAGCATCTCATAGGGGAGCGACTTGTAGGCGCCATACAGATCAGAGGCCGAGGCCACGCCCAGGAAAGGCTCGACGATTGCCCGGCTGGCTTTGAGCACGTCGTCCATGGCTGCTAGTCGCGCTATGGAGCGCTGGGTGTTCTCAGAGGTGGTGGGTATAGGTAGAACTCGGGTCGAAGCGACTTGCCCTTGCCAGCCAGGGCAGAAGTGCCGCACCCCATCCGGCCCCCACCGTCTTCTGAAAAGGGGACTCCACCAAAACGTTGAGCTTGCTGGGGTCACGCACGACCCACACGCCCGAGCTTCACACACCTACCTGGCTTCAAGCTCACCGCCTGCAAGCCTATCACCCACCAGAATCACTACGATGGCCGCCTCCGTGCTCCGGGCCCCTCCGGCCAGCCTGAGCGCTCCCAAGACGTCCTCGGTGAGCACCTAGAGCCTCCACTGCCCACCTAGGCTCTGGCACAGCACGGGGGCGGAAAGCGTCGCTGCCACAGTTGCGCGCTCCAACAGTTCGCGGCTTTTGCGCAGGCCGTCTTTGCTCGCCCTGCTTGCTCGCGGTGGCACCGTGTGGCTTTTGGTGGGTACTGGGTCCAGAGGGGCCAGGAAGCCTACTCTGACTGAACGGCTGGAATGCGGTTGCGCCTTGGCGCGCCGCTATCCGCGCACCACGAGCTACCAGGCGCTCCCCTGGCGCCATCGCTTGGCCCAACGTAGCTGAAGGGCGTTCGGCGGCGCTGGGCGCTTGCTGCCTCTCCGGCCCTCGCTTCACTTCGCGCCCGCTCGGCTTGCAGGTGCCCAACCCTCTGCGCTCCAAACGACCCGGTCGTTCGTCACCGCTCGTGCCTCTGGGGGCGTAATAGACGCTCCCACCACCATCTCCAAGCCCGAGCAAGGGTGAGCATGTTGCGCGCGGTTGCGGGTCCGGCAGGTCAAGCTCCGTCCGTCGGTCTTAATTGGTGATGCTCTATACAACTGCCAGCACCCGAGAAGCGCCGTGTCCGCTCGTTTGGACGCCACCTTAGCAGTCGGTGGCTTGCAGCGGAGCCTAACCTCCGTGCTCGCCCGCTTGCAGAACCGAGAAGTCCTTCAAGCGGCCACCAATCTACAAGGTCTTCCTGCACAACGATAACTACAACAAGCGCGAGTGAGCGAGGCGACGGGGCAGCGGGGCGCCGTGCTAGGGCTTCGCGACGGCCTGAGCGCGCCGCCTGTCCTGTGCCCTCCGCCGACCCTGCGCCCTCGTTCCCCTGTGCTCATCCCCCCCCCCCGCCAGGTACGTGGTCAAGGTGCTGCTCAAGGTGGTGAAGGAGATTACCGTGGACGACGCTGTCGTAGTTATGCAGGTGAGCCAAGCAGTAAGGGAGAGCTGTGGTTTGGGCGCGTTCAGATCGAGCACCGTGGTTGGCCTCGGGTGCCTTGAGCACCGGGCGGCCTCCACCAATGCGTGGATGCACGCAGTGGCGTCTGCACAGTTCTGGTCAGGCTTGGTTCCCCTTTTTGACGATAGCCAAACCCAACCCACCCTGCCCCGTCCCCGCAGGAGGCGCACGAGACGGGCGTTGCGATGGTGGTGGCATGCCCACAGGAGAACGCGGAGCGCTACTGCGAGGGCCTGCGCCTCAACGGCCTCACTAGCACCATTGAGAGCGGTGGCTGCTGAGCCGATACGACTGCCTCTGCGCCTGCACCGGGCCTGGCCTGTAGCAGCGGCCTCGGAGCGGCGCCGTTGGGCCAGAACTTGAGCGTCTAGTGCAGACTGTGAGCGCCAATAGTTTCCGCAGGAGGAGCGACGTCCCGCTGGGCTTCCCTGCCCGTTTTGCATCGGGGCCCGTCGGTGGATCCCTGAGCGGCAAGTGAGCCATGGTATGGTGCGTGGGGCGGAGGTGCAGGGGTTTGCCTCCCTCCTGTGAGCAGCCAGGCAGCCTGGTTGAGGCGCGCCCTGGGACCGTGGGCCATGTATGAGTGACTTGCCGCGGGCTAGAACCTTCGTGATCGCTGGGATATGCTGGAGACGAGAGCCTAGCCCGGCCGCGAGCCCTGCTCGTCAAGGGCTAATTGACGCAGCGGGTGCCCGTGTTTGACCGACTGATGTTTCCTATCAATGTATCCGATGTGAGTGCATTGCGTGTCTGCCTCGAGAGGATCTTCTGGATCTGTGTAACTCTGCTGTAAGGTATTGCTGGTAGGAGTGTGCTCGTGGGTTGGGAGGTCATGTGTTTCGCCGCTTGGGTCGATGCCACTGAGTGTGCGTGAGGTAGGGCTGGTGAGCGAAGGGGCCTGAGGGTCACATGAGTCCAATGAGGTAGTCTATTTAGGTGGTGAACTGAAGAGAAGACAAGGGACGGTTTATGCTTGGATCGGTGAGGAGGAGGACAGCTTGGTGGAGGGATGGTTGCGAGATAGCGAACCTCACCCTGCAAGACACCATGGGTTGCCTCCTTCCCGCGCCCCTTGTGCGCGACTGGGCGCTTCCTCTGCACCACCGCTCCCATCCGACCAGGCCCTCGCGTGGCAGTGTGTACGGTACGACTCAATGTGCGCAAATACCCCAGCCGTGCAGTCTGCTGACACCAAGCTTGAGCCCACCCCACGGGTCATCCTGCCCTTGCTGACGCTCTGCACAAGCTAAGCCCCCTGAGGACTCGGTGTGCACGGGGCTGACCTGCCTGTATGTTGGGTGGGTTGCAGCCCGCAAGCGTGCCTGTGCAGAAGGTCCGCGCTCGAGCGCCGTAGGCCGGGGCAGGGGCAGCAGGCCATGCGTGCGCGCGTCCGCCTTTGCACTTGCACATACCTCCTCCTAGTCCTCCTGTTCATCCCCTCCTCAATGCCCTCATGACCCCCTGCTCATGGCACTGAGTCGGAGAGCGAGGTTGCCTCAAGCAGTGTTGCTATCTTGGCTAAGTTTACGATTATTAGCCAAGTGAACTTGGCTAATTCGTGGAACCTGAGACCTTTGTCCCTGAGGAACTTGGCTAACTTTCCTGCCGAGGCACCTCTTTTCCTGACCAGTACTTAGCTAATCTTTGGGGTGTGAGCAAGGCGTGGACCCGATAGGTAGGGCTGGCAACCCGCAGAGCCGCGCGGCAGGGTGTGTGCATGGATGAAGCGCCTTCCTGTGGATGTAGGGCGTGTGTCGCAACCTGCGCAGACCTGTAAGCACCCTACCTGAGAGAAAGGACTCATTGTGCCTGCGCCGCCCCCTGTCTGTCACTTGGCTAAGTAGGCCGGCTGCAGCGCCTCAGTCCTTACATGCACTTAGCTAATCCGGCCCATCCAGGGGGGTTTGTCCCTGGAAGACTTAGCTACGCCAAAACAAGATATCAACGCTGGCCTCAAGTGCCAAGCGCCCCATGCTGCTTCGCCTGCTCGATGCGGCTCCCTGCCACGGTGTTCATTGCCATTACCACCCGCCACATTGTTCCCTCAAGACGAGCATGCGCGTGGGCGCGTGGGGGAACAACACTGGCCGCTCCCGTTGCACCACCGCCCACACCCGACAGGTGTCCCATGGCCGTGACGTAGTGCAGGTGTCCGTAGCCAGCCACCGCCATTTAATGCACGTATCTTGCCCCTGACCCCCCACCCCCGAGATGTTGTTGCACTTTGCTGGCCCTGCTTTTCGCGTAACCTCGTCTCCCGTTTCCCCTTCCCCCTGCCCCCCCACCCCCGAAAGCTGCTGACAGGAATGCAACCCCCTCACGTCTGCCAAAGGAGTGCCAGCCCCGTACGCCTGCCAATGGATTGCAACTCCCCACGTCAGCCATGAGAAAGAGGCCCTTCGCAGCTCCATGCCCCTAGCCCACGTCAACCCTGCATTCCGGCTGGGCCTGCAGCTTCCCCACGTCCTCCACACACGCGCCCTTTCAAGCCCTCCGTTCCCGCTGCACCTGCACCCCTCCCGCTAGTTGAGGTACGCCACCCCGCCCCCGTTGCTTTACTCGTCGCATCACCGGCTGGTGGGCCAGACCAGAGAGGGAAGAGGGATGGCGATGGAAGGGGCACGTGGGGGGCGGGGGGTGTTAAGGGTGGGTCACATAAGAGGGGGCTACGGGGGATGCAGGAAGGGGAATCCGGCCTCCGCGCATGCCTAGGCAGTTGCTCGCAGCAGGATGCAGCTGGTGCTGCCGCCAAGCCCCATGCCCCCGCCCGCCCTGCTCCCCCTCCCCTCAAACGCTCGCACCTGCTCCGCACCCACCTGGTGCAGCAGGCTGCTGAGACGAAGGTGGGGCCGGGCGGTGCGGCGAGCGGGAGGAGCGCCTGGGCGGGTCCAAGGTCGGACCGGGCTGGGGCAGCCCCGGCGGCGGGGGCCGTGATGGGCTCGGGGGCCTGCAGGCGGGAAGGGGCGGGTAGGGCGGGTCAGTTGGTCGAGGTTACATGTAGGGCGCGGGGGGTCTGAGGGGGCTGCAGGCTGGTGCGGCGGGGGCAGGAGGGAAGAGGGAATCCGGCCTCGCCCTGCACCAGCCCCGGCAGGCACCTGCGCCCCTCCATTGCCAGCATGCCTTTGGCAGCTGCCTGCAAACCTTCAACGGTCCCATCACCTTTCTCCCCAGCCCTCACCTTCACCCCTACCCGGGGACCGTTGCCACGTCACCACCCGCCCCCGCCGCCCGTCAGTAGCCGCCGCCCCAGCGTCCCGCATCCAGCATCCATGAGCGGTCAAGCGGCGGCGGCGGCTGCCCGGCGGCGCCAGCCGTGGCGGAGCCGGGCGCAGGGCAGGCGGCGGCACCCTGCGGGGACGAGTGCAGCGTATGAAGGCTCAGAGTCGCTGCCCCGGCCCCGAGACCACCAGGGCTGCCGGCCCCCTCCCCCTCCTCCTCCTCCTCCCACCTCCACGCCTAGTCGCGTGATCCACCCGAGCTGCACCAGGTTGTCCTGCGCATGCAGAGCGGGTGCGAGGGCGGAGGACTGCGGCCGGGGCCGCATCGAAGCATGGCTCAGGGCGGGCCGCCCCACACGGCAGGACAGGCGAGGGGCAGGTGCGGTCCGTGAGACCGTGAAGATGGTCAGACTGCGCAAATTGTGAGACCCTGCTCGGACACACACACCTGCGCTGCGCGCCTCGTGCTTTCGGTTCTGTATCTAAGGCCGGCCGGCTAGTCGCCGCGCCCACGCTTTCCCGGCCATTACACGAGTAGCCCTGAACACACCTGCGCTGCTTAATCGGCCGCCTCCGCGGTCGTCGGGATCTGCGAGAGGGACGGCCGGGCGAGTGGCGGGTAGCAAGCGCTGAGTACGGCAGCCCAGGTCCCTTGTGCCAGCCTGGGTCGCTAAACGCAGGCAGCCCCAGGCCCAGCTCCATTCCCCCAGCCGCAGGGCCCCCCAGCCTCACATCTGCTTGCTCCACCTGCGCGTCTCGTAAAGCAGCCTCCAAGGCCAGGAGGCCGCCTGTCCAATGCCGCCTACCTCTGCTCAAGGGTAGCAAGGTACGGCGGCAATGCGCAAGCGGTACACGGGTGTGCAGACAGACAGACAGATGTTACAAGTGTTGACCGACCCACACGCTCCGTTGGGGCCAGAGTCTGGTCACACCAAGGACTTAGATTCGACTCGCTCTCTGCTGTAAGACACGATGGAAAAAGCGCCCGAGAGCACGAGGACATTGCTGCCAAAAGGAGCCTATATCACCTCCATGAAAGCATAAGCCAGACTCTTGCCGAATCCGCTCATGCAGGGTGGCACGGCTTCCAAAACAAGCACGCCCGCTAACCCCCTACCCTCGTCCCCAGCCAGGCCCCTTCCAGCCCAGGTCCATTGAGCCTGGACCTAAGTCTGGACCTAAGTCTCACACACGCGGATCACCCCCGCTTCCGGCCCCCCTTCCCCCCTCCCCCTTCCCCCCACCCCATCCCCTTACCGCCCGCAGCCACGGGCTCCCACGTCCCCACCCCCTGCCCCACAACTAAGCGCTTCGCTTCGTTGATGTCTTCTGCCCCACCGCTGCGGCCGCCAGCAGGAGCACCAAGGCGGCGCATGCCGGTGTACAGCGGCTCCTGGCTCCCCGCCCAGTTGCAGGAGCTCCTCCGCCCGCGGGGCCAGCTCGGCAGCCGCCTCTGCCGCGTCTGGGCATCCCCCTGCCCGGGCGTCAGCAACCATCGGGCTCTCCTTACTTGTGGAACCCCATGCGCTGCAGGGAGGGCACGGGAGGGCACGTCGCCCACCAGCCAGCTTGGCTCACGCCGGCTAGCGCCTGTGGGCTGTGGCTCCACCGCAATAGGCACCGCCCTCGGCAGCTGAAGCCTCGCCAGGGCCGCTGCGCGCAGGGCCCCCGCCCCCTACACCGCCCCACGCACCGGAGGACCGGGCTGCAAACAGGGCGTGTGAGCCATCACCCCCTGTTTATTCTGGCCGCCAGGGTGTTCTGCGCAGCAGCCAGAGCCAGAGACATGGGACTAGGGCGTGGCCGGCCCTTGGCCTCCGGTAGCAGCAGAGAACTTGGGCTCGCAGCTGGTCAGCCGTGCGTGGAGACACGCCCTCAGAGTGCCTGGAGCAGACAGGGAGCCGCCACCGTCCGTTGACCCACCACGTGCCAAGGGCTCGCCCCTCCTCCATCCGTGTTGAGCCACCCGCCGCTGCCCCACAATCACATACGGTAAAAGTGTACTGCATCCAGTCCGAGAGTGGGCCAGTCTTGATAGGGCAGGGCAGAGATAGATCGAACGGTCATGGTACGGCCAGCTGGAACGACGATCCCCTCCCTTCAGCCCCTTGAGCCGACCTGCGTCCGACCACGCCCGTCCATTCCCGTCATGCCTGCCCACACGCAGCGTCCCCACGCGCGGCGGACTGGGCAGCGCAGCGTGCAAGCACGCCTGTCCACAGCCCAGCGGAGTCCAAGCTAGGTGCGGCTCTGCTGAGCGCGCAAAGCCTGCGTCGGCCGCTCTTTGAAGCGGGAGCCTGGCCGCGGCCGCCTTTCCGCCCTGCTGATCCCTGATCCCTTCGGGCACTCGCTCGTGTTTGCGATGCATTGAATGGAGCTCTCCTGACTTGTGTCACATCTGTCACGTTCTGCATTGCGCCACTAGTCCAGTGGTGAGGATATTTGCCTTCCAAGCAAAAGAGCGGGGTTCGATTCCCCGGTGGCGCAAGATCATGCATGAACGTTGGTACATGAGGTATTGTACAGATACATCCAGATTATATATCGATACAACTAATGATATGCATCTATATTGTGGTTGCCACGAGAAGATTTCACTAGCTATGTGTCTGGCCTGGCTGATAGCCCACCACAAACCAATGTTTTTACATCAGCACGGCCGAGCTCCGGATATTACCCTTTACCTCTTGCTGTGCATCTCCCCTTCTCCCGTACCCTCTGAAGAGCGACCGCACCGTGCGTGTCAGTGAACGCTGGCAGCAACCCAACGGCTCGAGGGGCCGCAGGGCCCATGGCCAACGGCACTTGAGGGCTTGACAGGCTCCACCGTTGACCGGGTGGTGCGCAAGCGAGTGAGGACGCTGTCGAGCCTTGCCGGGCAGTTCCAGCTTCCAGGCTGCCTGAGTGCCTGGGCCAGGCACCTCTCCCTGAGCGTCCGCGGAGCGGCGCTGGGGTATGCCCGTATGCCTGTGACTGGGCTTACTTGCAAGCAGGTCAGGAGCTTAGAACTTAGCAATGAGCGCATCCAGGCAATCCAGGGCCTGCTTGGGGTGTGTCTGGGTGCGGCTACGAACAGGGTTCAGACCCTCTCCAGCAGGCTGCCGGCCATCAACGGTGCGCCTCGTGCCGAGAGGTGTGCGGGAAGAGCGGGCACTTGGCCCTTCCGTGGCAGAGCAATTTCCCGTCTGCGCAGCTGCCAGAGCACCTTTGCGGGTCACGCTGTGGCTCGCACTGGTGTACGAGTAGCTCTGTTTAAACGTCGAAAGTAGTGGAGCACAAGGGCCCCTGGTCACATGCAGGCACGACACAGTCCTAACCAACACAATGCACCTACCGGTATTCCTACTGTACCTACGGTCACGCGGCGCCACACGGGCTTTAGGGTGGAGCTTCAGCACTCCAAGCTTGCACATATCGAGAAAGAATGTTTAGGGGTTGCGGAGGACAGGCGAAGGGAAGTAGAACCCGCAAAAAGAAGCCGTCAGTCTCGACCATTTCACACCACAGCACACCTGCCAATAATGGCTGGGGCACTCGACGGCCCACGCTCCTCAAGACGACGTCCGCACAAACGGGAAAAGTCAAAGAGGACCGCACAAGGTAAAATTAGCGAAAGCCCGTGCGTGGTCGTGCGATGCAACCACGGCACATGCCACGGGGCGGGGGCGCCCCGGCCAGCCCTGGTCCAAAGAAACGTGTTTGTCTGCCTGTGTTGTTGTCTTCTCACGGCGCCCTCGCGGCGCCGCCACCTGTGGAGCCCGGCCCTCTGGACGACCCCTAGATGGAGTCCGCTGTACTGCCCGGCTCCGCCTGCCCCCAAAAGCCGTGCACGGCCCGCTCCTGCTACAATATGTATGGCGCCGCCTGCTCCCCCCTTCCCTTCCGTGCCACGGCGGGCTCCGCCTTGCCGCTGTCCGCCTCGGCCCCCGCCCCTCAGTCCTGCTCCCCCTCCAGCCCCCGCACCACCACCCCTGCGCCCAGCCACTGCTGCAGCGCCAGCTCGCACAGCACCGACCGCCGCCCGCCGCCGCCCAGGCGAGCCACGGCCGCCAGCGCCGCCTCGGCCGCGGCGGCGCCGTTGCCGTCGAAGCGCGCGCGCCGGGCGCTCAGGCCCGCGCCGCCGCCCGGCGCCGCCGCTGCGCCCATGGCCGCCATCCACTCCGCCTCCACGGGGCCCAGCGCCGCCTGGGAGCCGCCGCCGGCGCCCAGACCACTGCCCGCACTTGCGCCGCTGTAGCCGTTTCCGCCCGCGCCCGGCCCCTCCTCGCCGCCGTCAGCCGCGCCCGCGCCCGCCAGCCCCAGCGAGCCGCTCCGCGCGTGGTGGTGCCCCAGGCCCCGCTGCCGCCGCTGCTCCTCCGCCAGCATGCCGGCCAGCGCCCGCACCGCCCCCGAGGCCACCACGGCGGGGGCCAGCGGGGCGCAGTCGCAGCTGCGCGCCAGCAGCCAGGCCGCCAGCACGCGGCAGCGGCCCGCCTGCCACGAGGGCGGCAGCGGGGCCCAGGCGGGCCCGAGCAGGCCCACCAGGGCTCCCACCAGCTCCAGCGCCCGGGAGGGGTGCGCAAGGCCGGGGGCGGCCTCGCGGGGGCCCGCAGCGGGGGCCGCCGCGTCGCCACCGCTTGCGGCCGCGAGGGCCGCCGCGTAGGCTGCGGTGAGCGAAGAGGGCCCGGGCCGGCCCAGGGCCATGGCGGCCAGCTGCAGGGGCAGGCCCAGGGGCTCGGCCCCGTGTGCTCCCTCCGCACCCCCCTCCGCCTCTTCATCGTCGTGGCAGTGGTGTGCGTCGATGGGCTCGTGGCCCTCCGCTGCGCCCGTGAGCATGGTGAAGGCGCCCAGCAGCGCGGGCCGGGGCGGGGCGGGGGCGGCCGCAGGGGCGGGGGCAGGCGCGGAGGCGGAAGCAGAGGCGGGGGTTGCTGAGGGCGGCGGGGCGGGGGAGCGGGGGGAGGTGGAGGTGCGGCGGGGCAGCAGCACCAGCGGCGGCGGCTGCCAGCCGAGCTGCGCCGCCGCCGACGGCGGCTCGTGGTGGTGATGATGCAACGGCGGCGCCGCTCCCGCCACGGCCTCGAGCGCCTCGTCGTCGGTGGCCAGCAGCCGCAGCAGCTGCAGCCCCCAGTAGCGCCCCGCGGGCTTGGCGCCGGTCAGCAGGCGCAGCAGCGCGGCCGCTGCGTCGTCGTCCCGGCCCAGGCAGCGCTTGGCGGCCGCGTCCCCCGCCGCCAGGTGCACCAGGGCCTCGGCGGCGTGCAGGGCCGTGGAGGCGGCGGTGGGGCCCGAGGAGGGCGAGGCGGCGGAGCCCAGGCAGCGCTGGAGCGCGGGCAGCGCGCCGTGGGAGACCAGGTCAGCCTGGGGTGCGGGTGGGAGGGTGGGGGTGTTTGTTGCTGAGCTGGGGGCGGGGATGGAAAGGTGGGAGACTAAGGAATGGCTGCACCAGTGGAGCCCACACGGCGGCCGTCACTCGGAACCCGATCTCCAGGCAGCACCTCAGACGCCCCAGACCTGGCTGCTCCCCCGCCCCCGCCTCCATACCCCGCCCCATTCCCGCCCCCGCCTCCACGCCCACCTGCACGTTCGTGTACCGGGACAGGCTGCACAGCACCGCCGCAGCGAACTCCTGCACCGCCCCGCTGCCGGGGCCCGAGCCGGCGGCGCCGGGCAGCAGCGGCGACGCGGCGGCCGCCGCGCCGCCCCGCTCCCCCGCCCCGCTCCCGTGTCCGTGCACGGGCGCAGGCGCGGGTGCGGCCTTGGCCAGCGCCACGAGCGCCGGCAGCGCCCCCGCGCGCACCACCACCGCCGCGTGGCGCTCCTCCTGCTCCGCCAGCAGCATGAGGCAGGCCAGGGCGTAGGTGCGGGCCTTCTCGGTGCCTGGGGTGGATGGGGGGAGGGGAAGGGAGGAGGGGGAAGAGGCGGGGAACAGGGTAAGGAGGAGAGAGGGCGGGGGTGGGGGTGGGGGTGGGCAGCGGGGGTAGGGCAGGTACTGCAAAGGGTTCCCGGGGTGGCACAGCCAAGCCCGGCCCCGCGCGTAGACCCCGCGTACCCTCGCTCTCGCTTTCCGCGCTGCGCAGGGCGGCGGCGCCAGGCAGGACTGGGAACGATGGGGGCCGCTTGGCAGGGGAGACTGTGGAGGCGGGCGGCCGGGCACCGAAGGAGGGGGGCTGGGCGTGGGCGTGGTTGTGGCTGTGGTTGTGGCTGTGGTTGTGGCTGTGGGCGTGTCGTTCGCGCGTGGCTACAAAGCCTGGGGATGAAGGCGGCGGCGCAGACCGGTTCGGGCGGGCGGCAGCTGAGGCGGGTGTGGCCCTGGGAGCTGGCAACCCATATTCCTACCTCTAACATCCTCAACAAAGCTACCTTGCGCTTGCCATACTCCTCTCGTTCACAGTTCCCAGCCCCGCCCTCCTTTCCCTGCCCGGCCTGCCCCAGCCCAGCCCAGCCCGGCCTGTGCTCACCCCTGCTCAGCAGCGGCACCAGCGCCGGCACCGCCCCCGCGCCCACGATGTGGAAGTGCATGTCGGGGTTCTGCGCCAGCACCGCCACCACCGAGGCCGCGTGCTCCGCCACCAGCGGCCCGCGCCCGCGCTCCCCGCGCAGCAGCGGCAGCACCGCCGCCACCACGCCCGCCTCCTTGAAGGTGCCGTGCGTGGGCAGCGCCTGCGCCAGGATGGCCAGCAGCCGGCACGCGTGCGTCTGCTCGTCCTCGCAGCCGCGGCGCAGCAGCGCCAGCAGCGGCTCCACGGCGCCCTCCTGCGCAGGGGGCGGGGTGGGGTGGGAGAGGGGTTGGGGACGGCGGTGAGGACTGGTTGAGCAACTGGTCTAAGCAGCGCAAGGCGCAGCAACCACGATCCCTAACTCCCTAGGCCTAACTCCTCAGCCTCGCTCCCCCCTCCTCTCTTCCCGCCCCCTTCCCCACTACCCCCAAGCTTCCCCCCCCCCCGCCCACCCGCACTGCGTCCATCTGGCACTCGGGCGAGTGGTTGGCCAGGCGCGCCAGCACCAGCAGCGCGTACATGCGGCTGATGGGGTCGGGGCCGCGGGGGCTACCAGCACCACCCGCTGCCGCCCCACCCTGCCCCTGGCCCCCCGCCAGCACCGCCACCAGCGGCGCCACCTGCCCCAGCCGCGCCACCGCCGCCGGCACCCCCCCCGCCAGGGCCATGTCCAGCAGCAGCGAGGAGGCCATGTCCCGGGAGGGGCGGTCCTCGGCGCTGGCCAGCACGCGGCACAGCGCGCCCACGCCCCCCGCCTCCGCCACCGCCAGCAGCGCGCCCTCGCGCCACCGCGCCGCCGCCTCAGCCGCCGGGCCGGCCGGCGCGTGCGCGTGCGCGTGAGCGCCGGGCGCGGGCGCCGGGCCGCCGGTGCCCGAGGCCGAGCCGGGCGGCGCCCTGCCCACCAGCTTGTAGGCCGCGAACACGGCCATCTGCGCCAGCATGGGCGGCCGGCAGCCCATGAGCGCCACCAGCAGGCCCAGGCCCCCGCCCTCCACGGCCGCGGCCGCCAGGGGCGGGTGCCGCGCCGCGCGCACCAGCAGGCTGGCGGCGAAGAAGGCGGCGCTCACGTCCGCCGACCAGCCCCCGCCGGCAGCCGTCACGTCGGGCGCGGGCAGCGGAGGGGCAGCGGAGGCGGGCGAGCCGGGCTGCGGCGCGTGCTGTGCGCCCGCGACCTGGGGCAGGCGGCTGGCCCTCAGCACGCCCAGCGCGCCCCGCACGGCCGGCAGCAGCTGGTCAAGCAGGTGGGGCGCCAGGGGGGCGGGGGGCGGCGGGGGCGGGGCGCCGAAGGGCAGCAGCGGCTGCTGCGGGGCCGGGGTCGCCTCGTCAGACAGCAGCCTGCAGGTGGAGAGGACGAGCAGGAACGCGGGGGATAGTAAACGGGGTGGCCAGCGCATGATCACACTCCACGCAGCCACGCTGCACAACCGCCTGCAACGCTGCTACACGCGTTGCAGCCCCTCCAGTCCAGTCCAGCCCAACTCCGACCTCCCGAGCCCCGCGCCCTGCCCCGCTCACGTGCACAGGCACTCGAGCGCCAGCCCCGCCACGGCCCCCGGGCGGTAGGCCTCCTCGCTCTGCCCCGTGGCGCGCGGCAGCAGCAGGTCCGACAGGAAGGGCAGCAGCCCCGGCACCGTCAGCGCCTCGCGAGGCCGCAGCGTGCCCCCCACCAGGCCCCCGTGCAGCCGCTCCAGCAGCGCACGCCGCCGCGAGGCCGCCTGCGCCCGCAGCGCCGGCAGCAGCGCGGGGCCCAGGGCAGCGGGGCCCGGCTCCGAGGAGCCCTCCCCGGCGGCCGCGGCCGCTGCGGCGGCGGCTGCGTTCTGAGCGATGGAGGCGGCGAAGAGGTCGCCGCCGTTGATCTCGGCCAGAGCCTGGGGGGGGAGGGGTGCCAAGGAAGGTTGGCCAAGGGGCGAGCGGTGCGGGAGGAGGCGAAGGCAAAGGCCAGGTCAAGGGCAATAGGGCGGGTGCAACAGCCTTGACTGCTTGTGCGAGCCCCGCGGCATGCATGCATGTGTACTGGGCTGGACTGGGCGGGATGTGGGTCGCGGGCTGTGCTCGCCCTCCCACCTTGGCGATGGCCTGCAGCTCGGGGCTGCCCAGGCCTCCCCCGGGCGAGCCGCCGCCGCCCAGCAGGCTGCCCGCCAGGCCGCCCAGGCCCCACAGCCCGCCGCCGCCCTCCTCGCGCCGCGGAGAGCCCTCCTCGGCGCCGCCGGCCCCCTCATCGTCGGCGCCGCTGGAACGCCGGCGCCGGGGCAGCACGCCGCTGCGCCGGGAGCCCGAGCCGTCGGAGCTGCGCCGCTGCCGCTCCGCCTCCTCACAGCCCGGCGAGGCGGCGGCGGGGGCCGCGGCCTGGGCTGTGGCGGCCAGGGGGGCTAGGTTCAGCCGGCGCCGGACGGCCGACTGCGCGGTGGGGCTGGGCGAGCCAGTAGAGCTAGCGGGCGTGTTGGTGGACTGCTCGCCCGCTCCGCCCCCGGACCCGGTCGGCGAGCGAGGCCGCAGCCATGAGCCACCAGAGTCGTTGTTGCCCGATGGGCCTGGGCTGGAGAAGCCAAACGACGGCAGACCGAACGGCAGCGCGGCGCATGCTTGCGGCGTGCGTCGACTAGGTGGACTAGCGAGCTGACGAAGCGGCGAGCTACTCGGCTGTAGGTTGCGAGTCACTGCCTTGTGGGGCGAGCCCAACGTAGCGAGCGCGGTCTGCATTTCCTTGGGGCTCGCAACGGGGACCTGCACGGGCATAAAGGGACCCGTCGGGCCCGTGACGGGAGCGCAGTTTGAGCACCACAGTGTAAGACCCACGCGAGCTGGGCACTCGCCACCGAGCTGCAGCCGGGAGCTTGCAGCCTGCCTGGCGTGACCGGAACCCAGACAGCCTGCGGACCCGCGCCGGCCCCAGGGCTTCTCCTAGTGCAGCCCAGGTCCACCGTATGGTGCTACTGACCGGTAAGTGTTGCGCAGAGCTCCGAAGCCGGCGGAGTCCTGGCAAATGGACAGCGAGGTGCGTCTCGAGAGAACTAGCTCCTCTTCCTACTGCAACATCATACTGGAGCTAAGCGCAAGCACAATGTGAACGGTAGCTATCCAGGTCGAGGTCCTTAGCGAAAGAGGAAAACTTGACTGCGGCCCAGTGAAAGGCCGCTGTTTGACAGCCACTACTAGCTGCTGTGTGGGTAGCGACCTATTCTGCAGCCTGTGTAGGGTGTGCAGGGGGTGTTGGCGGAGGATGTGTCGGCCCTCGTGCTGCAGCCCCTCCGATTGCCTGTCGTCGGGTCGACCGCACAATTGCTGCAAGGCGTTAGGGCGCGCAGGAAGGCTGAAACGCGTGTTACGACATAGCCGTCCGTGGTCTGGGGCGTCATTCGGAGCTGAGCGGCAGTTTGCTTGCGGCTTTCGACAACTGCCACGACTCGCTGGTTTGCGCCGCGCATAAGCGATACGAGCTCGGTGGCGCCACCTCTACCGCAAATTCTTGGTTCGGGCCAGTCTTGACTCGGCGTGCGAGGTTGGCCGCCTCGACATGCCCTAACATGCGTCCGCTTCCCCGGCCCTCCCGCTCCGAGACCATCGCCCTAGCCGCCTGCGCTAGCTGCTCCCAACATGCCCACTGTGTTCAGAAGAAGGCACAGTCACCTGCCCCGCCCCGCGCTTCACTTCCAGTTCACCCCCGCATGGCGCTGAGCGAGGCTGAGCCAGCGTTGCCAGCCGCCCCAGGACCCCGGCAGCCCACAGAGGGCCCTGAATGGCTTGGATGATGGACTACGTATTCTCTACCCACCCGAATCTACTCAGCCAGCAGGCGAGATAAACCCTTCACCCCTGCCCTCAAAACACTCCAACCCACCAAGCGTACAACAGCGGTCCAGCACCCTTCGACTCTTCTAGCCTGCCCACCGCGTTTGACCCTTACCGTGCCCGCCTCCGCCCCTCATCTCCCCTGCTGCATATCACCTCGAACCCTCTTGTCATACCTGCTGCGAGCTGCTGCTTCTTGGCGTGGAGCGTCCCCGCTCTCACACCCTACGGTTCGGCACAGGTGTCACCCCTGGTTCGGCAGT
Source organism: Edaphochlamys debaryana (assembly GCA_016858145.1). Taxonomy (NCBI): domain Eukaryota; kingdom Viridiplantae; phylum Chlorophyta; class Chlorophyceae; order Chlamydomonadales; genus Edaphochlamys; species Edaphochlamys debaryana. Next base: position 1,410,841 of record JAEHOE010000014.1, read on the forward strand.
ATCGGCTCACTAGTGCCCCCCAAGGCCAAATGCCCAGTGGCCTCTGGGCAGCTCCCGAACGCGGGCGTGCCTCATGCTCGGCGCCACCCAAGCAGCGGAGGTACTAGCTGTGAGGACGGCCTTGAGGAGGGGTTCACTGCTGGTCTTGAGCCAGTCACAGAACCGATGGCCCCCTTGTTCCTGACACAGCACCCCATCCACCTGAGGGCTACTTCAAGGGTACTGAAGTAAGAGGTGCGGCCAGCTCTGAGCCGTTTGCTGCATGCCGTGACGGGCGTATGGCTGCCTGAGGGACAGCTGACGGGCTGAAATGCGAGTCCTTTCCTGTCCTTTCTCTCCCTGCCACACCTCCCACGCCTCCCAGGTGGGGCCTGCGTCGCAACCGGGAGAGAGAGAGAGATTACGCAGGCTGATGGGGGTGGGGGCGTCCAGGCACGCAGCTAAGTCACCAACCATCGGTGGGGTCACACCAAAGGGCAAAGGGTCATGCGGCGGCAGCGGGCTGCAGCACCAGGCGTGGTACTCCTGCCCTGTTACATCCCGTATTGGTGAGCAGGGGGCGTGGTCGCACAGCTGCAGGTAGGCGCGGTGCGGGGCGCAGGGCGGGGTGCAGCGGGGCGCCGGCGCGGTACAGAACGGACACGTGTGTCCGTGTGTGTCTCCGGCGCCCACCGCGTGGCGGCATGTCCCGCGGAGCGCGTCGCGCGCCGCGACATGCCATGAACACCACTGGTTGACGTGAAAGTCTTCTTCAGTATACGAGCTCGGCAGATGAGAAACCGCGTCCGTCGCGCGACCTCCGTAGCGCGACGGTTTGCGCAACGTACTACCTGTAGTGTCATGCGGGCCGGCGCCGAGTTTGGCTCTTGGACGCCTCTGAGCCATACTGTTGTCTCTCAATTAGAACAAGGAGGTTCCACCATCCCTCCTTCGGTGGTCCAACGCTCCGCCCCCACGCCTTCGGCGCACGGAGCCGAGGCATCAGCCCAGTAGCCCAGCGCCTCTCCCGCCCAACCCCTCCACAACTCCACAATCGATAATAGACTGTGCTTTCTGTACACTTCGATCCCACCTAAGCCAATTCCGTGTTCGTCGCGGCGGGTGAGATGCCCTTTCCGTGCGCATCGCGCGCCGAGCAACGCCGCCTGCTGGACGCTTAAGCGAGCAAGCCAGTGGCCCGGAATCTGTCCTGCGTAGCGTCGCTGGTGCCGTGGACCAGCGAGCAAGGCAAACGGGCGCACGAGCTCACACTGGAATCGCCTCGCGCGCAGGCTTTCTCCAGACTCCAGCAGCCATGAAGGCGATCGTGCTTGTCGCGCTCGTATGCGCGGTTGGGCTATTCGGGTTACCAGCGGAAGCACGACGGTGAGCGCTCGGGCATGTCTGTGGGGTGGGGACGTGGGGACGGGAGGGATGAGAGCGCCCTGATGCGCGTCAATTTCCGGGTGGCACGGCAGAACCTAAAACTCCGCCGCCCCCCCCCTTCACCGCAGGTCGCTGTCAACGGCGGTGCCCGGCAAGAGCTTCCCGCCCTACAACTGCGAGGACGACCCCTCGCTCAGCCCCTTCCGCCTGGAGCCCGCCTACGCCACCTCCCCCAGCTCCAACGGCGTGCGCATCTGCTTCACGGGCGCCCCCCCGCAGCCCTGCCCGGCCGCCCACCCCTGCTGCTCCCAGGCCGACTTTTACAAGCTGGAGATGCGCGTGCGGCCCGTGTGCCGCCGCGCCATTCGCTCGGTGACGGTCAACGGAGCGCCCGCGCCGCTGCCCACGTTTGAGACGTTTGGCGTGGGCCACGAGCGCGCGCTGTTCAAGATGCCGCGGCTCAACCTGACGCGCGAGAGCGTGGCGGGGGCCAAGATCTGCATCACGCTGCGGGACCCCTGCCCCAACGTGAGGCGCAGGGAGGGGAGGGGGAGGAGGGGGGGAAGCTGGGACCGACAGGGTGAAGGGAGAGGGGGGTTGAGGGTTAAGCTGGAGGGGAAGAAGGGCTCGGCGCCCACGCCAGAAGCGGCTTCGGTGTCACACTCTCTGCTCCAACTTTTCCTTACTGTCACCCGCGGCGCAGATGGCCGCCCTGTGCCCCGAGGGCGACGGCTCGTGCCTGTACGCCATCGGCACCAGCGCCAAGTGCAAGTGCTGCCCGGTCAACAGGGTGGGCCTGGCGCCGCCGCCGCCCGCCCCGCCGCCGCCGCCTCCCCCGCCGCCGCCCCCCTCGCCCACGCCGCCCCCAGTCCCCGCCCTCCCCACCGGCGCCGGCGGCCGCCAGCCGCCTCCGCCCCCCAACACGGGCGGCTTCCCCTTCTGCCAGTGCGACAAGACCCCCGCCTCAATGCCCTTTGCGCTGGCGGGGGCGCCCACGCACGCGCGCTCGCCCGGCGGCGCCAACCTGTACTGCTTTGCGCTGGAGGGCCGCGCCTGCGCCGACCCCGACAGCCCCTGCTGCGCCTCGCGGCTGCTCAAGGTGGAGTGGTGGAGCTTCGACACGTGCCGCGGTAGCGTGCGGGCGTACATCGACAAGATCCAGTACCCGGTAGGAGCGAGGAGGAGGAGGAGGGAGGGGAGACGGGGAGCAGTAGCAAGGGGAGAGGGGGAAGGGGTGCTGTGGTGGGAGGGGGCAGCATGGGTTGCTGGGATTGAAATCGGATGTGGGCGTGTGCGAGCGCAGAGCGTTCTGTCTCGCACGTCCAGCTGTCTGGTAGCTGACCGCCTCCCTTCGCCCCATCTCCTTTCAGGTGACGTGGGACCAGGGCGGCACGTTCCGCCTCACCAAGCTCAACTACTCGCCCGGGGACGTGGCGGCGCGTCCCAAGCAGCTGTGCATTGAGCTGCGCAAGGGCGGCCCCTGCGACACCATTGAGAAGTTCTGCCGCGGCCCCTCGTGCGTCTACTCGCTGTTCGACACGGCCACCAAGAGCTGTTGCCCCACCGCCACCGTGCCAGAGGCGCGGTAGCGGACATGAAAGGGGTACAGCAGGCTGATGGATGGTGGATGGTGGTTTGAGCGCCTTGGGGGGAAGGAGGCGGGCAGCAGGAGACCCTGCCCTGCCGTGCCCTCCCCTGGGGCGCTCGCCTTGAGAGCATGTGAGCAGCTGAGAGAACGTAGCTGGGTGCGGCCGCTCCCCATCCCCCCTGACGGCATGTGGCAGTGAGGGGGTATGGGGAAGGGCTCTCGATAGGTTCAGCAGTAGGGCCCGAGTGCCGAACCCAACCCAACCCAACCCTTAGCACGGGGGAGGTTGCTTAGTCACTCGTATGATTTCCTTTGTCGCTCAGGCGTCCCTAAGGTGGCCTGGCGTAGCTTGGGGCTTGGTGCAGGAGGAGGCACACGTTGCCTAACAATAGGTGTTGGCGTAAGTGATTGCGTCTAGAGCACTAGACAATCACAGAAGTAGGCGCGGGCCAGGTGCATAAGGCGGTGACCGGAGGTGGCGTGTGCGGAGTAGGCATGCGCAGGACGCGGGCCTCAGCACATGGGCGCCCGCAAGGGCAAGATAGGGGGTAGGGCAAGATAGGTAGGAGTCGGTCGTTGGTCCCTAAATTGACTGGTGGCGATTGTGTCCACCCTAGCAGGACCGCTCGCAGGACTTGACTCTAGGCAGTAGGCTTGAAGTTTGACGAGTGCCCTTTACATGATCTAGCAGGACTGTAGGTCGCCCTCGGCTCAGTGAGCCTCGGCGCCCCACCCGTACGGCTGCCCGAATGCTGGCAGCGAGTGTAACGCATTGGTGCAGCAGACCCGGCCTCCCCTGCACTGGCGCACGTCCGCACCCGAGCGGGGCGGGGCGTCCTCGGTGCGCCGTACGATCACGTGCGGTCTGGGCCGTTCTGGACGCTGCAAGCAGCGGACAAGGACCTCACCTGGGCTGCTTGGCAGCTGGGACCTGAGAGAGGCCCCGTGGTCCAGGTCGCCGGAACTCGGGTCAGTCCTGCGCGCAACGGCACGCAATGCCTCCTCCCCGCTGCGGCGCTGCCCTGCAACGTGCAAGCCTCTCGAACCGACGCCCGCAATCACCGGAAGGCCTGGAACCTTCCGTTGCCAGTCGAGGGCCGAGTCGAGGGCCCAGTCCGTAGGGTGTACGTGCTACCCGCCACAAGTACCACTATCTCTGCGTGAGGGTGGATCTGGATCTTGGCCACCGTAAGGCATCTGTCTGGCTGTCTGAGGGCACGTGCGAACCCGGGTGCTGGGTGCCGAGGGGGCGTGGATCCACAAGCGGGGCGGGGGCGCCGGATGGAGGGACACGGGACAGGCGGGAGAGGCGGGGCTACGGGTCATGGGCGGCGAGGGGCTGTCACGCGTGGAGGCACAGCTATGCGGTATGCGGTACCGGCCCCTTGACGGCACCAACGCGTGCCAAGCGTCGCCGTTACGGGGCTGCAAGGGCCGGGGGACGTGGTGCATGGTGACGTCGCTTGCCGTCTTGGGCAACTGTGCGGCGTCCAGGTTGCATGCGTGTACAACACGTGACTGCCCGCCTGCGTGACCCCAGCGCGTGCAGTCACGCATCGGCCTCCGTTGAGGACCACCGGAGGCCCCGCAGCTCTCACTCCTGCCCCGAAGTGCAAGACAGCCTTGTTGCATGTGCACTGTACGGAGGCCATGCCCACTCGCAGCTGCCCACCACCCCACACCCAAGCTCCTCGATGCCCAGCATCAGACTGTCTGGAAGAGCCATCATCGCATGCGTGTTACACAAGGCATACACGCAGGCATCCAGTAACGCAGGACAGCCCACAGCACAGCCCGCATCTTCCAGAGTCAAGCGCAGGCGAGTGCCCCGAGCGCACCCTCCGCTGGTCTCTCCTTGATGCCCCCTCACTGAGTTGCCGTGCCCCACCCTTCCCGAGCATCCGTGGTGTCTGCCAGCCCCGGCATGCTCTCCACACACGCTGCCCTCAGCCCCCTGCACGGAGGTATCACCGCCTCCCCCGGCCGCCTCGCCCGCCCTGGTTCCCCTGCCTCCGCCGCTCCCCGCGCCCCGCCTCCCCGCTCGCGCCCTCGCGCCCCTCCTCCACCCTGTCCCCCTCCTCTCCGTCCGTGCCGTCCGCCGCCCGCTCCCCCGCCGCCCCCAGCGCCCCGCTCCGCAGCAGCTGCCAGGCCAGCAGCTGGTCGCGGAGGGAGGCCACGGTCTGCAGCGACTCGGTGTGGACGGCTCGAGCCTGCGGTGGAAGAGGAGGGTGGAGGGGGAGGGGAGGGCGCGGCTGGGTGTGTTTTCCGAGCGACGGAAGAGCCGGGGTGCGCGCGGGTGGGGCAGTACACGCATGGCGGGAGCGAGGCCGCAGGGCGCGCTGGGGCGGCTGGGTAGGCAGGGGAGTAGGCATGAGGGGGTGCACCTAGGGCGGGGGGCTGCGGTGCGGTCACGGGCTGGGGCCTCTGGGGGCACAGGCACTCTGGCGGGACGAGGGCGAAGGTTTGGTGCCCTCAACGTCGGCGCCCTCCGCACCTGCGCCGCCTCCCTCGTCGCCGCCGCCCTCACTGCCTCCAGGTTGACCTGCAGCGCCTTGCGGGGGCCCGGCGCCTCGGGGCCGCCCTCGCCCGCCAGCGCCGCCGCGCCCTCGCCTGCGCCCCGCCCCTGCTGCCCCTGCCCTTGCTGGGGGGCCTCCGGGGGCGCCAGGGCGGAGGCCAGGGCGGCGCGGCGCTCCGCCAGGCGCCGCCGCACGTCCTCCACCATGTTCCAGTCCTGAGGGAGGAGGGAGGGTGGAGGGGGGTTGGGGAGAGGCGGACAGTGGGATGAGCGACTTGCCCGGGGGATTGCAGGCCAGTGCAGCGACCCCACCTGACACCCCTCCCCCGGCTGCTGGTATCACCAGCGCCGCCAATTGACCTGCCCATGAACGCCCTTACCCGCCCTTCCATACTCGCTGCTCCCTTCCTCCCGCCCCTCCCACCCCGCCCCAGTCCCCCCCACCTTGAGCTTGGTCCGGTGCCGCAGCGGCCGCCCCGCCTCGGCCCGCGCCAGCTCCGCCACCGCCCCCCGCACCGCCACCGCCTGCCCCAGCGGCAGCCCCACGTGCGCCGCCACCAGCACCGGCACCCCCGCCGCCTCCGCCGCGGCGTCCAGCGTCAGACCCAGCTCCGGGTGGTAGCCCACCAGCAGGCCCGGGCCCAGCCGCTCGCGCAGGGCCGCCAGCTGGGAGGGGTACATGAGCACCGGCTGCGAGGCCTTGCTCACGTTGCGGACCGAGAGGGGCAGCAGCCCGAACGCGGGCGCGAGCTGCGCGCCGGCGGGGAGGGCCGGGGCTGAGGAGGAGGGGGCGGGGGAGGAGGGGGAGGAGGGGGCCGCGGGGCCCAAGGCGGGGGCGGCGCGCGGGAGCAGCGAGTACATGTCGGTGCGCAGGTGCAGGCGGATGAGGCGGTGCTTGAACAGCGCCACGTCGTACACGTCGCGCGGCTCGGGCATGTCGGGCGTCCAGACGAAGTCGTCGGGGCCCAGCCGGCGTCGGCGCGACTGCACGATGTCGAAGCCATCCACGATGCCGAGGTTGCGACTCAGCTTGGCCAGGTCCAGCGCCAGCTTGGTGGGGCGCAGCAGGCAGAAGGGAACGTCGTTGGTTACGTCGCGCTTAATGGAGCCGAAGAAGGCGCAGGAGGCGTTGAAGAAGTTGGGGTACTCGGCCTGCGCCGCGGCCTTCATCGGCAGCAGCTCCCATGGCTGCACCGTCTGGTTGGGCAGGACATAGGTGGGCACGTCGCGCCGCGGAAGTGGCACCGCGATGCCGCTGTTGCCCTTGAGCGGGCGCCGCGCGGCGCGGGGCGAGGGTGGGGTGTCGCCGGCGGGGACGTCAGGGTTCGTGCCGATGGATGGGGCGCCCAACGGAAACGCGTCCTGCAGCAGCCGCGCCGCTCGAGCCGCCGTGTTGGTAGTCTGCGTGAGCCGCCCGAGCAGCGGGTTGTAGAGCGGGGCCGCCATGCTGACACAAGCTCCAGCCGGCGATGGCGACCAGGTGCTGATTGCCGACTACCACTAGCTATCGCCGCGCATCCTGCTAGTGTTGCAAGCTTCACTCCTAAGTCTCAGGCGTTCACGCAAGAGCAAGTGGCTGGTCGAGCGTGGTGCAAGGGCTCGAGCTTGTCGATCGAGCGCAGGCCCGAGGCACCTATGTGGAGGTGCAGTGGCAGTGATGCTGCTAACAATTGTTTGCGAGACAATGGGTAAGGGTGCGGGATGGGCACGGCTTCCGCATCCCGCCCTTGTGATGAGCGTGGTGCGGGTGCTCGCTCCGCTCGGCGCGCAAACCCCCATTACAACGCATAGTCACCAAGACCACAGCTCCCCTTAATAGCCCAGCCCCCAAAACACATCCGGCGGAAAGTCCTTGCCGACACTTCCGCAGCTCCGAGACGCGGTACATGCGCCGCGTCCTGAGCAACTTGCAGAGACAGCGCCCTCCGGAGTTCGCGATCGAGGTCCCGTCCACGCCGGACTCAGCCCGGTCTATGCGGCAGGGCGCGCGTGCTTCCCGCCCGTCGACCCCCCACGCCCCGCGCTCCCCGCACTGGCTTCTGCTGCTCGCGGCATCGCTTTTCGGCTTCAGCCTGCTCGTGGGCGTCTGGTCCTGGCTGCCTCCCAGCACCGTGCTCGGAGTCACAGCGCAGGCGCAGGCGCAAGCACACGCTAAGCCCGCCCACGCCTCCGCCACCGCTACTGCCACCAGCGGAGCCTCCTCCTCCTCCTCCGCCGCCTCCGCCTCACCCCACCGGTCGAGCTCGGGAGAGGCAGCCGCAGCATCGGCCTCCTCCTCCGCCGCCACCGGTGCCACAGCCGCAGCAGCTTCCGCCGCCTCCGGGGCCTCCCTTGCCGCGGGCCGTGCGCTGGTGCGGCAGTCGCAGGAGCAGCTGCACGCGCAGCGGGAGGCCGCGCGCCAGCACAAGGCCGGATCCGGATCCGGATCTGGATCTAGCGTATCCAGCAGCGGCAGTGGTGGATCCGGCGCACGCCAGGGCCGGCTGAGGGGCGGCACCATGGCTGCGACCACACAGGGGCAGGGCGCGGCGCCGCCCGCCTCGGCGCGCATCGTGGTGGTGGGCGGCGGGCTGGCGGGCCTCGCCGCCGCCCTCCAGGCCGCCGCCTGCATCGCCCCCGCCGCCAACGCCTCCGCCGCCGTCACCTGCCCGCCCGCCGCCTGCGGCGCCGCCAACACCACCCCCGCCTCCAACTCTGCCTCCACCACCGCTCCACCCCCCGGCGGCTGGGCTGTGCCCGTCCTGCTGGTGGACAAGATGCCCCGCCTGGGGGGCAACAGCGCCAAGGCCTCGAGCGGCATGAACGCACTGCAGCCGGAGGGGGGGGACAGCGAGGAGCTGTTCAGGGGTGGGTGGGTGGTGCTGGGGGGTGGGGGTGGGGTGGGGTGGTAGAGGGTGTGTGTTTGTGGGGACTGATGGCAAGCAGCCCGGGGGTTTGAGGGAGGGCTGGGAGAGGCCTCTGGAGGGAGCTCAGGCAGGCTTCATGGAGAGGACTGATGCGGCGCTGTAGGCCCGCGGGGGAAAGGAGCCGCTGGTGGGAAACCGGGCGGCGGCGCATCGTCAAGACGGTACACGGACTGACGCGCCCTCCAGCCGCCTGAACATCGCCCCCCCATCCGCCCCCCTTCCTCCCTTAGGTGACACCGAGAAGAGCGGCGGCGGCAAGTCCGTGCCCCAACTGGTGGCGGAGCTGGTGGTGAGGGGGGGCGGGGGGGAAGGGGGGGGGGGGGAAAGGGGAAAGGGGAAAGGGGAAAGGGGAACGGGGGATGAACGGATGTAAGGGTCGAGAGGGTGATGGGAAAGGGGGAGGAGGTTGAGCGGGGGCGAAGGGTGCGGCGGGAGGAAGATGTGGGGGCGGGAGGAGCGATGGGGGCGGGGCTGAGCTCACGTGGCCTGGCCGGGATACAAGCGGCAATGACTTTTCACCCACCAGCACCAGCTTTCGCGTAACTCGTCTCCCGTGTCTCCATTCCCCCCCGCCCCCCAGCACAACTCCCCCGCCGCGGTGGCCTTCCTGGAGGCGCACGGTGTGTCGCTGCCCGGCATCACCCGCCTGGGGGGGCACTCGGTGGCCAGGTGGGGGGGAGGTCGGAGCATTGGAGAGCGGAGGAAGAGATAGAGCGGCAGCCAGCCAGGGGGTGGGGGGTGGGAGGGCGCTTGGTGGACGGAGGGGTAGGGGTGAGGGAGGGTTGTGAGGTGGGAGGGTACGGGGTCTGGGAGGGGAGGCTGGGAGCTCCGCCCGTGCGTGCCCCTGGGGACGCACAGGCCGCTGTAGCAGGCTCACCCTACCCACCCTCACCTTCACATTCGCCTCCAGGACCTGTGCGTGCCTTCTCCCTTCCCCCGCACAGAGCCTGCGTAAGCTGCATACGCTTCCCTGTCCTCCACCTCTTCCCCTCCCCCCCTCCTCCCTGTCCCCTCCCCCCTTCCCCAAGGACCCGCACGGTCACGGGTGGCGCCAATGTCGGGTGGGCCATCGTCAGCGCCCTCACGGCAGCGGTCAGGGCCAACCCGGCCATTCGGGTGGGTGGGCTGGGTGGGGGCCGGGTGGGGCAGGCATGAGTGGCTGGCGGCGGGGGCCGGGTGTTGGATGGGTCGAGAGGAGAACGGCAGGGGACTCACACGCATCAGTGCGGCCCTTATAGAGGCAGGGGCGGTTGATCCCGTGGGGTAATGCCGGGGGGCCCCTGCAGCAGTGCCACATCGGTTGCGCCCTGCGTCCCCCTGCGTTGGGGTTCAACAACCACTCTCCCTCTTGCCCTCCCCTCCCCTCCCTCCCCCCCGCTAGGTGCTGGAGGGCTACTCCCTCCGCCGCATACTCACCTCAGGGCCGGGGGCGGGGCCGGGGGCGGGGCCGGGTCCGCGGGCCGTCACGGGTGTGGAGCTGGCGCCCTCGGGCCCCGGCCCCGACGGCGCCCCCGCTCCCGGCGCCCCCCCGCTGCCTCTCCCCTGCGGTGCGCTGGTGCTGGCGACGGGGGGCTTCGCGGCCAACCCGCAGCTGCTGAGGGTGGGTGGGGGGTGTTGGGGGGGTAGGGGGAGGGGGGGGGGCAAGGGGTTCAGGGTGGGAAGGCAGTGGACTGACCCAGGATGACAACGAGCACAATGAGGACAGACCCGGAAGGCAAGTCGACCTTGGCCCTCGGCCGCAAGCCCGCCGCCCTCTTGCCTTCCCTCAACCGCCCCCGGTCTCCGCCCTCTTTTCGTACCCCCCCCCCCCCAGGCCTACGCGCCCGGCTCCCCCGCCGCCGCCCTGGCGACCACCAACGGCCCCTGGGCGCAGGGGGAGGCGCTGGCGCTGGCGGCGGAGGCGGGGGCGGAGCTGGTGGGCATGGAGGACGTGCAGGTGGGATGGGGGGGGGGGAGGAGGGGAAGCGGGGAAGGGGGGAGAAAGGAGTGATTTTCGGAGCATTGGAGAGCGGAGGAAGAGATAGAGCGGCAGCCAGCGAGCCCGATGCGCACCGAGGTCCAGAGCGAAAGGTCCGGCGAGGGGAGAGTGGGTGGTAGGGGGGCATGGAGGTCGTGCACTGCGCATTCCACCCTCTCTCTCCTCGACTAGTGGGTCCTTGACCCCCTCCCCACATCCCTCCCCCCCCGCCCCCAGATCCACCCCACCGGCTTCGTGGACCCATCCAACCCCGACAGCAAGACCAAGGTGGGGGAGGGCGGGGGTTGGGAGGGAAGGGCGATGGGCGATGGGGCGTGAGAGGGCAGCTCATGTGGAGAGGGCTGTAACGCACTTGGCACCCACTTACTCCCCTGTGTACACCCCTCCTTGCCCACCTCCCCAGTTCCTTGCGCCCGAGAAGCTGAGGGGCTCTGGGGGCATCCTGCTCAGCCCGCAGGTGGGGCCTAGTAGTGGGGGAACCCGGGAAGAACGGGCTGAGGTAACTGTTTGCAACTGGGGTGTAGTGGGGAACCCGGAAGGAGGGGTGGCGCGGGGATAGCACGCCACACAGCGCAGCCGTGTGCATGTGCAGGTCCGGGACCAAGTCCTGATGGCTCTCAGGCCCCGTGACCTTGCGCTCCCGCTCGAGTCCTGTCATGTTGCCCCGTGTTTCAACCCGTCCTTGCCCCTCACTCGCTGGGCAGAAGACCCCCTCCCCCTTCATCTCTCCTCCTTGTCCCCCTTCCCCTCTCCTCTCTCCCCCCTACCTCCTGTCAGGGCTCCCGCTTCGTGGACGAGCTGTCCACTCGGGACGTGGTGGCGGGGGCGGTGGGGGGCCTGCAGGGGGGCTGGGCCTGGCTGGTGCTGGGGCGGGGGGCGGCGGCGGAGGCGGGGCAGGGGGCGGTCGACTTCTACGTCGCAAAGGGGCTCATGAGCAAGGTGCGTGGGGGAGGGGGTGGGTGGGGGGCATGATAAGGGAGGAGGGACGTGTGTGAGGGCCGAGGATGGGGCAGGACCGGGATGCGGTGAGTAGTGGTGGCGGGGGCAAGGCGCGAGGGACGGCCGTCAACGGCTTGGGAGCGCACGGAGCGAGGGGGTGCAAGGTTAGCGGTGCTGCGCCGCTGAGCGTCGTGCGCCCGTACAGACATCCTTCATCTCACTCTTCCCTTTCGCCCTCCACCCCGCGCCCCACCCCAGGCCGACACACTGGCCGCCGCCGCCGCCGCCATGTCCGTCCCGGACCCCAACCTGCGGGCCACCCTGGAGGCGTACGGCAGGACCGCGGCGGGCTCCGAGGCGGATCCGTACGGCAAGGCCGTACACCCGCATCCGCCGCTGCCGGACAGTCAGCTGCCGCTGTACCTGGGCCGGATCACTCCCGTGGTGAGGGGGTAGGGGGGAGGGGGAGGGGGCTGGTGGTTGTAGGGTCTGGGGTCTGGCAGCAGGCTTGCTTCGCGGAAAGTCGGGTTAAGGGTTAGGAAGGGGCGTCAGGGCAGGGGCAGGGTGTAGTGGCGGATAGCTGGCGTGCGCACTTGGGTCTTGGAGAGTTGGGGACGGTGTGAGCGCCGTGGCAGCGAAGCGGAGATCTGGTGGTACCGATGACCGGGGCTGGCGGGACCGCCGAACCTAGCCTGCCTTCCTTCCTTTCCCCCCTCCCCCCTCGCTGGCTGCCGCAAATGAAGTCGCCAAAGATCACCCCATTCCCCCCTCCCCCCCACACCCCCAGGTACACTACACCATGGGCGGTGTGGCCATCAACGAGGCGGCGCAGGCGCTGGGGGCGGGGGGGCGGCCGCTGCCGGGGCTGTTTGCGGCGGGGGAGGTCAGCGGAGGGTGAGCGGGCGGGGGCGGGGGTGGAGGAGGGGAACGGGGAGGGAAGAGGGGAGGGGAGAGGAGAGGGGAGGGGGCCCCTGACTTGGGCACGCGGCTAGGGGGCTTGGGTGCCCACCCGCTGCCTCAACTGCCCCCCTGCGACGGCTTGTTATGTCGCTTCCGTGTCTGCGCCCGCTGCGCCGTTCCTCGCCCCTTCCCGCCCCGCTCACACCCCGCTCACAAGGAATCCCGCACTCCCTCTGACCCTCCTCCCTAACCCCCACCCCCCCTGCCCCTCCCTCCTCCCTGACCCCAGGGTGCACGGCCGCAACCGGCTGGGCGGCAACTCGCTGCTCGAGTGCGCCGTGTTCGGGCGCACGGCGGGGGCGCACGCGGCGGCGTGCACGGCGGCGGGGGCGGCGGGGGCGGGGGCGGGGGGTGCGGCGGCAGGGGGAGGCGGGGGCGCAGCGGAGGCGGGGGCCGCACTGCTGTGAAGGCTGGGGAGTGGGGGGCAAGGGAGTGGGGTGCGGGGGAGTGGGGGGAAGGGGAGAGGGGGGAAGGGGAGTGTGGGTTAGGGGAGTGGGGGGAAGGGGAGTGTGGGTTAGGGGAGTGGGGGGAAGGGGATTTGGGACTGTGGGGTGCGTTTTCTGTGCGCCGGGGCCGCAGCTGCGGGTGGAGGCGGAGGCGGAGGGGGCGGTGTTGCAGGATGAGGAGGGCGGAGGTTCCCGTAGCCGTAGCTGCGGGTGGGTCCGGCCGGCTATGTCCAGGCCGAGGCGAGTAGACGCCTGACGAGCGCACCACCTCGTGTAGTGCGGGGTTCCAACGGATTAATGGCCGGGTGCGAGCTTGCATGCGGGCTGGTGGTGGAGAGGGTTGAGGACTCGAACATTGGGCCCCCTGGGGGGGACCACGGGGCTCAGCCCTATTCCTGCCTTCGGGCAGCCACCCTTGTCAAGGAGGGTCTAGTGTGCGCGTGTTTTGGGGTGTGGGCGTGCGGAGGTCACCAAAGACGAGGGAGAAGTGCAGCGTGGTGCCCTGATGAGGGGTAGGAGAAAGGAGCTTGGAGCGGTGTGGCAATTTGGAGTAGGCCTGACGGCGGGCGGTTTCACCTGCACACGAAGCATCGTTGCGTCAAGGACACAGCGGCTGATGTGCGTGATGGCAGGAGCAGAGCGTATTCCCGGTGTTCAGTTATGAGCTGAGAAAGTAGAAAGGCTGCGTGTGTGTGTGTGGTTGGGGGGTTGAGAGGACGAAGGAGAGCCCTTGTCTGTGCGCCGGTGGATGGCAGGTCAGTTTATATGAGCCGGGGGAAGGGCGGAGATATGAGCCGGGGGAAGGGCGGAGGGGAGGATTCGCCCCCCCGAGCGAGCTGCCAGCCGGGGGACTTGATTGCCCGGAGTTTGTGCATGCACGTTTCTTGCGGTGGCAGCGAGGATCCTAGCCTGTAGGCTGTGTGACGGGCGTGGTTCAGAGGTGTGACGGGCGCATGGGGGTCTGGCTGACCCGCCCAGAGGGGTCCTGGGGTTCACGGCTGGTACCATGTCCGTGTAACAACAACACTGAGGCCCTACGCGCTGCAACGATGCAAGCTCATCCCAGCTCATCACCGATTGCTCTTCGCCGCGCGCTTCCCTCATGTCTTGACCGTCGCAGCCGCCGCTAGCTCCGGCCTCCGCACAGGGGGACTCGTCTTTCCATCACAGGACGGGAGGGAAGCGGATGTAGGCAGGGGCGAGGTCAATCAATAAGGCGTATTTGTGCGCCTGACAGTGCGGCACAATAGCACGCACAAGTACAGCAGGGCTCCACCAGAAAGCTCTGGGTCCAGGGCCAGCCCGGGAGGGCAGGGGCCCTTGGGGACCGCAGAGGTGTGACGGGCGCATGGGGGTCTGGCTGACCCAAAGGGGTCCTGGACGTAACAAGTCTGTCCGCCGCCAATGAACCATTTGCCGTCATGCGTGCCTATCATGTGACTCATGCGACTCAAAACACAAGTGTGAGTCTGGAGACAGCCCCTCGAGACATCCCGCCCTCGCTCGTACTCATCTCATCTTCCACGCCCTGAAACAAGTAGTCATCTAACGACGGGCTTGCGCCCTGCTGGCGTGCGTGAGTATTAAAGGAGGGCAGGTTGATCCGACCCTCTACCATGCATGGGGGGTAGTATCTTCCACGCTCGTACGCAAGTTGCAAGATGAATGTGAATACGGGGCAGGAGCGCGAACAAACTTCTCAGCGCAGTGGTGGAGCTTTCAAAATATATAACCCACCCATGCTCACACCCCACACCCCGCCGTGCCCACATTCATTTCAGCAAGTCCTTCGACGTGTTCAAGCAGAGACGCTTTGCTTTCTCGAGATGAAGACTGGCCGGACTCCAGCAACTCCAGCCAGCAGATGGCTTGACTGGTCAACTTCAATCAATGCAAGATGTTCGACTGACCCGACTGATGATGAATACGTACGCCAATCATCAAGTGCAGTACAGGCCCGTTACAAACCCCAGGTATATATGTTGCATACCGCGAGCTAGCTAGTAACGCTAGGCCCCATGCACCTGACCGGCCCTTCTGGCCGCCACGGGCGCCACACGCCCTCCCCGGCGGCCTCTGGCCCTGGACCAGGCCTTCACACCCACCACTGCAGCCACCACGGCCCCCACCACTCCAGCCACGGCGCAGCCCACGATCAGGGCCACGGGGGCCCCCGCCGGGGTCTCTGCCCTCGCCTCTGGGTACTCTGGGCCACTGCTGACCTGGGGCCTGGGAGCAGCGGGTGCGGCTTCCAAGGTGGGATCGTCCGCAGCGGGCAGCAGTGTGGTGTCGAAAGCTCCCGCAGAGCTGCCGCTTGCGCCAGACGCCTCGGGTAAAGCCGCTGACTCTGAACCCCCGGATGAGGACTTGGCGGTGCCTGCAGGTGATGAGCGGTCATGCAACACCAGTTTACCGAGAGTAAGGGTCTCAAGCAATTGCTGGTCCCTGTGGATGGTCTGGGGGTGCATGCATGGTGAGGCTCACATTGCTGCTGGATGGCTTAACAAAGGCACGCCGGATCTGACACTACCAGCCAACCGCAATCGATGACTCACCGAACACTGCCGTACAGGTGGTGGCGGCCACATTGCTGCGCTGCACGCACATGTCACTCGAGCGCCGGGTGAAGAGCGTGCCATTAGCGGCGACGCAGGCAGCGTCGAGGAGGCCTACGCGGCAGGCAACCAAAGCAAGGAAGGTCGTGGATGCGAGGTTTGGCGTCGCAGGCCGCTGGCCTTCGGACGGAACGAAACAATACGCGGCGGGAAGGCTGCCGGGAGCGAGCCTTACATGCGCTGCCAAGCAGATCACGCTAGATAGCGTCTATCTGTATCTTGCATAAGCGGAAGCTAGCTAGCAGGCGTACGTACCGTCTGCATCGCAGTCCGCTGCCGTGAAGCGATCCCCGGGGTTGTTGCACCACAGCAGGGGGCTGTCGGGGCAGCCTGGCGGCGGAAAGGTGATGTGGGTGCCGGCGGTAGGGTCAGGGCTGGGACCTTGGAGCGGGACCTCATGAACCCTACCGGATGGATGGAGGGCCCTATGGGACTACTTGAGTCCGTAATGGGGGGGTAGAGTCCCTTGTCCTCCGTTACCCCCCCCCCTTTATACCCTTTACGGCCACCCCACCGTAGCCCATCGTAACCCCCCCCCCCCCTCTACGGCCACCCCACCGTAGCCCACCGTAGCCCTTCCCTCCGTAGCCCCTCTTCGCGCCTTTCGCGCCTTTCGCGACGTCCTCGACAGACGCCTTCATGTGCTCGTACACTTCTGGAACTCGCCCGGGCGCCTTCTTATAGCTCAAGTTGCCGCTGCCAGGTTGTGATCACCACAAATCACGTCTTCAACGCGTATCCCCGAACGCTGCACCCTGCTCCTGCCCCTCGCGCGTCGCTCGCGTCCAAGTAATTCAAGTAAGCGCGGGCTTTGTTTGCTCTCGAGTGCTCTCCGTTGTTGCCTGGCTGCACTGGCTTGCAGCCATCGCTGCCTGCTCTGGCTCGCTGTAGAGGAGCACGCCCGGGGGCCGTTCCACAGGTCGCGCCCCTAGCCCCTAGCCCGCGGTTGCTCCTGCTCACGGACCCCCCCGTTATCTCTGCCTCCCTGAGCTTTTTAGCCAGCATCGTAAGGCCTTATCCCCCACCCCCCCCAACCCCGCGGCCGCTTTCCCACTCTCCTTGCCTTCTCCCCCAGAGAAATGGCACACGAGGTGGACTCCCACGTTATCGCCGCAGGCACGGATACTCACTGGATGATCCGCCCCGGCACTCCCCTGGGAGGCAACCACGGCCTCAAGCTGCGACAGCCTGCCCGCTCCTCCATAGGTTCTGTCCTCCGCCGGAGCCGCCCCATCACGCCCCTATTCAGGATTCAGGACGTTTACACCGCCTCCCTGATTCCCAAGAACGCCCAGGGCGTGCACCCGGTCCAGGTCAGTCGCCTATCTTAGTTCAGCGCTGGCCAGCCATACGTTGCGTCTGGCCCTCATGGGGTCTCCAAAAGGGCCAGCAAAGGCAGTAGAGTCCTTCCGATCCTACAGATCTCCCTCCCCCTCCCTTACCCTCCGCTTCCTCACAGGCCTGGATTCCCGCAGGCGACGTCACCATCGGCACCCTGTACGCAGGCGGCCACATCGACCCGGACTGCTTCTTCTGCGAGATCAGCTACGAGGACCTGGTGTCCCGGCTGCGCCTCGAGCTGCCCTTTGTCGAGCTGTCTGACCACGACCTCGAGCGCTGCACCCCCATTCTCTGCCCCCACACCAGGGCCTGGGGCCTGCTCAACGAGAACCGCAGTCACGCCTTCCTGCACCCCGAACCCCGCTCGGTCCCCTGGCCCATCACCAGCGCCGTGGAGGGGCTCATCTGGGTAGAGTAGGTAGAGCGCGTGTCCCTGACCTACGCTCCCATCTTCACCAACGCCCTCACCGACCCCGTCGTCCTGGACCGCCTGCCCTCGCACCTGGGCATCTGGTACCCCGAGGGAGGGGCGGACGCCCCCGCCATGGAGGAGGGCGCTGCCGTGCAGGGCGCCGTGCTGCAGGTTGACCCCGCCGATGGCGAGACCGAGGCCGAGGCCATGGCATAGTAGCCATATGCATAATAGCAGCTTAAGCTTGTCCTCAGCGTAACAGGCACTTGCACTTGGAGGATGGGATGGATGGATGGGCCAAGAGGGCCCCGGGCACCTTTTGGTTGTTGGCATTTGGCGCAGGAACTTTTCGGAGCCAAAGGCATGTTTTGTGGTGGCATGGCATTATGGACGTCATTGAGTGGCTTGGGAAGCGTTGAGGGCAAGCAAGATGGTCTAGATGGTTTAGGAAGTACATGAGAGGATCTGGGCTGGGGCGGGCTGGAGCGGCTTGGGCGGGGCGCAGGATTGCAGGATGTTGGCAAGACACGGACGTATGGATGCAGCACTAATGTTGTTAAAGCCTGTGTCCTGTCGGTGCCCCTATACCTGTGTCCACTCTCCTGCTCCTGCTCCTGCTCACCACAGCCCATCACAGCCCTTCATTGTTTATATGCCCTGCCTTACACTCCAGGCATAGCGCGTTCAGCTTCATGCACTACCACGGGCCCTTAAGCGTAACCATTCCTTGTCATGCCACACACGTTAGTCCTTCCGCTGCTCCCATCATCCGCATTTCCCACACCAAAGCCACGCTAGACGTCCGAATGTTAACAGGCGTCCAACCACCATATGTTGGCCCCTGCCATCCTTAGGTCGGCCACCTCCCACGCCACCTTGACATTGCTGTTGACGTTGGTGACCTGGTGGGCCCACCCCAGGGGCACTTCCACCAGGTCAGCGTGCTTCTGGTCCACCACCCGCACATGCTCCTCCCCGAACTCCTCCACACATGCGTCAATGCCCTCCTGTGTGAGGTGAGGCTGCATCACCCAGGTCAGAGTAGGCGCCCAGGGTGTGCGGTTGCGGCGCTCCCACTTCACCTTCTTTGCCCCTCCCTTCTTCCCCTTCAGCCCCACCACCCACTCGTTGAATTTTGAGATTATTGCAGGGCTGATGAACACCCAGCGTGCAAGCACCGCACCAGGAGGCACGTGCCATGCTGCAAACGCGACATTCTTTGCCCCCGCACGATCTATGTGGAAAGCCAAGAAGGTCACTCCTCCCCGCCCAACAATTATGAGCACGATCATCGACCATGGCGACACGTCCCTCCCTGGGGCACCCCCGCCAGACTCCACCTCGTCCCACAGCGTCTTGATCACCCAGTACAGGATGGACTTCTCTCGCTTCTGTGGCGGGCAGTCGTAGTTGAAGCTGCGGTAGATCTTGCAATTCGAGTCGAGTCGAGGGGGTCGAGGGGGTGCGGTAATTACGATGACAGAGACCAGCCCCTGACGCATTCATGCAGAGACCAGGCCCTGACGCCCTCCCCAGATGCCCTGTCCCCTTACGCCCATCCACAGACGCCCATCCCCAGGCGCCCGTCCCCAGACACTTACGCCCGTCCCCCGACACACCTCGAGCTCTTGGTCTTGCCGCCCGACTCCAGCGTCAGGCTTGTCTCCCCCAACACCGCGACGATTGCTGACGCAATGTAGTGCCCGAGCACGTCACCTCCCATTGCCTGCACCATCATGCCCCGCAAGCCAGGCACATCGGCAGCGAGGGAAATCGACGACTTCCAGAGGTCGTCGCAGCTCTCCCATATGGGACTGCTCTCCACAGTCAGCACCAAGCGCTGCACGGCGCCCTTAGTCTGCTGGAGCTTGCTGCGCAGCGCCTCCGGAAGCTCGCGATACCCGATGCCGCGCAACTCCTCGCGAAGCTCCTCGCTGTACTCGGCGTATGCATCCTCCTCCTCTTCAACATCACCTGCAACACCGGCGGGACAGCAAGACGGTCAGCGGTGTCATGGCAAGTGCTTGCTTCCCGGTCAAGCGTCTGGGCGGGGCTTCCTGGGCTCCCCGCTGCCCAGTCCTATCCCTAGAAGTCATTAACGTCCCAGAGAACTACATATACATCAGCGGGTCGGCATCACAAGCCTGCGGTGCAGAGCCCCGCCGCTCGAATCACAGAGCTCACCTGGCAGCTGCGGACCTTCTCCCTCTATTCCGCTGTAATGCTGCTCCTCCACATACTCCTCCGCATCTGCCACGTCATCTGTAGGTGGAGGCTGAGCCTCGACTTCTCCTATACCGGCCATGTCTGCCAACACTAATGTTAGATGTATGGCATTAGCGCGGTAACGGACAAGGAGATAGTGGACAGGAAGATAGTGGATACCACCTTATAGTGGTGACAGGAAGATAGCGGACTGCGGTGGTTAGTTGTTGTGCGCCGACCGTAGAAACGGACGTATTCTGCAAACGTCTACGGTCGTGCGGCCAAGTGCGGCCGAACTCTGGTCTGACTGTTTCTGCGACACCTGTGCGGGGGTCCGCAACACCCTCCGTCGCTCTGCACTGCTTGGGACCTGCCCCGTGGTTAAGCACCCTGCTGCACTGTGCTTTCACCACAGCGCCTGGAAGCTGTGGTGCTGTCACCGGTTAGCGTCTGACTGCAGTTACGAGAGCTACAGCTGGCACGCGCCAGCTGTGCGCCTCGGAATCCCCTGCCGTTACTCCGGAAGCTACTTAGACCCGGCCTCTGGCCGCTAACCGGCATTCGCTCAATGCCACGTCTAAACGGACACGACTCTGGGTTCTCACTTAGCTCTTACTAGCGTTCTAACAGCTCAAGCACTAGGCTGGTACAACAAGTGGTAGCGGGACCTGCCCTCACGTTCGCCGCTCCAGTCACTATGGCCGCGGACAACGAGAAGTCTAACTCCGTGGAGGGTAGCCAGGGCGAGCCTGCCGAGTACAGCCTTATGTCTGGCTCCATTGACGACAACAGCAAGGGTACTCTTTGAGCTCGCTCCTGCCTGTGCCGCTTAGCTGCTTCGCTGTTTAGCGTCAGACGCTGCACGTTACTCGCTCGCTCCCTGCTGCGTTGCTGCTGCGTCTCGACTTTAGTCGCCCTGTTCCTGACCGGTTTCGGCGTCTCCGTTTCGGTCTGACCGGTTTCGCCGTTACTGCCCGTTCTGTAGAGAATCACCCCGACGGTGAGGAGGCCAGGCCCGAGTGCGACTCGGCCGCTCCGAGCCTGACGGCTGCAATCGACCGTGCCGACAAGATCAACCGCCTCCACGCGGCTGGTCGCCTGGACGACACCATCGGCACCCTGGCCGACCTCGCTGGCGTGCACCGTGGCATTAACCCAGCCGCGGCTGACACCCTTGACGCCGCCATCCCGTACTGCGTCCGCGCCAAACACGAGCTCGGTATCACGGGTGAGTCGCGATGGATATCTGGGCGATGGGATGGCGCCCTCCGGGCTACGTTCCGCCTAACCCGGTGCCCAACGGGCAGGGTCCTGCTGTAGATAACGGTCCGCCAGCTGGGCAGGCCGGGGCTGCTCCTGGTGCGGGTGCTGTAGCGGCCGACGTCGCGATGGACAATGACGGCAACCGGCCCCTCGCTCCTGCTCCGCCAGCCCATAACCCTGCACTGCTGCAACCAAACGCGCTTCCGCACCCTGTTGCGCTCCCTGCTATGCCTGGCGCTCCGGTCGCGCCTGGGCCCTGGGCCGGTTTCATGCCGCAAATGCCCGCTGGGGCTATGGCGCCCGGTTACATGCCTGTGCCGTGGCCCTGGGGCCCTCCGTTCGGCATGCCGTATGGCCAGCCCGCTCCTGCTGCGGTGCCTGCGCCTGCCCAGGCCCCTGTCGCGCCTGCTGCGCCTGCGGCTCCTGCTGCCGCTTCTGTTCCTGCTAACGCTGCCTTCCGTGGCCCAATCCCTGAACGCGCCCCAGAGAACCAGCACGACCCCGAGGGTGGCGCTGCCTCTGGTGCGGCCTGCAAGGTCTCCACGCCGGTGGGTCGGGTCATTCGGGCTTCGCTGCCAGCGCCTGAGCTGGACCTGCACGGCCTGAAGGGGCCCCGCGTCCCCGCCCGCGTGCGTGCCTTTATTAGGGACGTAACTGAATATTTCAGCTGCGTTACCGTGGGGGAAACGGACCCTGGGCGGCGCCTGTTCCTGTCCTCTGCACTTAAGGGGATCGCCAAGACCTGGCTTGACGATTGGACCGCAGCCCGTGGCAACGAGTCATATAGCTCTGATGATATGCGCGATGGCGTTCGTGCGCGGTTTGCCCCCCAACTGATGACACGGCAAGAAGAGGCCCGCACTGAGCTGGCACGGCAGTCCTATGCCTGGATTGCTAACCGTGACACTGTAGCCGCTTACCAATCCCGGTTTAACGCCCTGTGCACTGCCATTCCCAACATGACCGATGAGGAGAAGTGCTTCTGGTTCAAAGCCGGCCTCTCTGCTGAAACTGAGCTTGCCGCATCCTGCGCCTCCTCCCGGGAGGGCAACCCGTTCACGTCATATGCCGAGCTCTGCTCTCACGCCCTCTCTGAAGAGCGCAAAATGAAAGCTCGAGCTGACGCAATCCGTGACTCCCGTGCCCGTCTTGCTTCCGTTCGTGCCTGCCGCCCCTCCCGTCCGCAGCTGCCCAAGAAGCCCGACTCCGACGACGGCGACGGCGACGCCCCCTCCAAGAAGGCCCGGGGTGCCGACAGCTCCGCCATCAAGGCCGCTGCGGCGTTCAAGGGCAAGGGCTCGCCGGGCAACAAGGGCAACAAGCACAAGAGCCCCGGCGGCCACAAGTCCCACGGCAACGGCAAGAACGGCAACGGCAAGCCCCAGTCCGGTGGTGACGAGGGCGCTGGCCCCTCGCAGCCCCCGGTGGGGCCCCAGCGCGTGGCCTTCCTGATCCGGAACGCCCGCGCCCGGGGCGAGGACATGGCCGAGCAGATGCGCGCGTTCAACTGCAACCGCCGCACCTACTACGAGCGCAAGGGCTCGGGCCAGTGCCTCAACTGCGGTGCCTCCGACCACCGGGTCGCTGAGTGCCCCAGCAAGCCCGACAACTGAGGGCCTGCCCAGGCGTGTGCTGTAGGGGTTAGCCCACCTGGGTGCAAGGATAGGCCGCCTGTGGCCAAATGCGGTGCCGTTCACCTAGCGCATTCCGCACTGACTTCTGACAATCATGACGCTTCTGACACTAAAGCATCTGGCATGGTGTGGCGTGCGTGTCGTGCGGTGACTGGTTCTGTGCTGAAGGAAGTGGAGCGCAAAATTAAGCGCAAGTTTTCGTATGACTTGTCCGCTATGCGTGCTGGCTTCTCTGCTACGTGTAACGTAGAGTGGCCTCGTTCTGCTTCTTTGGCCTCTGCGCGTCTTGGTGGTCACACCGTCTGGTTTACCCCTATCTCACTTGGTCAGCTGAAGGAGGGTCTCCGTGTCTTCAACTCGTGGCGTGCTGCTCGTCCTTTGACTTGCCTCGCCGTCCTGGTGCCCTCCTACATCGCCGCTCAAGCCAAGTCCGCTTCACTCTTCAACGGTATGGAGCGGGTTATGCGCTTTAAGGCGGGGTCTCAGCTGTTCAATGGGATTACCCTAGAGGGTCGTGTTGCGCGCCTGCCTGCCATCACGTCCTCTGCTGAGGTCTGGTACGCAGCCCCTGCTGATGGTGTTGCTGCGCCCTGTACTGCTAAGCCCCATGTGTCCTGTTTGCGAGCCAATGCCGCTTCCACAGACTCTGGGCTTCCTGTCATCGAGGTCCGTGCTGGCCGTGTGCTGACCACCGCTTTGGTCGACACTGGCGCTAGCCATGACTTCATTTCTTACGCTTTGGCGAAGCGTCTGGGCCTGCACATCGATCCTTCGTACCAGCAAAAGGTTACGTTGGCTGATGGTGGCACTCAAGCCATCATGGGCCGTGTATCGCTGCGCCTGGCCCTTGGGTCCCTGCACCTAACCGTTCGCCCCTTCGTGCTCTCAGGACTGCTGGACCCTGTCTCCTACGTCCTGGGTGCATCGACCATGCGTTCTCTCTTCGCTGAGGTATGCATGGGGGACGGCTGCTTGCGCCTGCGCAAGGGCACTGCTTGGTGCCGCGTCCCCTTCCTGCCTGACCTCTCTGCCGGGGGGGAGGAAGCCGATGCATCTGAGCCTGATGCTGATGCACCTAGTCTGAACCTAGCCCTGGCTGCTATGCGTGCTGGTGCCGAGCCGCGACGCATAGGCAGAAAGGAGGCTACTAGGGCCATCCGCAAGGGTGCGCATGGCATTCTGTTATGCCCTCGTGTACCTGTTAACGCTGGTGCCTCTGTTGCCACCTCCCCAGAGCCTGCCGTTCAGGCTGTGCTTGATGAATACCAAGAGGTGTTTGCTGAGATTATTGACACCCCTCCCTGGCGCCCTGTGTCGCATACAATTGAGCTGGAACCTGGTACTCGACCAATTGCCCGCCGTCAATACCGGCTCAGTCCGCTGGAGCAAGAAGAAGTCAAGCGTCAAGTCACCGACCTTCTGGCTAAGGGCATGATTCGTCCGTCGACGTCACCCTGGAGCGCCCCCATCCTCTTTGTTGGCAAGAAGGACGGTGCTCTCAGGTGTGAATGCTCCTTTAGCGGTGCAGCTTGCTACGTGTTGCCCCTGCTAACGGCCTCACGTGCTTCTCTCTTATCCAGAATGTGTATTGACTATCGAGGTGTGCGGTGGGGTTATCTGTTGCCTGCCCGCCTCCTCGTTTTGCCCTCCTTTAGTTTACCTCTGTCAGTCAGCGCCCCTCTAGCTCGGCCCGCGTTTAGGCTTAGGTTTAGGTCAAACACATGCGTACTAGCTTAGAGCGCTGACCCCCTTCCCGGGTTCCTCTGACGTGTGTAGGCCTCAACGCCAAAACCGTCAAGAACCGGTACCCACTGCCGCGCGTCGATGATCTGCTCGACAAGCTGCGTGGCGCTAAATACTTTAGCTCTCTGGACCTCCAGCAGGTGGGATTTGGGCTGGTTTGCAGCTGTGCACGGCTGGTGCCTGCAACCGGTTCCGTTCCTCCCTGCAGGGGTATAACCAGATCCGGATTCACGAATCCGATATCCCTAAAACAGCTTTCAGCACTCCGTTTGGGCATTTCGAGTATACCGTGCTACCCTTTGGGCTAGTCAACGCCCCTAGCACGTTCCAGTCAGCGCTCGGAGAGATATTTTCTCCCTGCATTTCTGCGGGCTTTATGACCCTCTACCTGGAGTGAGTGCGTGTGTGCTGTAGAACGCAAGCCGGCTTGATCCCCGTCCCTTGCTGCGCCTGATCAGCGCCTCACACACAACGCCCTCCCCTCTTTTAATTTCCCTTCGGCCTCCTGCCCTCAGTGACGGTCTGGTCTACAGCAAGACGCTTGAAGAACACCTGGTTTATTTACGTCAAGTGCTGCAGATCATGCGTGACCAAAAGCTTTACGCGAAAGCGTCAAAGTGTCATTGGGCTGAGCCGCAAGTGGAGTATCTGGGCCACATCGTCTCTGCTGATGGTGTACGTATGGACCCCAAGAAGGTTTCTGCCGTACGTGACTGGCCCACGCCAACCAACCTGCAAGAGCTGCGTTCATTTTTGGGCCTGACCAATTATTTTCGCAAGTTTGTAGAGCGCTACAGCAACCTGGCTGCACCTCTAACCAACCTCACGCGTGCAGGCGCTTTCACCTCTCCGGCTTCCTGGACCCCTGAGTGTCAAGCCGCCTTTGAGGCTATCAAGCGCGCCATTGCAGAGGATGTGGTGTTGGCGTTTCCAGACCCACAGCTGCCCTACCGCATCGAAATTGTGACGGACGCGTCCAACCACGGTATGGGTGCTGTGATTTTACAAGGTGGGCGTCCGATTGCCTTCACCAGTAAGAAATTCAGCCCCGCCGAACGCAACTACACGACTGGCGAGCAGGAGCTCTTAGCCGTGTTGATTGCGCTCCGCGAGTGGCTCTGTTACGTCGAGGGAGCTGAATTTGTTGTGAAAACTGATCACGCTCCCAACACCTATCTGCAGGGTGTGCCGACCCTCAACCGCCGCCAAGCCCGCTGGATGGAATATTTGGCACGGTTTAACTTCCATTGGGAGTACCTGAAAGGGTCACTCAACGTGGCTGATGCGCTGAGTCGGCACCCGTTGCTTAAGGTAGCCCGGCTGGCTTGCATCACGCTGATGGGTGTGGCCTTTGCTCAGGTGCTAACTCGACGGCAGGCAGCGCGCCGCCCTGGTGGCGTGTCACCACAACAGGTGGGTTCTGCGCCTGCGGGGAGTGCCTCTCCCTCAGCGCAGGACGCTGCTATGCTGCCTGACCCTGCGTCCCCTGTCCCAGACGTTGGCCTGAGTTTGAACCCACGGGCTCCTGGCGACAGCCCTGATGCTGCTACGCCTATGGACCTGGACGGTCTGCCTGAAGCAACACCGGGCATGCCGCCTGAGGCCTCTGCTCCGAGTGATCTGGTTGCTCGCATACGCGAAACCTATGCTTTGGACCCCTGGTTCAAAATCTCTGCCAACACCAGTAAGCTCCAGTCTGCAAACGGCTTATGGTTCACTGCTGACGAACCTGGGCAACGACCCCTGATTGTCGTGCCTGCTTATGCTGAATTACGCCGGCAGATTATCTCTCGTTACCATGCTGGGCCCGTGGGTGGTCACCCTGGTGGCAAACGCACCCTGGCTCTGGTCCGCTCACATTTCTGGTGGAGCTCCATGGCGAGTGATGTTGAGAGCTACGTCGCTTCCTGCGACTCCTGTCAATTCAACAAGTCCCTGTCTGGTAAGGGCCACGGGCTGCTGCAACCCTTGCCCATACCTAGCATGCCTTGGGAGTCCGTTTCCATGGACTTCGTGTGCGCACTGCCCAAGACTGAAAGGGGGTGGGACACGGTACTTGTCTTCGTTGACAGGCTGACTAAAATGGTGCATCTGGCCCCAACCACGTCTAAATGTACAGCACCTGAAGCTGCGCAGTTATTCTGGGACAACGTGGTACGCCTGCACGGTATGCCCGCTAACGTAGTTGGTGACCGTGACTCACTGTGGCGTAGCCATTTCTGGCGAGAGCTCTGTCGCTTGAGTGATCTGCGGGTTCAGCTGTCGACCTCTTATCATCCCCAGTCGGATGGGCAGACTGAGCGCGTAAATCGTGTTCTTGGAGAAACCCTAAGAAACTTCGCCTCCCGTGCGCAGACCTCTTGGGATTCGTTCCTCACCGCTGCAGAGTTCGCCATCAACAACGCTATTAACCGTTCTACTGGTCGTTCTCCGTTCTACCTCAATTATGGCTTTAATCCTGCGCTACCTGTGTGGCGCGAGATCGAGTCTGTCGTCCCGGCATCTAAACAGTTCATCGCCGACTTTGCTACACGCATTAAGGACGCCAGGACTTGCATCGAGGCTGCTCAACAACGTGCTGCCGCCTACTACAACAAGTCTAAGAGGCCTGTGACCTTTGCGCCTGGGCAAATGGTTTTGCTGAGCACGACTAACCTCCGTTCTTTGGCCACAGGACCGCGCAAACTGTTGCCGCGCTTCATTGGTCCTTTCCGTGTTAAAGAGATGGTGGGTGAAGCTGCTGTGCGGTTGGAGCTGCCTTCCCACATGCGCATTCATCCCACGTTTCACGTCTCCCTGGTTAAGCCCTACTGTGCTGCCCCTGACGTCACTGCTACCGAGCCTGGCCCCATCGCATGGCTTGAAGATGGAGAGCCTATGTTCACTGTGGAACGTATCCTGGACTACCGTGAACGGCTGGTGCATGGTAAAAGTAAACGCAAGCGTACCGTACGTGAGTACCCTGTGCAGTGGGCTGGTTACTCCTCTGAGAACAACACCTGGGAGCCTGCCTCTAACTTTACCCCTGACCTCAAGCCTGCGCTTGATGAGGCTAGGGCCCGCTGGAAAGCCCGACAGGTTTCCCGTGCTGGTTAACTGCCAGTGAGGCTACGAGGACGCAGCCTCCTAGAGGGGGAACACTTGTTGTGCGCCGACCGTAGAAACGGACGTATTCTGCGAACGTCTACGGTCGTGCGGCCAAGTGCGGCCGAACTCTGGTCTGACTGTTTCTGCGACACCTGTGCGGGGGTCCGCAACACCCTCCGTCGCTCTGCACTGCTTGGGACCTGCCCCGTGGTTAAGCACCCTGCTGCACTGTGCTTTCACCACAGCGCCTGGAAGCTGTGGTGCTGTCACCGGTTAGCGTCTGACTGCAGTTACGAGAGCTACAGCTGGCACGCGCCAGCTGTGCGCCTCGGAATCCCCTGCCGTTACTCCGGAAGCTACTTAGACCCGGCCTCTGGCCGCTAACCGGCATTCGCTCAATGCCACGTCTAAACGGACACGACTCTGGGTTCTCACTTAGCTCTTACTAGCGTTCTAACAGCTCAAGCACTAGGCTGGTACAACATTAGTGGCGCAGGAGACAGGATCAATCGACCAGGGCAATGGGGGTATCTCCGTGGCATGCGCCGCCAAACCAAGGCACGCACAGTTCCCAAGCCGTTTGTAACGTAGATGCTTTCCCCAGTGCTTCACTAGCGCCATGTCGCGCGCGTACGCGCGACACTCTCCTTACCCTGCCCACCAAACCGCACGCCTCATCCTCCTTGCACTTACTCTCACTGCCCTGCTAATTGCGTCTGCGTCTTTCATGGGACGACAACGTAAGCGCAGAGCCCACGATGACAGTGGTTGTGGCATCGGCGCTGTCGAGAGCGTGGCTGGCAGTGGAAATGCCGATGGTATTGGGCCCCTGGGCTCGCCTGTTCCTCGGCACCGAGCAGTACAGGACATCCCTCTACTGGAACCTGCTGAGGCCTACTTGCTGGACCGGCACGAAGCCGTAGCCCCAGGCGACGACGCATTGTCTTCGCCAAGCACCAGTGGCCGCGGCGTACAGCATCAGGCAGCAACTCCACTGCTACTCAGGCCCTCTCCCATTCCCAGCCTCAGCCCATCTCTCCTTCGGCGCCTCTCCAACGACTCCGCAGGGGGCACAGATCCTGGTGGCCCTTCCCAACACGACCAAGATCAGGGTGACGGCCTATACCCAGGCCAGCACTCGCAAGACGTCACGCCAGCCGCCCCGCCAAACCCACCCGCCAACCACCCGCCAAACCCACCGAGCCCCTTGCTCCCCATGCCAACACACCTGCTTGAACGTGGTGGGCAGGTACTTGGCAGCACGCTTCTGCACCTCACTCGCAAAGGGACCCGCAAAGGATTCCCGGATGCTCTTGAGAAAGCGTGCCACTGAGGTCTCGGTCGCGCCAGGGCTGGACTCCTTCTGCTGGATGGCCTGGTATAGGACACGGGTGACTAGGCGTTTAACATCCGCATCTCCAGTTGGGAGCTCGAGGTACTGATGGCGCTGCGCACGGCGGCGAGGCTTTCCGCCATCACACCCATTGCCAGGGCACTGGGCAAACAAGCCAGATGAAGCTGCGCAAAATGGGTGAGGACAGGGAAGGACGGATACCGGGATCAGCGGCATGCACATTACTCGCCCCCTGAAATGAGGCTTCCCTGTCCCCCCCCCCGCTCTTGCTCCCTGGCCCAATTGAAAAGCCTAGACCCCCCCTCCCTACCGGTGAAGTTCTCGACGCCGCCAATGCCGCCCCCGCCACGGCTTGGGATGACGGGGTCCACGTCGCCAACACCCCCACTGCGTGCTGCAGCTGGTGGTGCGTCAGCAGCAGGCGGTTGAGTGACCGGAGGGACCGCTGCTTCAACCTCCCCCGGCTCAGGCTCTGCTTCGTCTATACCCCACTCCGTTAGCTCCGTTTCGTCAAGTGCAGGCCCGGCGGGGGGAATGGGGTGGGGTCCCAGGGGGGCTGCACCAGCAGGAGGGGCGGGTGGAGGGTTGCGGTTCACTTGCGGTCCT
This sequence comes from Edaphochlamys debaryana, assembly GCA_016858145.1. Taxonomy (NCBI): domain Eukaryota; kingdom Viridiplantae; phylum Chlorophyta; class Chlorophyceae; order Chlamydomonadales; genus Edaphochlamys; species Edaphochlamys debaryana. The sequence continues at coordinate 1,439,798 of JAEHOE010000014.1, forward strand.
ACACGTTGCGGTCCACTGCAGGTACTCACCATGCTTGCGGACATTGCTGGAGTGAAGTGGCCGGTGATCTGGCGATACCCCATGTGCGAGTGTGGCTTCGTGTATCGCGGAGAGCACGCCAAGGCGAAGGCCTGTCCGGCCCTCTCGCCAGGCACCAAGACCAAGCGCTGCAACAAGCCCATGGACCCATCACGCTATATGCTCTACAACTCCATCAGGCAGTGGCTCCAAAGCATCTACAGCAACAAGGTGACCGCCTCTCAGTTTGGGGCATGGAAGGAACGCCTGGAGGCGCAACACCAGACACAGCCCCACTCGGACTGCATGTTCGACATCGGCGATGGGGCAGCCATCGCCGACCTCTTCGCCAAGCAGCCTAAGTTTAAGACTGAAAGGCGCAACGTCATCTTCATCCTCATCACGGACCCGTTCATTGTAAGTGCTGAATCTGGCGGGGGGTGTGGGGCAGGAGGGGCTGGTGCGTGGGGCTTGTGGAGCTGGTGGGGCTTAGGGGCTTGTGGGTTGCTTGGGGCACTTCGGGCACCTGGGATGCTTGTGTGCCTTGCATTCCTTTTATGACTGGGTGTCCTTGCCCTTGCCCCACCTTGTAAAGGTCCCCTCCGACGAATCGCAACGGTCAAGCACTCCATGGTACCTGGTGGCCATCAATGCCCCTCAGGAGAGTCGATTTGAGCTCGGTTACTCATCCGTGCTCGCCATCATTGGCGGCAACATCAAGTACCCGGGAGACAAGTGTGCGCCTCCAATGGACCCTAACCACGTCCTCGCCCTCATCTTAGACGAGCTTTGGTTCCTGGAGGAGGAGGGTGTCCTGCTGCAGGACGCCTCACATGGCAACAAGACGTTCAGGTGAGGATCCAGGCACCAGTGACTGCTACTACTACTGCTACTAACGCCACGCATTCAATCCCCTCCCCCCTCCCCAGGTGCTATGCCACCCTCCTGGGCATGGTATCAGACTACCGTGGGCTACAGAAGCACGTGGGCGTCAAGTTCTCTCCTGCCCTGTGGGCATGCCTCAAGTGCTGGCAGCCAGGCTTCAAGTGTGGCGACAAGATGGTCTATACTGACCACTTTCGCTTCCTTCCTACCAGCCACCCTCTCTTTGGCGCTCTCAAGGCCAACTTCACCAGCCGTGATCCCGAGGGCCAGGGCTGGGGCTGTCAACAAGAGCGGCCAGCAGACGGCAGTGACCACGCGGACGATTGGGTTGAAGAAGAGGAGGATGCGGGTGGTGATGGAGCGGTGGACGCAGCAGCGCCAGTTGTGGCTCAATCATGGAGGCTGGCCAGGAACACTAACCCCTTCAAACGGCCCCGGCAACGGGGGGCAGAGGAGATCCGCCGGGGCATGAACGGCCCACCAGCAGCACCTGAGCCCAACCTCCCTACCCTCAACGCGACCTGGAGCCGTGTAGCAACCCCCCGTTCGCGTGATCAGCCCCAGGTGTCCTCGCCTGTTTACAACTCACCATCCTTCGACCCGGTACTGTCGTGGAACTACGACGCCATGCACACCCTTGCCGGTGTGATTAAGGATACCATCGTACTGACTCTCCAGAACCTGCGTGAGCGGAGCCCCGCCATTAAGGCATACGACGATGCAAACAACCTGACCATTACACGTAAGGAAGGGCTGAGCACCATGTTCCCCATCCCACAGCTTTCCCACCTGACGTGATTGCCAAGTTCCGGGACGCACTGCTGGAGATTGCCAAGATCGATCCAGGGGCAAAGCGTCTTGCCCGCCTGACCTCAGCTGGGAAGAAGGCCAAGTCGCATACATTCTTCCTGCTGGCGGGGCCATACGGGTCATATGCCGTCGCGAGCGCGGGGCTCAGTCCTGAAGTCGAGGAAACGCTCATCGCCCTTCTCCAGGTGTCGTATGACCTGTGGGACAAGATTCCGTGCCGAGACGGGCTTCCAGCCCTTAAGGCACGGGTCGCAACCGCATTGTGCCTCGTGGAGACCTACCTGGGTGCAGTGCAGCTCGACATCAAGCTGCACAACTGCATCCACCTGGTGGACGGCATAGCCAACTTTGGTGGGGCTGGGGGGGGGGGGGGCTCCGGGGCCTTGGGTTTTGGGTCAGGTGCTCGGGGGCCTTGGGGTTTTGGTGGAGGCCTAGGGGGCCTTGGGGTTTGGCATCCATCCCTTTTCCTACGCCCATATCTCCTTATACAGGGCCCCTTTACTGCACTGCCATGTTCAAGGCTGAGCACTTATGGGGAGTGCTGGGCCGGTGGGCTCACAGCAAGCGCTACATGGAGGCCTCCATGTTCTACTCGGCCCTCGACAGGCAGGTCTGCCTTGCACTGCGGCTGGAGTACGAGGCTGCGCAGGCCAACGCGGAAGGTGGGCGAGGGGAGGACATGGGCAGTGAGGCCAATCCCGAGGCTGAGGTCGATGGTGAGAGCGAGGGTGAGGCTGAGGCCAGGGGTGAGGGCTACGGTGAGGGCGGGAGCGAGGGCAACAGCGATGAGGGTGGGAGTGAAGGCGAGAGCGATGAGGGTGGGAACGAGGGTGAGGGCAATGAGGGTGGGAGCGAGGGGGGGCTGCGCGATGTCGAGCGTGTGGCCGCCTCTGAAGAGGAGGACGCTAACCGCGACGACCTGGTCGACATGTACGACGAGAGAGCCTACTTCTGCCATACACCGACTGTTGTCCCCATCGGGGACGATCAGGAGCGACGGGCACTGCCGGAGATGACCCTTTCGAAGAAGCAAATGTCACAGCTCGATGCGGCATATGGACGGTGGGACATGGACAGTTCGGTGGGTGGGGATACGACGGTCAAAGTCCTGAAGGGAGTGAGGGTGGGGCGTGTGAAGCTGTCCGCTGGGTCCTGGTTTCTCTGCCGCCCTGACACGACGGGTGAGCTTTGGTTCGGCAAGGTGGAAAACGTAATCAAGCACGTGGGACGTGACGGGTATAAAGAGGCACTGGTGATGGCCAAATGGTACAAAGCCGAGTCAAAGCCTGACCCCCTGCTCCACTGCCCAGTGATCCCCATGGAGGCGAAATCACACACAGACGGGCCATGGTTCCAGCCCAGAGCAATTGTGCCCTGGGTGTGCTTTGCACAGCCGCACCCACACAATGAGAAGCGAGCCGCTGCAAAGCGGCGACAAGTCGTGCTCGCAAGGCACTGGCACATTCTCCGCAACTTCAAGAGCCTCCACCTGCGGTGGCGACGATGGTAGTAGATGTAGTGTGGCGGCTGCGGTGGCTGCGGTGGCTGCGGTGGTGGACCTGGTGTGCGGTGGCGGCGGTGGTGGCAGATGCAGTCAGATTGGCGGGGACGTTGACTGGATGAATGGTCTTTACGGCCTTGCAAGAGTGCAAATGAGATTGGTACCCCTTCCCAGCCCCTGTGCGCTAGAGCCCCGCCACTCGGATGACTGGTACCCCTTCCCAGCCCGCTGGCAAAGCCCTGTCCTGCCGACTGTCCTAGATGGTCAGCCCCTGTGCGCTAGAGCCCCGCCACTCGGATGACTGGTACCCCTTCCCAGCCCGCTGGCAAAGCCCTGTCCTGCCGACTGTCCTAGATGGTCAGCCCCTGTGCGCTAGAGCCCCGCCACTCGGATGACTGGTACCCCTTCCCAGCCCGCTGGCAAAGCCCTGTCCTGCCGACTGTCCTAGATGGTCAGCCCCTGTGCGCTACAGCCCCGCCACTCGGATGACTGGTACCCCTTCCCAGCCCGCTGGCAAAGCCCTGTCCTGCCGACTGTCCTAGATGGTCAGCCCCTGTGCGCTAGAGCCCCGCCACTCGGATGACTGGTACCCCTTCCCAGCCCGCTGGCAAAGCCCTGTCCTGCCGACTGTCCTAGATGGTCAGCCCCTGTGCGCTAGAGCCCCGCCACTCGGATGACTGGTACCCCTTCCCAGCCCGCTGGCAAAGCCCTGTCCTGCCGACTGTCCTAGATGGTCAGCCCCTGTGCGCTAGAGCCCCGCCACTCGGATGACTGGTACCCCTTCCCAGCCCGCTGGCAAAGCCCTGTCCTGCCGACTGTCCTAGATGGTCAGCCCCTGTGCGCTAGAGCCCCGCCACTCGGATGACTGGTACCCCTTCCCAGCCCGCTGGCAAAGCCCTGTCCTGCCGACTGTCCTAGAAGGTCAGCCCCTGTGCGCTAGAGCCCCGCCACTCGGATGACTGGTACCCCTTCCCAGCCCGCTGGCAAAGCCCTGTCCTGCCGACCTGTGCGCTAGAGCAGCACAAGCAGGGGCAGATGGGAATGATCGAAGGGGGCAGCACAAATGTTGAGCCGGTTACAGTTCTGCTCGAATCTCTGTCAAGCCGCTCAATCCACTTCTCAAGCAAAAGGGCATCACCAGCCCGCAGCCGTCCTGTCCGCCACCCTGCATGCTGACACCCTTGCGCCAGCAGACCATCTGGTTCTATGCATACAGTTCATGTGCCCCACATAAGGAAACGGTGCACCCAACCGTCAAGGGCCGTCGCTCAAATCTCTGCCATACCGCAGCCAGCGCACTTGCATCCCTCTAACTAGACCTCGTTGCTGCTTGGCATCACCAGCCCGCAGCCAGACCAAACACACACAGTTACTGCCATCCTGTCCACCACCCTGCATGCTGACACCCTTGCGCCAGCGGACCATATGGTGCTATGCATACGGTTACTGCTCTTTACACCAGGAAGCGGTACCGCTTCGCCTTTAGCCACCTGGCCTGCTGCTTGGTGGCCACGATGAGGTTGCTGGCGTTGTTGAAGCGGTTGCCATCGATGTGGAAGACGTTGTAACCGGGGCGGTGCAGGAGAGAGCCGTTGCCCAGCCAGGCGTGCGCCACAATCATGTCAAGGCGGGCCGCCTCACCGCGGATCCTCACCATGACGCGGCTGTGGTGGCCACGGTGAAGAAGGGCGTGTCCCCTCGGGCCCCACACCTCACCCGTGGGCGAGACACGGTATGCAATGTCACGGTAGGAGGGACGGAGCACGGGGGGAACACGGAGGCGCGTGGACGCGGAGGGCGGAGCGGAGGGCGGAGCAGAGGGCGGAGGGGCGGGGGCCAGAGCGGGCGAGGGGCCCTCAGTGGTGGACGAGGCGGCTGGACCCAGCAGAGGGTGTGCGGGGATGGGTGCGGGCGGTGGAGCCATCAGCAGGGTGAGGTTCGCAGTGGGCATGGGCTCCATGGAGCTGGGAACAGGCACGGGCGCCCACGGGAACGGCTTGAACTCGAGGCGCATCTTCTGGCGGATGAAATTGGCCCTCATGATGCGCTTCAGGTCCTTGCACTTCTGCATGTCCATGACGTAGCGCCCCGAGCCCTTCTTATTCTCAAAGTAAGAGGGGGTGGTGTTGATGGCGTCACGTACAATCCAGGAGGGGATGCGCGGAGGCAGGAGGACTCCAGGGATGCCGCTCAGATAGGCGCGGATAGCCGTCTTGGCCTCCTGGAAATTGTTCTCAGACCTGAAGCGGGAATCCTCGCACAGGTAGTTGATGCCCTTGAAGGTACGAGGGGGACAGCTGTGGGGGGAAGGGGGGCGGGGGTGAGGTGCGAGGTGGCGAGGAGGCGAGTTCGGTAATAGCGTACCGTGGAGGCTAGCGGCCTTCCCAGCTCAAAATACACCCTGCATTCACTGCACACCCTGCACTCACTTAGTCTCATCTGTGGGGACGGTCTGCAGCTCCGTTACCAGGTCGCCGAAAGCTGAAGAGCGAGGAGTTGATGACATAGCGGGCACGGAGGGCTTGGCGTATTGGGGGCGATGGGGGGCGTGTGTGTCTGGCGCTGCTTCAACACATGCACGAGCAGTTGCTTGTGGGACTCACGCTGAAGGGCGGCAACTTAAATTTCGCGGGCTTGCATGGACTTTGTGTACGGGGCCCCAGGACGGACAAGGCAGGAGGAAAGGTGGGAGGGGGGGGGGGTAACGGGGTGCGGGGAGGCTACGGGGGGCACAAGGGTGCCTTGCACCCTCCGTAACGGGGGGTAACGGGGCGCGGGGAGGCTACGGGGGGTGCAAGGCTGCGCTGCCCCCCCCGTTACGGAGGGTGCAAGGCAGCCTTGCACCCTCCGTAATGGGGGTGCCGGTACGGCACAGGGACTGGTCGCCTCTCTAAAGCACCCTACTTGCACATAGACTGCCCAATATCATAGCAACATGTCAAAGGACTACTGCTTCGTGCAGTGCGGCGCACAGAAGTGCGGGCGGCGGGCCGCCTACACAATGTGCGCTTGCCCGGACCTCTGCCTACAGGACCCCAACAACATCAGGTCGAGTGTCAAGCTGTTCTGCAAAGACCACATAGGCCAACATGTAGCGGAGAAGCTGTGCCGGAAGCCCACCAGCAAGCGGATGCTCGCTTCGTTTCTTGACGACGATGCTCCCAACGCCGACCTGGACCCTGTCCTCGCCAGCGATTGCTGCATCGAGCAGTGGGAGGCCCGCTACGGGTCTCACGCATCGAAAATCGTCCGGCACATCAAGCTGCCGCCAGGCCGGGAGGACGAGGCGCGCCACCGCGAGGAGTCATACGCACTGGTCGCTGCTGTGGGGACTATGCTGGGACAGGGCAAGGGCAGGCACTCAGTAGACGAGCTGCGTAGGGAGAGCATCATCAGGCGAGAGAACAATCAGAGCGAGGGTGGCGAGTGGACGTGCGCTTTGTGGGCGGCCAAGTGTGCGCTTGTAGTGTTCGCACAGCCCAGCAAGGAGGCGATTGGGTATCAGGAGGAGGGCTCGGAGTGGTGGTGCTGGGCGTGCGCTCCCGTTGTGGCGGCCCAGAGAGCGGAGGAGGAGGGCTTCTGCCTGCAGCGCTTCTGCATCGCCGAGAAGGAAGAGTTGGATGCGCTCGAGTGCGTAACGCGGGGAGGGGGGGGGGCGGGGCGGGTGAGAGGGGAATGAAGAGGGGACGAAGGGGAAGGAATGGGTATGTGCCTAACTCGTGCCTACACTGCCCGTCCCCTGAGTACAGGAAGGTGCTCAACGCCTACCACATCGGTAACATCCCCTTCAAGCCGACCAACTTGGCGAATATGCCACCATGGTGGGCGGGACACTGTGGTCAAGGGGAAAGAGTAGAGCGCGGGATTGGGGGTGGGAGGGAACAGTGAGGGCATGCTAGGCTGACGAGGCCAAGCTGCTTCTGTGCTTGCGGTCCCTGTCCTGTAGCGTCTACCCTGTCCTGTCTGAGCTGGGCGCTGTCGAGGAGCTACAGTGCCTGCTACCTGAGCGTGGAGCGCCACGGTGGACGCCAGAGATGATGGAGGCGGAGATGACGCTGTGGGGCAACTGTGCGTTGGCGAGGCTTGTGAAGGAGGAGAAGGACCCAGAGTTCAGGTGTGTTGGAAGGTTGGATTGGGAAGTTCAGGAGCCTGTGGCCCAACCTTGCTGACCACACCCATGCTTTGCCCGGCTCTTGTGCTCGGTAGTACTACCAAGCTGGATGTCCTCCCCGCCCCCTTCCCTCCAGCGACCTTCTCCATCTGCTCCCGCGCCCCCCACCCCCACCCCCCGTGTCCCTCTCGCAGTGCGCTGGTTGAGGAGGGGGGAGCCACGGCAGTGGGGAGCTGCCTGGCGGAGGACTCGAATTGCAAGATCTACCGCAGCTTCAACTACGACTGCCCGCCGCAGAAGCGAGAGAAGTCCATCCTGTACTGGGTGATCAAGACGCTGTGGGACGAGGTGGAGTCTGGCGGGGGCGCCCCAGGGAGGGACGTGTCGCCATGGTCGATGATCGTGCTCATAATTGTTGGGCGGGGAGGAGTGACCTTCTCGGCTTTCCACATAGATCGTGCGGGGGCAAAGAATGTCGCGTTTGCAGCATGGCACGTGCCTCCTGGTGCGGTGCTTGCACGCTGGGTGTTCATCAGCCCTGCAATAATCTCAAAATTCAACGAGTGGGTGGTGGGGCTGAAGGGGAAGAAGGGAGGGGCAAAGAAGGTGAAGTGGGAGCGCCGCAACCGCACACCCTGGGCGCCTACTCCGACCTGGGTGATGCAGCCTCACCTCACACAGGAGGGCATTGACGCATGTGTGGAGGAGTTTGGGGAGGAGCATGTGCGGGCGGTGGACCAGAAGCACGCTGACCTGGTGGAAGTGCCCCCGGGGTGGGCCCACCAGGTCACCAACGTCAACAGCAATGTCAAGGTGGCGTGGGAGGTGGCCGACCTAAGGATGGCAGGGCCCCTCTTCTGGCTCCCTCGTTTCCTGGCCACTCAGGGCCTCATTTCATACTATGGATTTGACTATACGTACCTGGAAAAACTGGTTACCAAAAATGTAGTGGCGTTGGCGAGGGTCCTATGATTACGTGGGGGGCCTCAGGGGCTTTCGGTGCATTAGACACGCTTCTTCCGGCCAACATATGGTGGTTGGACGCCTGTTAACATTCAGATGTCTAGCGTGGCTTTGGTGTGGGAAATGCGGATGATGGGAGCAGGGGAAGGACTAACGTGCGTGGCATGACAAGGAATGGTTACGCTTAAGGGCCTGTGGTAGTGCATGAAGCTGAACGCGCTATGCCTGGAGTGTAAGGCAGGGCATATAAACAATGAAGGGCTGTGATGGGCTGTGGTGAGCAGGAGCAGGAGCAGGAGAGTGGACACAGGTATAGGGGCACCGACAGGACACAGGCTTTAACAACATTAGTGCTGCATCCATACGTCCGTGTCTTGCCAACATCCTGCAATCCTGCGCCCCGCCCAAGCCGCTCCAGCCCGCCCCAGCCCAGATCCTCTCATGTACTTCCTAAACCATCTAGACCATCTTGCTTGCCCTCAACGCTTCCCAAGCCACTCAATGACGTCCATAATGCCATGCCACCACAAAACATGCCTTTGGCTCCGAAAAGTTCCTGCGCCAAATGCCAACAACCAAAAGGCGCCCGGGGCCCTCTTGGCCCATCCATCCATCCCATCCTCCAAGTGCAAGTGCCTGTTACGCTGAGGACAAGCTTAAGCTGCTATTATGCATATGGCTACTATGCCATGGCCTCGGCCTCGGTCTCGCCATCGGCGGGGTCAACCTGCAGCACGGCGCCCTGCACGGCAGCGCCCTCCTCCATGGCGGGGGCGTCCGCCCCTCCCTCGGGGTACCAGATGCCCAGGTGCGAGGGCAGGCGGTCCAGGACGACGGGGTCGGTGAGGGCGTTGGTGAAGATGGGAGCGTAGGTCAGGGACACGCGCTCTACCCAGATGAGCCCCTCCACGGCGCTGGTGATGGGCCAGGGGACCGAGCGGGGTTCGGGGTGCAGGAAGGCGTGACTGCGGTTCTCGTTGAGCAGGCCCCAGGCCCTGGTGTGGGGGCAGAGAATGGGGGTGCAGCGCTCGAGGTCGTGGTCAGACAGCTCGACAAAGGGCAGCTCGAGGCGCAGCCGGGACACCAGGTCCTCGTAGCTGATCTCGCAGAAGAAGCAGTCCGGGTCGATGTGGCGCCTGCGTACAGGGTGCCGATGGTGACGTCGCCAGCGGGAATCCAGGCCTGTGAGGAAGCGGAGGGTAAGGGAGGGGGAGGGAGATCTGTAGGATCGGAAGGACTCTACTGCCTTTGCTGGCCCTTTTGGAGACCCCATGAGGGCCAGACGCAACGTATGGCTGGCCAGCGCTGACCTAAGATAGGCGACTGACCTGGACCGGGTGCACGCCCTGGGCGTTCTTGGGAATCAGGGAGGCGGCGTAAACGTCCTGAATCCTGAATAGGGGCGTGATGGGGCCGCTCCGGCGGAGGACAGAACCTATGGAGCAGCGGGCAGGCTGTCGCAGCTTGAGGCCGTGGTTGCCTCCCAGGGGAGTGCCGGGGCGGATCATCCAGTGAGTATCCGTGCCTGCGGCGATAACGTGGGAGTCCACCTCGTGTGCCATTTCTCTGGGGGAGAAGGCAAGGAGAGTGGGAAAGCGGCCGCGGGGTTGGGGGTCGGGGGGCATAGCCTCCATATAGTGCACTAGCAACAGGGCTATCTAGCACTACACGGAGCGGTATGCGCAGCAGATGTAGTCGGGGGTGCGGCTGAGAACGGCTACGCTAGAGTAACCGGCTTGCTGTTGCTGTTGACGGTGTAGAGCTGTGCCGGATACGTCTAGCAGGCTGATACAGGTCCTATGGGAGACAGGCGCGAATAGCACTTTCCTGAGCCGCTTGAAGAAGCCCCCAGCCGTGAAGCGTGCCAGTCTTCTAGGGTCATCATGCGCGAGCGCGCACCTGCAGGTGGCGTAGACGAAGACGACGAGTCAGCTACAGGGGCTAGTCGAGCGTTAAAGTGCGGTGTGTGCAAATGCGAGCTGGGGGAAAGAAGCCGGCTGCGGAATGCTGCTTGAAGACTGAGCTCCATACTGACGTACGAGGCGGAAGATGCCACCAGGAAGATACCCATTCCCAAAACCCGTGCGTCTAGGAGTGAAGCGGCAGGAGAAAGGTAGTTTTGGGACCTAGGGCAATACGAGGCCCGGGAGGAAACCAGCGGGAGCGGGGAGCCGGCGGCTGGGAGACGAAGAGCGTCACGTGGGTGGGAAGTGGGAAGTAGCGTAGTCTGAGGCAGCTGTGCTCGTAGACGCTGGCCGCACCGACCGGTCGATACTGCGTTCACGGAGCTGCGGAGGGCTGGACGCGCTGGCCTTGCGGCTGGAGCTGGTGGCTGGCGACGGTGAAGAAGCCGTGCGAGCGTGCCACGCGACAGGGACGTGCGAGGCGTGTGCCGCTGAGGGTGGGACCTGAGGCGTTGGCTGAGCGCGTCGGTCGGGGGAGGGCGGCAGAGCCGCAGGCACAGGCACGGGAGGGCGGGAGGGCTGGGGCCCGAGGGATGGCCGGGTGGGGACGACGGGCTGGGCGCCAGGCACGGAGGCAAGGGCCGGGCTGTCGGTGATGGGGCAGCGGCGGCGAGGCTTCGTCCTGTTTGCCGGGGTTGGGGGTGGTGGGGGATAAGGCCTTACGATGCTGGCTAAAAAGCTCAGGGAGGCAGAGATAACGGGGGGGTCCGTGAGCAGGAGCAACCGCGGGCTAGGGGCTAGGGGCGCGACCTGTGGAACGCCCCCGGGCGTGCTCCTCTACAGCGAGCCAGAGCAGGCAGCGATGGCTGCAAGCCAGTGCAGCCAGGCAACAACGGAGAGCACTCGAGAGCAAACAAAGCCCGCGCTTACTTGAATTACTTGGACGCGAGCGACGCGCGAGGGGCAGGAGCAGGGTGCAGCGTTCGGGGATACGCGTTGAAGACGTGATTTGTGGTGATCACAACCTGGCAGCGGCAACTTGAGCTATAAGAAGGCGCCCGGGCGAGTTCCAGAAGTGTACGAGCGCATGAAGGCGTCTGTCGAGGACGTCGCGAAAGGCGCGAAAGGCGCGAAGAGGGGCTACGGAGGGAAGGGCTACGGTGGGCTACGGTGGGGTGGCCGTAGAGGGGGGGGGGGGGTTACGATGGGCTACGGTGGGGTGGCCGTAAAGGGTGGGGGGGGGTAACGGAGGACAAGGGACTCTTACCCCCCATTACGGACTCAAGTAGTCCCATAGGGAAGAAGGTGGAGCCGTCGTGCGTGCACCAGTCGGAGCCGGAGTAGCCGGCGGGGGGGCGGACGCAGCTGGGGGCCGTGGCTGGACAGCGCGCAGGGGCCAGGGGGGTTGCATCGGGGGGAAGCAAGCGTGTAAGGGAGCGAGGGCTTGAGTAGCATATGGTGCTAAATCCGCTCCATCCTACCCCGCTCCTACCCATCATGACCCAGCGGCATGCATGCATGCTGGCTTATGTGTCACTTGAACTGAGCCTTACGCGGTTGAGGCGGCGGCTGGGGAGGCCGGGGCGGGGGCGCTGGCGAGGGCCGGGGCGGGGGCGTTGGCGAGGGCCGGGGGGCGGGCGCAGGCGAGGGCCGGGGCGGGGGCGCAGGCGAGGGCCGGGGCGGGGGCGCAGGAGGGAGGGCATGCTCCCAGTGCCTGGCATGGACGGGATAGACGGAATGACACCGGCGGTACGTAATAAGGATCAGCAGCAGTCAGGTCCAGTGGACATATATAATTACTCGGTTTGTTGAGCACCAATACGTAGACCTGGGCAGCATAACCGTGGTGCAAGCGCACAGCCTACACAGCCCTTGCACGCGCACGTGCACGCCCTCACCGAAAACTGCCGTACAGGTGGTGGCGGCCACATTGCTGCGCTGTACGCACATGTCGCTCGAGCGCCGGGTGAGGAGCCTTCCGTCGGCAGCGACGCAAGCAGCGTCCAGGAGGCCTGGGGAGGAACGAAGACAGGAGGTCGTCAGGATTCGTCAGGACATGCATGGAGGAGAGGTCAAACGAGTGATAACCGCTGCCAAGAACTTGCGGCAGTACGGCATCCGAGAATCGCAGCCGGGACATCCCAAGATGACAGGAGGAAGACTAAAAAGAAAGAAATACTGCTGCGGTATCTACGCAGAAAAGTACCCGCGGGCGCACGTACCGTCTGCGTCGCAGTCCGCTGCCGTGAAGCGATCCCCGGGGTTGTGGCACCACAGGGGGTCGTCAGGGCAGCCTGGAGTGTACGTGCAAAAGGGGTTTGCAGAAGTGAGGAGCAAGGACCGAGCAAGCAAGGGTGGTTTTGGGATCTACTTGTTGATGAGACTTGAGCAGGAATGACGTGGAGCCTATCTACGAAGGCTGCAGGATTTGGTTGATGGCCAAACATTCTTAAAAGGTGCCTCCACTTCTGCCCCTTTCCTTGTTCCCCCGTACTACCCGCTCCGACCACTCACTGCGGGGTGTAACAAAGGCGGTGGGACACCAGCTGACATTGACGGGGACCTGGTAATAAAAGCCGCCCCGCGACACGCAGCCCTGGCTCGACAGCATCACCCAGCGGCCGCCGAACCAGTCCGTGCACGCCAGGTCCGTGGAGCCGGGGCCGTCGTCCCCGCAGTCTATGGCGTTGAAGAAGGTGGAGCCGTCGTGCGTGCACCAGTCGGAGCCAGAATAGCCGGCGGGGGCGCGCACGCAGCTGGGGGCGGCAGGGCCTGGATGGGCGTGTGGGGGGGACAGATATCACGGCAGGCAGGTGTGCAAGGCTTGAACGAGTAGCAGCTCTGGAGAGACCTAGTAGTCCTATCTAGCAAAGGGGCAAGCAAGATCTGCGCTGCAGCCTCTCGCTCACCGCTTGCAGGAGGCCCTGGCAGCGGAGGCCCCGGCGGTGGCGCTGTGACTGCCAGCGGGCTCGGGGGCCGCGACAGAGGTGGAGATGGGGGCCGAGGGCTGATGGAGGGGGCCGGTGAGGGCGGCTTGGAGGGGCTCGGGGGCCGCGGTAGAGGTGGGGACGGGGGCGGAGGGCTGACGGAGGGGGCCGGCGGCAGCGGGCTAAGCGGGCTCGGGGGCAGCGGTAGAGGTGGGGAAGGGGGCCGAGGGCTGACGGAGGGGGCCGGTGAGGGCGGCTTGGAGGGGCTCGGGGGCCGCGGTAGAGGCGGGGACGGGGGCCGAGGGCTGACGGAGGGGGCCGGTGAGGGCGGCATAGCGGGGCTTGGGGGCCGCGGTAGAGGTGGGGACCGGGGCCGAGGGCTGACGGAGGGGGCCGGTGAGGGCGGCATAGCGGGGCTTGGGGGCCGCGGCAGAGGTGGGGACGGGGGCCGAGGGCTGACGGAAGGGGCCGGTGAGGGCGGCATAGCGGGGCTTGAGGGCCGCGGTAGAGGTGGGGACGGGGGCCGAGGGCTGACGGAGGGGGCCGGTGAGGGCGGCTTGGAGGGGCTCGGGGGCCGCGGTAGAGGCGGGGACGGGGGCCGAGGGCTGACGGAGGGGGCCGGTGAGGGCGGCATAGCGGGGCTTGGGGGCCGCGGTAGAGGTGGGGACGGGGGCCGAGGGCTGACGGAGGGGGCCGGTGAGGGCGGCTTAGCGGGGCTTGGGGGCCGCAGCAGAGGTGGGGACGGGGGCCGAGGGATGACGGAAGGGGCCGGAGGTGAAAGCGGCTTAGCCGGGCTCGGGGGCCGCGGGGGTGAGGGCGGCGGTGCGGCCTGGGGCGATGGCGCTGGCAGCGGCGGAAGCGGCCTCGGTGGGGAAGGGGGCACGGGCGAGGGCGGCGGGGGCCTCGGGAGTGGAGCGGGGGAGGGCGGCCGTGGGATATCTGCGGACAAACAGAGTTGCCATTTATAGCTCAAGCAATGTCCTTTTCTTTACAAGCTTGTAAAAAGTGAGGCGGCACTCACTTGGGATAGAAGGCGGCGGTGAAGGTGGTGACGGGGGCGGCATCGGAGGTTCTGCACGGGAGGTGCATGTCATGGTCACGGGTCAGATAGCCTACGGCCCAGCATGCATGCATGCCGCGGAAATGCCTGCTTGAAGCGCTGCTGACGGCTAATGAACAGAGGCCAATGTGTGCTGCTATCGCCCCCGCCCGCTTTCGGTTTCATTCCTAGAGGCGGGCACGCACGCACTTGGCTCAGACGGTGGCGCAGGTGGTGACGGAGGCGGCATCGGGGGAGCTGCGCAACAGGTGGGCGTCGTGAAGTCAACCAGGTAGGCGGCCCCATCCAGACTAGATAGACGCCATGTGCAGGGCTAGCTCTACACAGCTAACTGATTGCAGGCTGGACACCGACACACCGTAGATGGTGCGTGCATGCATTGCACTCACATGGCACCGTCCTCCACGCCACGCCGCCCTCCCCGTTTCGCAGCTCAAGAGTCCCCGAGTCGAGAACGTTGAGCGAGAAGGGCCCGAGCGCTAAGCCCGCGTTCTCGGGGAAGGACAGCGATCCTCCCACGGTGGCGGGCTCCTCTGAGGTCGCTCGTACACCGTACGGCATCCCCGTGCCTGCGCCACGCAGCGTCCACGTGCCGTTGGGCTCGAGTACGAACGAAGCGTTGGTGGCACCGCTGAGGCTCGTGCCCGCGGCCCACAGGGGGCTGCCGAGGAACAGGCCCCCGCTGCTGCCGTTGGCCCGGAAGAGGCCCAGCACTCCGTCGCCCCCCAGGACCAGGGCGTGGGTGCGGGTTGGCGACCACCAGTAATTGCATCCGTCCTCCTGGCTCCCGCTCAGGCCCTGGTACAGGCCGCAGTGGGAGCGGCAGCCGACGATCCGTACGGGGCTGCAGCTCTGGTTGGCCTCGCGCCGAAGGGGGCACTCTGCGCGAGAGGGGCAGGGAAGCCAGCAGAGGCGAAAATAAAAAAGGCAGGGCATGCAGAGCCATCGCTGCCAGACTCGCTCCGATCGAGCAACTCCCGCTCACCCGGGATGGTCCACCAGGTGGGGATGCCGTACACGTTCACGATCTCAGCCCAGCCGCCCTCGTCGTGAACCACCTGCACGAGAGAGCCAGAATTCGTTGCAGTGCTTGATTGTCCCAAACGGTTACACGGATTCAACGGCCGACCCTTACAGCTCCGATCGATCTCACCATGCGGTATGGTCCGTTGTCCGGCCCTCCGTTCATGGGGAAGGACCTCTGCTTGCTGATCCATGGGCCCGCTGGTTTGGTCACGGAGTCCGCCCGCTCGACCCAGGTGACGTTGAGCCCGCTGCCGTACAGCACCCAAGTGCCGTTGGCTGTCAGGTATAGCACATGGTCCGTAGCGTTCTTGATGCCAGTGCCGGACGCCCTGCGCATCAGGGCAATCAAGGTGTTCACCTGGCGTGTGCCCTGGCGCCCTTCCTCAGCATTCTGATCACCCCATCCCCTTCTATAAGTTCTATGTCGTCTCTTAATTGGCTCGGAGCCCCACAAACATTTCTTGCCTACGCCGCGCCCCATCATGCATGGTAGGGTGCTCGCGTCGGTGTCACCTAGGTTGTTCTAGTTGTTCTCACCAGTATACTTTCCCCCGGTCCCTGTCCGCCAGCACCAGGTTGCCGTCCGAGGCCTGGAGCATGAAGGAGATGCGCTGGCTGGGCGAGCGGATGGCTGCAGAGTGGAGGTAGGGGAGGCTGCATTGCACGCATGCGGTATGCAAAGTACGGAAGCCTAGGCAGACACGTCATCAGAGGTATCAGCTGTTGAGAACAGGTGGCTGGTCAGCCGCATATTGGCTTTCTGGTTATTCTGGTAGGCTACCCATTCACGCACATGGCGCGCAGGACTACCTATATGTGTATCCGGGGTAGGGTTCGTTCTCCATTCATTCATTCTGGCTTGGCAGATAGTCCTGCTCACGGTTACTCCCCACGCTCACGGCGGGGATACAAATGAGTGGTTATTAGTGATGAGCACATACAGGAAAGCTACGTCGAGCGAGGGCGTGAGCCTGGGCGTGAGCCCTGGGCGTGAGCCTGGCACGTTTAGGCACTGAACTCGCTCACTATAACAAACTTATAAACACATACACTTCATCATTAACTACTATTGCTCATGTGGAATCGTCTCACAGCTACCAAAGCAATCGACCCAATGCTCACTGTTGCAGAAGCCGTCCTGCCCGGTGCCCCCCGGGGCCGGCTGGTAGAGGCCGCAGCGGAGCGCGCAGCCGGCTGACGCATTCAGCGCGCCCCCGGGCATGCAGGCGCTTGGTGGAGGGCGGGGCGTCTTGATGGACGTGGTGCCCACTGCGAACACGGTGTCCGCGAGGCAGGTCGGGGAGGTTCAGAGCATGCAGATTGCTTGAGCTGCCTCGAGCTATACCTCGTGTCGGCGGTGTGCGTGCTCACTCCTTTCACGGAGCCAGACTCGCAAATCGGACCCTCTGGGGGACCCACGGGGCTCATCAGCCCTTCTCCTGCCTTCGGGCATGCAGCCACCCTTGTCAGTTGACCACTCTGACTGCACTCACGGTCGGTTGCCGACCAGGCGGGAAAGCCGTTTCGGTTTGACAGCACCATAGTTCCCTCCCGGGAGAGGCGCAGAGTGTAAGGGGCCTGGGAAGGGCCCGCATTGGCCGGGTAGACGAAGGATTGTCCCACCGACAGTGTGAGGTTGGATGAGGTCATAAGCAGCTCCTCGGACTGGCCGCCAGCTCTGAAGCCCCAGAGCCTGCAGATAGAGTAGTATGGGGTGGGTGGGTGAGGAGGGTGAGACCGTTACCCTGACGACATAGAAGCGGTACACTAGATACACTTGGCGGCGGCCGCGGTGTGACACTCTCCGTAGCATGCAGACACGTACAACTAAGATAAAGTGCAGGTTCGCAGAACCCGGCCATTGATATATTGCCGCTGATCGGCAGATCCACGTACCCAAAGGTCCCGTTTGCGCTGAGCCGGAGGGAGGTGCCGTTCACCCCCGGCGGCAGGGCGGTGGCCCACTTCAGAGTTCTAGGGGTGCAGTCGGGGCTCGAGGCGAACACTTGATCACACCACCACCAGCCCACATCTCCGGTGCTGGAGTTGAAGCGGAGGAATTGTAAAGTAACCGACAGCTGGGCTTGTGAGCCTGCAAGCATGTATGCCTAATTCAGTGGTAGTAGTGTGAGTGGGCACGGCGGGTAGCAATAGCACATAACTCTAACCAACGCACGGTCATTAGTGATTCTTCAATACTAAATAAACAATCTCTGTACAGCTCGAGGCGGGGCATCCTGCCAGGCGGCGGCCTGATGACATGCATGTGAACGCATCAAGCAATCAAGAGCTTACTGTTGCACCAGGGCGTGTCTTTGTAAATGGCGCACGGAGGACGCCCCGTGCAAGTCTCGAAGCTTCGCGCCTTAAGGCGCTGCCAGAGCAAGTGTCCCCAGCGTCAATCATCATGGGGTCCGGCCCTACAGGAACAAGGCAGCAGCAGGCAGCAGTAGCAGCAGGAGGTCGGTGGCGGAAGTCAAGAGGCATGTGAGGGGCGAACGGCTGATGATTGAAACACCTTACTTCACCGCTGGCTACGCCCCATACATCACGTACATATGTACACTCGGTTGGGGATATTGGGGACTGGCACAAATAAATACATGATCAAGCAGGATGCCTTCTCGGACACCGCATGTGCTGCAAGTTGTACGCGCGCCTGTCTAGGTGCGTAAAAACCCCCACCAAGAAATTATTTTCCCACACGTACCCCTCGAGGGCGCTGTGTACAGCGGCAGCGGACGGCAAGGCAGCACATGCATGGGTGGGTGGGTTCAGTGCGTGGGTGGGCCCACGAGACGAGCAAGTTGATTTGACAAGCACAGCCCTCAAGCTATGGTGGCATGCATTTCTTAATAAGAACCAATCAACTTCATTGCTAGCTAGCTAGCGGACTCCATTTGGGGGACAATTTATTACTGAGACGCGGTTTGTTGCTCGGCAATTGAGCGAGTACAACCAAAGGGTTGTGCACGCACTCACGTGAATTGGGTCGGGAAGGTGGCGGGGGTGGGCGAGGCGGATAGGGCGGCGAGGGTGGCCGCGGGCAATTTGCTGGGGCGGGGTGGGGGGCCGGGTGACGGCGGTCCAAGGGTAAGCACAGCTAGCGAAGTTGATCATATAGATCATGCATACTTAGCAAACATGGGACAGGGAGATACGCACTCAAAGTGGACTGCCCTAAATATGCTTACCAGCGTTGAAGGCTCCCAAGATAACGCCTGACCTGGGCGGTGGAGGGATAAGATAGAGCGTTGATAACAACACATTTTGGGGCAGACAATGCCTTACATAGCGTAAACTTGCTTGTCATATAATTTTGGTACGGGGTCGTTCTGCAGCAGCTGCATCAGTAAGCAAAAGTAGCAAAAGCGAGGGGCGGGTGGGGTTTAGCAAAGTGCAGCAAGGGCACGCTCAGCTCCAATTGGATCTAGGGGCTTGCAAGCCCCTAGCCATCACTACTTCGCGTACTTGACGGCCGTCGTAAGCATGAAGACAACGTGAGGATAGATGGCAGGGTCAGCCGGGCGGGTGTGTATGAGGGGCTACCCCCTCCACTCGCGTAGTTTGGGTCTCGTCCGCACCTACCATTCTGTAGGGTGCTCGCTCAGTGGATCGACATTGGCCCGACTGCCAGACTACCTGAGCGCAAGAAACCAGCAGGCACGTATGCACACATACATCTGTCTTGAAGCCCAGAGACACGTCCCGACTACGACACGACGTGCACTCGGCTCCATGTGTCAAATGGGAAACCTCTCACCACAAATTGCTCCTGGGAGGCAGTGCGGTCTCCCGATGCTGCGATAACCACGGTGCCATCATTGGTGACCACTAGCTTGGCTTGAACCACTGTGAAGTTGGTCTGGGGATAGATGCACGTGGGATGGGAGGGTAGGATCACGCGCTTCCAGCAGGGATAAGCACGGTAGTTGCTTGCACGCCACCGCCTCTTGCTTGCCTGAATCGAAAGAAAGAGGTATGTGGCGTTGATGCAATAGAGCTTGGTTTCAAGTCTGAGCATGGAGTTTGAGAAGGAGAAGCCGATCCACTGGCGACAGTTGTCTGCATGCAGACATGCACATACAAACAGCAGAGCTGTAGCTCGCAAGGGTAGGGTCGAGCGAGGGAGCACAGACGCCACGGACGCACACCCCTGGATGGACGGACCCGCCCGGTGCAACGCTGCACGACCCGCCCCGCAGTCGCGCTCGCTGCTCACTTCTCAGGCCCGCTTCCAGGACTGTGTATGTGTAACGCGGGTGCAGGATGCATGGAGGAGGCATGCATGGAGGGGGGGAGTTGAGGGAGCGAGGGCCGGGGACGTGATAACGAAGTACGCACGTAGATAGATAGATAGAAGCGGCCGAACGTCGTGTATGTAACTGATAGTAACTGCAGAACCTAATAACCTCGCCTGCGCAGGGTTCGGAGGTATTCGGCATGCTGCTCTGAACGTCGGTGTCCAGGATGCCAGTGCGTGGATACTGCAAGCAGTCGACCAAGAGCGGTGGCCCGCTGGAAGAGCTCTTCAGCACAAGTCCTGCGCCGCCCATACATCACCGGCGGGCGGCGGGCGGGGGTAGCGGGGGCATGCATGCATGCGGCGGCGGGTGCGGCGGGAGCAGGGAGGGTAGGGAGGGTGGGAGGGAGGGAGTTGCGTTGAACCAAAACTGAGGCCGTTCAGGACCTACACTGCTGGCATAGCTGGTTGTAACCACTCACCAAGGGGTGTATTGGCCCACAAAGGAGGCGACGGCCTGGGTGGACTCGGCAGGCTGGGTGGACCGGGCGATGGTGGCCTTGGCGATGGCGGGCTGCGTGGGGTCGGCCTTGGCGATGGCGGGCTGGGTGGGATCGGCCTTGGCGATGGGGGCTTTGGGCTTGGTCGTGGCGATGGTGGACTCAATGAGCCGACTGGAGGCCAGGGAGGAGGGGGGAGAGGGGTGCGTGGGGTGGGCGGGAGAAATAGGAAAACCGTGCGTTAGGACCCCACACTTCACAGCGGAGATCGAGGTAGCTCATGACCCGAGCTCGACAGAAGACGACTTTGACCTCGCTCCCGCTGCTGACCGTTGCTCGATCGCGGGGCCCGGGCAGCAGGCATTACAGGTATTGCAAAGGGAGCCGTCGTTCCCTCGCGACGCACCAATGCTTATGTGACATGCGATTACCAGAGCAACCAGCAAACCAATCCCCGATGTTGACCGCGGCGGTGGGAACACTCCTCAATGCACGGCCGCACCGTGCCGAAGGAACGTGTAGCTATTTGGGGCAGTGGCTCTTCTACCTGCTGCTTAGCGGCAATCGTAGCCCTGAGTTACTGTGGTTCGTTCGCCGAGTGGATGCTTCTCAGCAATAATGCCGCATGCGCAACGTTGCGGCAATCAAGGCAGAGGACGGAGAGGCGTCGCACCAAGCGCAACTAAGGATGCTGCAGGTATTGAGGGGGACAACAATGTTAAGTTCTACTCTGCGCGTCTACATTATGTAATGTCCGTCTGCCATGCATCCGCCGTATTTGCCGTCGAGGTCCCGCCCCCCCCGGGCGTACCGGTGCCGATCTACTTGTTGGTTAATTAGGTTTACATCACACCAATACGCCCATGATTGAACTT
This sequence comes from Edaphochlamys debaryana, assembly GCA_016858145.1. Classification (NCBI taxonomy): domain Eukaryota; kingdom Viridiplantae; phylum Chlorophyta; class Chlorophyceae; order Chlamydomonadales; genus Edaphochlamys; species Edaphochlamys debaryana. The sequence goes on from JAEHOE010000014.1 coordinate 1,460,621, forward strand.
AGCCTTGTCTAACGGAGGCCACACGGCGGGCGCCCGGGCTGCGGGCTGGGGGGTTCGTGGTGGGGGGTTGCCCCGCCCACGGGGGCCCCCATCGGGCCACGAGCTCATGGCACCCACAGCATCCCCGCGCTCTTCACCCTTATCCACACCATCCTTCATCCCGACGCCAACCACTTCGTATTCTCCACAATTCCCGGCGAGGGCGCCTCCTGGATCCGCCACGAGGGGCCCGGTGCACCCCAGACCTCCAGCCATCATCAGCACGCCTGGACCGTTTATTTCCGCCCTCCACACCGTCCTCATCAGCGCCCTCCTCCATGCCGCCACCACCACCTACCGCGGCAGCGTATGGCAGCAGACCTGCGGAGTGGCTATGGGGGCCAACTTTGCCTCCTTCGTTGCCAACCTCGCCCTCGCCTACCCCGAGCTCCGTTTCATGCAACAACTTCACAGCCTCGCCTCTCGGCCGATCCCGCTCCCAGTTCCCCCACCTTGCCCGTGCCTCCACCTCCCCCTTGCCCTTGACATCCTCCTTGCCTTTGCCGACACCCTCCGTTACGCCGACGACGTGGGGGCTTTCAACAACCCCTTCTTTAGGCACCTGCTCTACAACGATCCCTCCACCCCCTTCGTGGGCCTGCACGGTGTCTACCCCACCGACCTCAAACTCACCGCCTCCGCCTCCACTTCCGCCGACCAGCCCGCCGTCCCCTATCTCAAATTTATTTGCCGTCATCGCCCACGCCACCTCCGTTTCCGGCCACGCCGCCTACTCCGTCGCCCCCTCCTGCCCAGCGCCGACAACGATATTCTTCCTCCCCCACCTCCAATCCCGCCGCCCCCTCCCCCACCGCCCCCACCGCCCCTCCCGCTGCCTCCCCGCTTGCCGCCGCCTCCCCCCCCCCAGCCCCACCGCATCCACTTTTCCCGCACGTTGCGCCGTCACCCGCACCTGTCTCCCCCACCCCCTTCCCCACCCCCTTCCCTCCGAAATCCCTCCACCCTCCACCGCCGCCACCACCGCCACCACCCCCACCCCCTCCTCCTCCACTCCCTCCTCCTCCGCCCCCGCCACCACCACCACCGCGCATCCCGAACACACACGCCGACCCCCCGGCGCCTCCTCCTCCTGCTCCCACGCCGCCTCCCGCCTTCCTCCCGCCACCCGCCGCCCACGCGTCCCCTCCGCCCCTCACGCCCTCGCCCCCCGTCCCTCCCCCGCCGCCCCTCGCACCGCCCTCCGAGGGTGAGTCACCTTCGTCGCACCGCGGCCCCTTGCCCCACAGCCCCCCCCGCCCGGTGTCACCACCTCCCCGCCTGTTGCCACCCCCACTTTACGGACCCAACGATGACCCCTACGTACGACTTCCTTCACCTCAACCCCACCCTCGCACCCTACGGCGGCTACCTCGACCGTTTCAACGTCTCCAGCCCACCTACCCCTCACCGCGAAGACCAGGCATGACCGCCTCCGCCCTCAGAGTCAGACACCATCTGGACCGTCTTGGACCATCTTGGACCGTCACAGTTTGGTATGTCTAGGGACCGCGGGGCCGGCGTCGGAGGTGGAGAGCGGGGCGTCGGCTACAATTTGTGTGCGGGGATCGCCGGACGGCCAGGCCACAGGCTACGCAGGGTTTGCGTGGCCGGGCCGGGTCCAGGAGCATGGCGTACATGGCGTGACCCGTGAGCCTAGGGGTACGGGAAGCAGGTGTCGGTACGTGGGTTTCTCTCGCAGGCCTGACTTTGTCCTGCCGGCGCCTTTCTTCTGGGGAGCTCGTCGGAGCCCTGCTAGCTTGGTAACACGCATGCTGGCCGCCTACCCCGTGCCCTCGCCTGCCCCAGGACTCGCTCCCATGCCTCGTCGTTTCCAAGCGCCATCAGCAGCCACAGCTCGACGGCCAGATACGGTGGCACGGCTCCTGCGCCGCCGCCCAGCCTGAGGACCCCATGGCGATTCTGGCCGCGCCACGCAGCCCCCGCCCAGCTGCTTCCCCGTGTCCCTGTGCCCCTATGCCCGCTCCCCAGCATCCTACCCCTCAGCCATCAGCCAGCAGCACTCTGCCACAGCTTGCAGCATGCACGTGCACTTTGGCCCCCTCAGCTGTCCCTCCTGCACGTCGCACGCACTTGCAGCCTGCAGCCCTCATCCATCACCCAGCTCAGCCAACTACGCGGGGGTTCAGCATCGCCAGCAGTCGGCACGAAATTCAGCCACATCAACTATCGCTCAAACTTTGCTCTCACCAACTAGTTATAATTCCGGCAGGCCAATACCGTGGGTCAACCCGAGAACGGTAAGCTCGGCGGCAGCAGTTGTCCCACAGTCCGCAGGAAGTGCGGGCGCTCCCCTGGGCTCTGCCGCACTACTTAACTCGCCACTCTCGGCACCTCACCCCCGTCCCTTTCCGTACCTCTTGTGTGTGTGCGGGATCGGGAGGTAGGCTCCCCATAGGCCTGCGCAGTGCGCGGCGCACGCCCTACGCCACAACCAAGCGCTTCGCTTCGTTGATATCTTCTACGCCCGTCTGCGGGGCAAGCGGCCTCCTTGCTCCCGGCTTCCCTCCAGCCACCAATCGTCCCCTTAACAGCCTGGCAACCAACAGTTCCCCCCAACCCCCGACTCTCACGCCCTCGCTGACGTGGACGTGGGCAGTCCCAGGGAGGGCTGCCGCCGCATCGTCCCAACCCCAACCCCCGCCCCCAGCCCCGTGCCCCCCCTCGCCAGCTCCACCCCCACACTCACGCCCCCGCCCCCGTTAACCCCCGACCCCCGCCCCGTGCCGCTCCCTCCCCGCGGCCCCAGGCTGCCCAGCGGCTCCACCTTGGGCCCGCCCGGGCCCGAGCCCGCGTCCCCGGGCCCGCCTGGGCCCGGCGGCCCGCCGTGCGTGCTGTGCCCCCCGCTGCTGGCCATGCTGAGGCGCTTGCCGCGCAGCACGGCCACCACGGTGTCGGAGGCCTCTATGACGGGCAGGATCATGCACACCGCGGATGCCACGATGCCCCAGATCATGGCGATCATGATCCAGAACCTGACAGGGGGGTGGGGGTGGGGTGCAGGGGGTTGGTAAGGGGAGGCCAGGAGCGGCGGTGGGGCGCGGGGCTTGCCGCACTCATCAGCAAGCGGAGGCGGCGGAAGGTGGGAAGGACCCGACCAGCCTGATGACCAGCAGCTGATGAGCTCCGGAGAGCGCATCGCTTCCGGCCGCCCTCGCCCCCACACGTGGGCGAGTCTTGTCCTCGACCCGCCAGACTTGCCGGTCGGGCCAGACGTGCGAGTCGCCCAGCACGCGCCCGACCACCCGGCCCCGCCCCAAATGGCCCCCTCACGCAGCCCACCCTGCCCCCTTCCCCCCAAACCCCTCTTTCCCCCTCCTCCCCCCTCCCCTCCCCCTCCCCGCTGCTCACGTGAAGTACCCCTGGCTGAACACCCCCGCCGGCAGCGCCAGCAGCGGCCAGGCCACCAGCAGCAGCAGCGTCAGGGACCCCCCCGTGAGCCACGTGAAGCGGACCACGGCGTTGAGGGCCTCGGGGGAGTCCTCGCCCTGAGGGGGGGGGAGGAGTGGGGGGGGGGGAGGGGGGGAAAAGGCGTGAAACGGGGGGTTGAGAGGGGGTTGTCGGTGGGGAGAATGGGGATCGACGCACACCGAGATCAGGGGGATCTACGCACGGCGAGATCAGATGCGGGAGGCAGAAGGGCTTGTGTCGAAGGCGGCTGCGGGTCGCGGGCCCCCGGTAAGGGACCCCAGGGACGTCGCTGGCTCCGCCCCTCGCGTGCGGCCCCCGGAGGCCCCCTCGCCCACGCACCTCGAACGTGTTTGGGTCCGAGTTGGGGTCCGACTCGATGACGGGGATGTTGCGCAGCTCGGCCCAGTCAAAGTCCTGGGGGGGGGGAGGGGAGGCAAGCGGGGGGTAAGCGGGGGGTAAGCGGGCGGTAGCGTTTGAGGGGGGTTTCCAGGCTGGACGCGAAGGGCGCACCCACCCCCCTCGACTCGCCGCACCGCTCCTGCCTACCACCACCCGCCCCCAACCCCCTCCCCCGCCGCCCCTCACTCTTTCCCCATCGCCCCTCACCACCCCCCCACCCCCCACCTGCGGGAATATGTACGAGAAGACGATGCAGAGGATCATGGAGAAGAAGAGCGCCACCAGGTTGCCGGCAAGCATGGGATAGTCCTGGGGGGGGGGGGAAAGATGGGGGGGTGGAGGTAGGAGGAACATGATGGGAGGAAGATGGGGGAGTGTGGATGTGGCTCGATGACGCAGCATGCAGGGCTCCGGGGAAGGGCTATGGGCATTCTTCACCCCGCTCCCAATGCCCACCTTTTCGCCCCGCTCCCCCTCTCCCGTCATCCTCCCCCCCAGCCCCCACCCCAACCCCACCCACCCACCTGCCCCGTGGTGTGCAGGTTGAGCACCCCCTCGTTGAGCTTGGCGGCGGTGATGAGCCACGTCATGAGCGCCAGGGGGGTGGTCACCACGGCCGACACGCAGGCGGCGGTGGCGGAGCACTTGGCCCTGTGGGGGGGGGAGGGGGGGGGGGCGCTGGGACATGGGAAGGCGTCGGCGCGCGGGCGCGCGGGCTCGGGGCATGAGGGTTTTTGGAAGAGGGGGCAAGGGCAAGGCCGTGTTGACGGCTACCCACGCGAGTGTGCTGCTCCCCCACCCCCCGCCCCCACCAGGTGAGCGACGCTGCGATGGGGAACACGGCTGAGCCGATCACGATGCCCTGGGGAGTGAAGGAGGGTAGGGAGGGGACGGACGGCGCCACGGGGAATAGTGAGGGGAGTTGCTGCTTCCAAAGCGTCGCTGCTCGCTCCTTCCGCCCCCCTCTCCCCTCCCTCCCCCCCTGCCCACCATGAACAGGTAGACCCAGTTGAGGCTAACGTCCAGCTTGAGCAGTACGACACTGATGCAGCCCGAGATCAGGGCGTACACCACCACCATGCACCTGACAGGGGGAGAAGGGGGGGAACGGGGCAAGCCAGGTGAGCGAGATGATATGCGGCTTGAGATCCGGCGGCTTGAGATCCGGCGGCTTGAGATCCGGCGGCTATCCGGTGCGGAGGCGACACGACCAGGGCCTCGGGGTCGGTCATGCCCCGATGATTCATGCGGCGTAGCGTGCGGAGTGGTATGTGACACATGACAGCAGCAGCAGCAGCAGCATTCTCATCCTCAGCAGCAGCAGGCTGCCCCGCCCCCTTCAACGATTCACCCATCCCTATTTTAAACCGGGTGTCCCTCCAGCATGCAGACCACCTCCTGCCCCTCCCCCCACCCCCCTCAACCCCACCGCTGCAGTGTGACCATGGTACGGCCGTCCGCGTTCTTGTTGATGTACGGCTTGTAGATGTCGTACGCCACGATCGTGGCCACTGCCATCTGCGGAGGGGGCGGTTAGGAAGGCCGGTAAGATGGGGATCAGCGCGGTTCAGGGGGGCTACCGCGTGCCTCCGGGCCCGTCCGTAACGCTGCCCTCTCCGCCCTTGCCACCCCCAAGGCCCTCCCAGTGCGCGCCCCGGCTTCAGGGTCGGCGCCTCTTGGCCTCCACAGCCCCTCCCATGCCCGCGCGACCCCTCCTTCCCACCCTCGAGGGCCCCCTCAGCCCCACCTGCTCAGCGCAAGCGGTGGCGGTCACAGCCTGCGGGGCAGGGAGGTAGGGGGGCGGACAGAGGATGGGAAGGGGTGACGCAAAAGGCTCGCTGGGAAGCCGCCGGGGGAAGCGTCGAGCATCAGGGGCCGCGCAGCTCTCTCGTACCCACCCCATCCAACGCACCCCGCCCTCTCTCCCACCTCTCCTCCCCCCCTCACCCTCTCACCCCAACCCCCGTCTCCATCCTTCTCACCCCACCCCCCACCCCTCACCCCACCCCACCCCACACGCCCAACCCCACCCCACCCCACCCCACCCCCCACCCCCCACCATGAAGAGCTGCAGTGTGAGCAGGAAGGCCCCCCCCTCCCCCATGAGGTGCACGGCCAGGGCGGGCGGCACCAGGCCCCGCGAGGCCTCCTCGGGGGAGATGGGCAGGTCCAGGGCGCGGGCCCCCAGGCCCATGGTGGTGGCGAACGTGACTAAGAGGGGAGGGGGGGAGGGGGAGGGAGGGGGGGAGGGAGGGGGGGAAGGGCGGGGGGGAGGGGTCAGGGAGGCATGAGTAAGAGGGTGGCAAGGGGTGTTGAAGCTGCGACGGGAGTGCTGGTCGGGAGTGCTGGGGTTGCCAGAGCACCAGGCGTCCGGCACCGCGCACCGGCTGTGGCCATGTGGCGGGCTAGGGGTGCTGATGCGGCCGTGGCCCCGGCCGCCGACGCATGCCAGAGCCCCGGAGGGCCCCTGGGCGTCACAGACGCCCTCCCACCCTCCAGCCGGTCGCACCCCCTTCCTCCCTGCTCACGCACCCGCCACTCTGAAACCCCTCGAGCCGCGCTCCCCTTCCTCCCCATCAGACCCCCACACACACACCCAAAAGAACCTCCCGCCCTCACACGGGATGGCGAACCAGCACAGCCCCCCCAGCAGGTAGCCCCGGTACGTGGCGCTGGGCTTGGCGGCGATGGCCCCCTGCCAGTAGGACTGGGGGGGGGGGGGGAAAGGGGGGGAGGGGGGAGGGGGGAGGGAGAGGGGTCAAGAGGGGTAAAGGGGGCGGAGTGTGCTGCAGGAGCCCCAGTAATGGTAACCCCCGGCGGTCCCTTCGAGGACCCCGCTGCCGCTTGGCGCCCCGCCTTCACTCGGAGCGCAGGCCCAGGCCCTCCCGGGCCCCTCCCGGGCCCAAGCCTAGGCCCAGGTCCAGGCCCCTACCTGATCCACAAACACAGTCCCGAAGTTGCCTGGCATTAGGGGGCAAAGGACAGGAGCAGGCTTCAGGAGCCTGCCGTTTGAGGTACGAGTCAGCTCGGTGCACGGAGGACACGGCCCCTTGGTGAGCGAGAGCTTCTCCTTCACCCCCAATACACGTTTCCTTTCTGAAACCTGCTGCTCCCCGCTTCTGCACCCTTCCCCCCCTTGCCTCCCCCCCTTCAGCCCGCTGCCCCCGCTGCCCCCATGCCGCCTCACCGATGATGTTAATGATGCCTGCGAGGGAGGGAGGCAGGGGGCCCACGCGGGGGAAGGGCAAGGCGAACGCAACGCGTCGGCAAGGGCAGGCCCTTAAAGGGGCCAGGTCCCGTGCGCCTGCCGCCTGCCGGCCCCCGACACAGGTGTGAGGTCGCAGCACCCGGCACCCGGCACGCGCCTCTCCTGACTGTCCGCCCAGGCCCCAAGCCTCCTTGCCCCCACCCGACTGCACCTCATCCCCCAACCCTCTCCTCCCCTCCTCCCCTAACCCCCTGCCCCCCCCCCCCCACCCTCGTCCCTACCGAATATGATGCCGCTCTTGCTGAACATGGTCATGTAAGACCCCCCCTTGTTGGACTCCACCGGCCACTTGACGGCGATGGCCTGTGGTCAGAAGGGAGGCGGGTGGGGGGGGAGGGATGCGGGGGTTGAGGAGGGTTCTTCGGCGGCACTATCGGGGGAACTGGGCGGTAGGAGGAGACTGGGGCGGAGCTGCCCTTTACTCACACGTAGCCCAAGGCCCCAACTGTGTTCCCCGATCCCCGCTTGTCTGAAAGAAGACCCGCCCTCTCCTCCCCCACCCACCCACCTGCAGTCGCTGGTAGACGGTGGCAATGGATCCCAGGTCGGGGTTGGTGGCGTACACCTGACAGGGGGTGGGAGGGGGGCGAGAGCAGGCGCACGGGGGGATCGAGGGCAGATCGTAGCAGGCAAGCCCACTGACAATTGTAACCTGATCCTCGCGTACTTCCCTCGCCACAGCCCTCGGTCAACCCCGCAACCCCACCCTCGGCCGCCGCATGCGCACCTGGAACATAAAGATGAGCATCTGCGTGCCGTACAGCCGTACATGTGCAGGTACAGGGGGAGCAGGGGGGGAGAAAAAGGGGAGGGGGGAGGGGCAAGGTTGGCGGGAAGCCGCGTGGCATGAGGCACGCGAGGGCAGCAGCAGCGGCAGCGGCCTGGGGAGCCATGTGCCCCTCTCACCTCTCACCTCCCCACACACACCTGCCCCCCCACACCTGCCCCCCACCCCACACCTCACCGCTATGTAGATGACGCACACGTTGAGCCACTCAGCCACCACCGTGCCCTTGAGACCACCCACGGCCTGGGGGGGGGGGGAGTGAGTTTTGGGGCGGGGCGTGCTGGGGCGGGGCTGAAGGCGAGCCAGGGCACTGTGTGGATCGAAGGGTGACTCATGGTACGACAGGCTGGAGGCCAAAAGCAGGCATGGCCGCACAACGCCCCCGCCTCGTTCCCGCCCGCCCCACCCCGCCCCCGAACCCCCCCGCCCCCTACCGTGTATATGACCACCCCCGCCGGAATGAGGAAGGACGCGGCGTACACCGACACACCCGACAGCGCCTCGATCACCGCGGCACCGCCCAGGATGAGCTTTGGGGGGGGCGAGGAGGGTTGAGGGGGGAAACGGGATGGCAGGTGGCCGGGGGAGCGTTGCGGCAGGTAGGGCATCGCATGCAAGAGCCACCGCCAACACTCCCTTTTCAGCTGCCCAGGGCCTCGGCCCGAACGCCCTGAGCCGTGTCGCAGCGCCGCCCCGCCATCTCCCACTCCCCGACCCCCCACCCCCCGGCCCACCATGGCCGTGACGATGATGTTAGTAAGGAAGCCGTACATGGTGAAGATCACGTGGGCCGTCGTACCCCACCGGCAGCGGATAATCTGGAGCGAGGAACAGGGGGCCGCGGGGGTCTCGACCCCAGGGCTCCGGGGCCATGCCAGCAGCCCCGGATCCGTCTCAGTCTTGCCCGCCGCTCGACCCAGCCCGCAGCCCAGTCCGCCTCCTCGCCCGCCGGCTGTGCACGCCTGCCCACCTTGCCTCCGTCATCCAACCTCCCGCCCTCCTCAACTACCCCCCGCCCCACATCCCCACCCCCCTCCCCCACCTCCAGGAAGGTGTGTATGGTGGGCGCCTTGCGCTTTATCTCCACCGCCAGAATGGCGAACAGCAGCACCTGCACAGTGGCGCCTGGGGGAGGGGAGGAAGGGGGTTCGATGGCAGCGGGTTTCGAGGGCTTTCAGGAGGCCGGGGAAGCATTGGGGGGCGAGACAAGATGGGTGTCAGCTTCCTCGAAGCTGGAAAAAGGGCTGTGCCCTAGAATGTCTGGGCAGCGGTATATGCGTGCAGGCACGGTGCAAAGCGCGGGGCCGTGTGGCGCGCTCCGCGCGAAGCTTCGGGGGGACAGGGGGCCGAGGATGGACGCGGGGCGAAACACATTTCCACGCCGACTGGCGACAAAGTGTTGCCCGTACTTCCTCCTCGAAGGATCTGAGTTGCAGGAGGTAAGATAGCAACATCGCGCTCGGTCCGGGCTTGGTCGGCGAGGTTTGACCGAAGTCGGCACCACAGCCATCCTCGCAACAGCCGTGCCCAAACTTGTCGAAACTACCTCGCTATTAGCTTCAAAATGTTAGATATCTATCTAAACGAATGTCCGAATTGCTCTTTGGGCTATGGGTGCGAGCTGGTGCGACTGCCTTGCCAACATGTTGAGTTCGCGTAGGGTCGATAACTTTCCCTGCTCTTAATCACAAGCGATAGGGATAAGGAAACTAAAGCTTGTGGAATCGCGGGCTAGGCGTGAATCGCATGTTTATGTGTGACGCAGGCCAGAGCCTGACGGCGGGGGCTCAGCCCAAAAAGGGCACACGAGGCCCATGGCCCATGGCCCACCCCACCTCCCAGCCCCCCCAGCCCTACCCCCACACACTTATTTGAAACCGCGCCTATGGGTTCCCCGGCTCACACGAGCAGCCCTTCACACGCGCCCCTCACCTGCCGCTGCGAGGCCCATGGCCCATGGCCCATGCCGGCGCCCGCCCTCCACCCCCCCAGGCGGCAGGTTTGCTGGGCGGTTTCAGTCGGGCCTACGGCCCTGATCGCCTTTCAGCTTACCTCAACCCCCACCCCACCCCCACCCCACCTCCCACCCCACATCTCCTCACCCCCTCACCTGCCGCGTACCAGAAGGGCCCCGCTATGCCGTAGCTCCAGGCCACATTGGAGGACTGCAGCAGCGTGGCGGCCCAGGTCCACTTGGCAACCACGTCGCAGGCGGTCAGGCCGGACTTGATGCTGGGGGGGGGGGGTGGAGGGAGGGGGCGAGGGAGGGGAGGGGGAGGTTGAGCCGGGCGCAGGGGTGACACAAGAACGAGAGCGCAGCCGTAGGGGGTCTTCAGACGCGGCTGCGTTCCGTAGCGTGCAGCCCCCAACCTTCCCCTCCTCCTTCCTCCGTATCACCTTCAGCCGTGGCTTTCTACACCCCAGGCCAGCTCTTGCCCCTTGCCTCCCGTCCGCATGTGCCCCCTCCGGCCAACCGGCATTCCCCTCGCCAACCCCACGCCCACCGTCTCCCCCCGGGCCCTGCTCTGCAGCTCGGCGCACATCAGCCTCGCTGGCCGCGGCTCCACCACACAGGCCGCCTTCTCACCCCCCGCCTCCCGTCCACCGGACCCACCCTGCCCTCCTCTACCCTTCCCGGCCCCAACCCCCGACCCCCGACCCCCAACCCCCATCCCCAACCCCCGACCCCCAACCCCCCAACCCCCAGGGCCCTGCCTGCGCCCCGCGGTGGAGAAGCTCTCGCTGTCCCGCCCGAAGCCGCCGAACTTCCTGGGGGGCGAGGGGAGGGTGGGGAGGGAGGGGAGGAGTGGGGCAGGCGTGGACTGAGGGAGGGGCAGAGGTTCCAACGGGGGTGCAGCACGGTACGGTGCCCCGAGGAGGCCGGGCCGTAGGGGCCCCTCCCGCTTGGAGGGCAGCGCGACGGGGCTTTTTTCGCCGCCTCGTGAGCGGCGGGTCAGGGCCGAGGTAGACCTGTACAAGCCCGCTCGTTTGCACACGCCCTTACACATCCGCTAAGCGCTGGTCTTAGGCTCCAGATTTAGGTCAACAGTGAGCGCTGCGGAGCCCCGGGCCGACGGTCCGTTTGATCGAGGTGCCGTACAGACCCCACCGTAGTTCCGCAATGCGCGGGGCACACGGCGTGGATCCAGGGCATGCAGGGGGGCCGGGGTGCCGGGCGCCGTCCCAAGCAAGCCCCTTCCCGTCGAGGCCCCTCCATGACGTGAAACCCCAGGGCGGGCCCCCGCAGGCCCGGTACGACACGCCCTTGGCGGCCGCCGATTGGCGGTTGCAGTGCGCCGTGCGGTCCTGGGCTCTTTGCAGGAGCCCGAGCGCCACCCGGTCGCGAATCCGGTCTGCCCCTGACCGCCGGGCCGTTTCCAAAGCTCCCCGCACATGGCCCCGAGCACCCTGCGTCCCACCCCCCGCTCCTCAGCGCTTGCGTGTGCCCTGGAAGGCACAGGAGGCTCTTCCTGCCCCCCACCCCCACCCCCACCCCACACACACACACGGCACGGCCCCGTGGCCCTTGAAGGCCGTCGTGTGACCGACCACGGACAGCACTTGACTGCAACCAACCGCGTCTGCTGTGCCTGCGCCCGCGCACCTGTCAAGCCAAATAAGGATGGTGGGGATGCAGGCGAATATCGCGCCGAGCCCCACCAGGATGAACCATCCCAACCCCTCAGGCAAGACTGGAGGCCCTGCGAGGCCACGTATAAGTCGCCGTGAGCGGTATCCAGGCTGCCTGGGCGTCACACGGCCATCACAGCCCCGGAGACCTCTCGCGTACCTGCCCCAAAGAAGTTACACTCCCCGTCATATTGATCAAAGCCGAATAGGTTGGTGCAAGACGCGGAGGCAGACAAGGCGGACATGCTGCCGCGCCCGTCGTCAGCTTGCGCTCATTTGCGTCGCTATTCCACACAAACCGTAACCTACAAGAACTCTAGGGCTTCTGTGGGGGTAAACAAGGGTTTCGAGCGGGGCTGCCCACTAATGCTCGCCTTTTCGCGGCTTGCGGCAAGGTGTTAAGCAGCTGTGTGCGCTGTGTAGCTACTCGGTAAGCTGTGTTACTGTAATACTGTGGCGGAGTGCAGGTGACTCGCTGAGACGTCGAGACAGTACAATGCCGGAACCCCAGTCGACCCCAGTCATGCCGAGGCCCCGCCGGCCCGCCCGCCCCCCTCCCTAGTCTGCCCGGCTCAGCCCAAGGTGAGGGAGTCTGCGGCTCGTTGCGCTACTCGGTATCGCCCCCCAGTGCCGCGTGGGCGGTGGGCTTGGATAGTGGGTATGCAGGCGGTTGAGTACAACGTCGGGGTACAAAGTGGGGTAGGCATGCCGGAACCCCAGTCGTGTCCCGGTGCCTCCCGGTGCCCCTCCCTCTCCCGCCTCGCCGCGGGGGCAACGGCTCGGCCTGAGGAAAGGTATCATGCAGCTTTGTGTGTCATACGGGCGGTGGACGCTGTCTCAGTGCAGAGTGAGTGAGTGAGTGACATCAGTGCCAAAACGTGCCTGGACGGCACCTTGGCACAGCCCTCGGGCTCACGCCCTCCCAAAGCGCCCTCACAAACCAAGCTCAGGTCCAGACCCGTACCGCATCCAGCCGCCGCCTTCCAGGAACTCAATGTCAGCCCCCTTGCAACGGCGGGGCTTCTTAAGCACAGGGCCCAGCCGTAGCCCCCGCCCCAGGGGAGTGAGGTAGGGCGTCACCACCAGTCCGTGTCCTGCCTGCAAAGCCTTCGCCACGGACCTGGACGCCGTCTCCTGAATAGGCGTCACACTCAGCACCACGTTCCACCCGCTATCTTCCAGCAGCGCTCACAACCACCGCTGAGCCCTCCCTCCCCAGACGGGCACGAAACGCCCGAGCAGAGATGTGGCGTCACCAGCTCAGCCCTCAGTTCAGTTCAGCTCCGCACACCTCTTGGCTCGCCTCTCATTTGAGCCCCCTGCCCACAGCAACGGCCCTCAATCAAGATACAACAACTCTCCAACCGCCAACCGCTTACTATAACCGCACACCCGACTCATGGGCCTGCCCACTTGCCGCTAATACTACCGCTGTCCCAAACGCAGCCAATGGCCACAAACAGACCTTCCAACACAGCCCGGGCAGTGCCCAGCGGCATCTGCAAGCGGTGGTCGTACTGTTCTGAACTGCACAGCTTCGCACCAGGAGCCGCCCTTATAATCCAGCTAGCCCTTCTCCCATGGAACCGCCTGACCCCCACTCTTCGTGGTCGTAAGCACCAACAGCATTCTCGGGACGCCTGCCAAACTGCCAACCTCAACCCTATGACCAGATTTTGCTGCGGCATCACACGAAGATCGCACAGACATTGCAGCATTGCAGCCAACATACAGCTACAGCATAGTTAGCTCCGACGGCTTGGCACAGGCCTGTGTCTCCAAGCACAAAGGCCTAGGGTACCCTTTCGCACGCACGAATAACTTAGGCTTCTCACAAACAGCCCAACCTACGATACAGTATCCGGGGGCGTCTTGGGCGGACGCCATCGCACCACTGGACCCTCGCCACTCCGCCCAGGGAAAGCATGGACCAGGTCCCACCTCAACATGTGGCGCGCTTCGCCTCCCCTACCCACCCCGCTACTGCATTCACCTCGTGCCGTACTACCAAACCCGACCGCTCTCCCCCTCTCCCTCCGCGTCTCAGCAGTCCCCCAAGAATATGCACTACGGATGCCGCCCCGCGAAGCCGCCGCCCGGGGAACAGCCCTGCACCCAGCACAGCGCCCAGCTCCCAAGCAGCCCTCGCCCCGCTACTGCAGCCCCTGCTCCGCAGCCGCACCCCCCTGCGGCTGGCCCTGCTCGCGCAGGCGCCGCAGCGTCAGCGCTCCGCAGCCGGTCTCCACCCGCCGCTGGCTGACCCACGCCAGCACTGCGGCCGCCTCCGCCTGGCCCCGCTCCCACGACGTATCCTCCTCCATCCACACCGCCCGCGCCCGCGCCGACTGCACCGCCCTCTTCCAGTCCACCGGGCAGCCCTCGGCATCGAGCCACCGCAGCACCTCCAGAGGCGCTCCGTTTCCCATACGTTCCAGACGCACGCCGGAAAAGTGTTGTCCCACGCGGGGTCGCCCCAGGGCAGCCCGCTGCCGCCCACGCGGCGCAGCGCGCTCAGGGTGCGGAGGTCGCCGCGGGCGGCGGCGACAGACCACACCCAGGCCGCTTGGTGGGGCTGGATGCAGGGTAGGGGGCGGTTGCGCATGGAGCTTGGGACAGGTGAGCGAAAGTGAGGTGAGGTACTGCAAGGGGGTCTGGGCGATCCCTCTATCCAGCCCACTCCGTGCCATCCTGACACCCCACCACTGCCCCTCCTAACCAGCCCCCCCAACCCAGACAAACCCATGCTCCGCCTCACCGGCACCCCTTAGCCCCAGCCGCACAGCCGCTCCAGCACCGCCTCGCACCCGCCCTCGGCCGCCGCCTTCCACAGCGCCGTGGCCCATTCCAGGCTGCCGCGGCGGTGCTCCTCCTCCGGCTGGTAGCCTCCGTGATGCAGGGTCGCTAGCACCGCGCGCATCAGTTCGCAGCTGCCGGCGCGGGCCGCGTGCAGCACGTGCCCGGGTTGTACGACAAATGCGCCGTACGTCACGGCCAGCCACGTAGCCACGTCCACGCGCCCAGTCCGGCAGGCGACACCGCACCAGTCCCACAGGTGCCACTCCGCCAGCGCCCCGCCCTCCTCCCGCAGCGCCTCCAGCACCTCGAGGTCCCCCGCCTCCACCGCCGCCGCCATGGCCCGGCCGTCGTCGTCCTGAAGCCCGTCGGCCAGCAGGCTGCGCACGAGGGCGGCGTTGCGGGCCTGCAGGGGAGGGAGGGGGGCGAGAGGAGGGAGGGAAGTCAGAAGGCGGTTGGCTCCTTGAGGCCCCGCCCTCGCAAGCGCCGCTCCCCCCCCCCCTCCGCCCCGCCCTCCCCGCCCCGCCCTCCCGGGCCGCCCACCTGGGCCGCCGCCGCCAGGATGCCGTGCTCCCGCACCTCCACCCCCCAGGACTGCAGCCACGCCAGGCGCTGCAGGGCCGCACCGCCGGGCGCCGCCGCCGCCGCGCAGCTCGCCTGGGCCCACCCGTCTTCGCCGGGGCGCACCGGCAGGCCCTGCGCCAGCAGCCACTCGGCCTTGGCCTGCGGAAGTGGAGCCAATAGCGGGGGGCCGAGGCAGGCCAGCACCGGGGTTTGGACGATGCACCGCCACGGGCCAAAAGGGAAAGAAGCCAAGGGGCTGAGGGCGAGGACACAACACACACATGACCCCTTGAGACTCCCAGGCTCATGCGAGCAGCCCTTAACACTTGACCCCCTGGCGCAGTCCGTGAGCTCTTGCCTGCCAGTCGGGCGTGGCACTGCCCACCGCCGCGGCGAGGAGCTCCTCCATGTCGTACAGGCCACACAGCACACCCCGCAGGCCGCCGTGCTGCCCGCACAGCAGCTGGAGGGAGGCCAGGTCGCAGCTCCCCGCCGCCGCCGCCAGCACCTCGCTCCATAGGAAATCTGGGTCGCTGTCGGCCGGCCATAACGCCAGCAGGCGCTCCAGAAGCGCCGGGTCCGCCCCCTGGGCCGCCGCCGTCATGACCTTGACGTGGGCTGCCAGGTCGGGCGCGTCGGGCCCCGCCAGCGCCCACTCCCACACCTCCCGGCGCGCGCCCTTGGCGGCACCTTCCAGCACCTTCCGACGCCCGTTGATGCTGGGCGGCAGGCGGCCCGGCTCGCACAGCCACGGGCAGGTGGCGAGGGCCCCCGCCTCGCCCGCGGCCAAGGGCACCCACCCATCCAGCACCATCCCCGCCGCCTCCACCGCGACGGCCAGGTTTGCGACGCTTCCGGAGGCCGCGGTCAGACAAGTCAGCTTTTCCCTCTTCTCGAGGGTGAAGGTGCGGCAGGCATCGGGCCGCGACCAAGCGGCTGCAAAAGCCTCGTGCGGGACCTCCTGGGAGAGCCTAATGACATTGCGCTCCTTGAGCTGAGCGTGCGCAGCGCGATCAACTAGACGCAGCGTGCCTGCGACCTCGTTGGGCGCCAAGAAACCAGCGATCAGCTCGACGATGCCCGGCAGCCAGACGCGGCTAGCGTCTTCGGCGTGCTCCATCTTGGTTGCAAGCTTACAGGCTGGCGTGCAGAATCTGTGGGGCCAGATGTAAAGGCACTGCACCTCGCGTGCAGGATTGGGTTCGTGTGCACCCACCCCACATCCCGGGGCCCCGCCCTCCCACCAGCCTACCGGGCCAGAGCGCTTCTTGCAGGCAGGGGATGCACACCGCTGGGCGATGGATGTTTGTCTGGCGGGACAGGCGGGTCGGGCAGGTAACCAGTTTGCCAGACCCGCCCGCCCCCCACCGCCTCTCGCGGCCTTCCCCGATCCCCCCGGACCCGGCGTGGATGCTGCTCCCGGCACATGCTCGCTGCGTCCCTGGGTCCCCTCCAATTCGCCCCGGGTTTGCCCCTCGTGCAGCGTTGCTATCTTATTTTGGCGTAGCTAAGTCTTCCAGGGACAAACCCCCCTGGGTGGGCCGGATTAGCTAAGTGCATGTAAGGACTGTGGCGCTGCAGCCGGCCGAATTAGCCAAGTGACGGCCCAATTAGCCAAGTGACGGACAGGGGGCGGCGCAGGCCAATGAGTCCTTTCTCTCAGGTAGGGTGCCAACAGGTCTGCGCAGGTTGCGACACACGCCCTACGCCCACAAGAAGGTGCTTCATCCATGCACACACCCTGCCGCACGGCTCTGCGGGTTGCCAGCCCCCCCTATCGGGTCCACGCCTTGCTCACACCCCAACGGTTAGCTAAGTACTAGCAAGGAAACGAGGTGCCTTGGCCGGAAAGTTAGCCAAGTTCCTCAGGGACAAAAGTCTCAGATTCCAGGAATTAGCCAAGTTCACTTGGCTAAAAAACGTAAACTTAGCTAAGATAGCAACACTGCCCTCGTGCTCAGTGTCGCTATCTTAGCTCAGATGTGCTCCCGGTCCATGCTGCACTGCACCGCGCGCGCAGGGCTGGGCTCGTGTGCAGCCCCCGTTCCGGCTCCCCCCGACGCCCCCGTCCCCCGCCAGCCTCTTGCCCGCCAGCACCGACCACCCCTGAGCGCATCGTCGTCGTCGCGCCTTCAACGCCGTCCGCAGCCCGCAGGTCCGCTGCAACTCAATGTACATGCGGTGCGCGTACGTGCGTCAGGTGCCCGCAACCAGCAGGAATGCAAGTCTACTCCGCACTCATGGACGATGGCTGGCCCGAGGCCCCGTAGGTGCTGCCTGCCTTCGAGCAGGCTCATCCGCCCTCAGGTCACGCAGTCATGCAACGCTAGGGGCGAGGGTACAGAGCCTCCAGTGGGCCTCACACAGCTCCATTGAGGCAGCAAAACGCCCGACCCATCCCGGGTCGCGTCCTTTTTAGGGCACGCGGGGCCGTCAGAGCGTGCGTAAACCAGCTTCCGTCCACCAGGCACTTCAGAGTGCAGGTCCGAGCCGGTGCCTGCAGGCCTTCCGGCGGCCAAGCCAGGCCGCTCTCTAGGCGCTGCCTGCCATCCACCGATCGACCACCGTCAGCACTGGGCCCCCGCCACGCCCCCTCGGAAGCAAGCCACACCCATCTCAGAGCACCACCTCATCAAAGCAGGGGCATCCTCGCTGACCTGCGAGCCACTCCAGCACCGCCCCGGTTCGCAATCCCCATCTGGTCCTGAGCTCCCGCAACCATGGCTGGTCGAGGGGGGAAGACTCAGCGGGCTCGTGCGCATCATGCACAGCCCAACGCGTCCCAGGGCACACCCTTCTCGCTCCGGCGCCGTTAGCGCTGTCCCACGAGGCGCTCCAGCACTTCCACATGCCCCTTCCCCTCCGCAAACGCATCCCCTTGCTGTGAATGCCCTCTCCGCCCCCCGCTCCGCTCCGCTTCGCCCCAGCCGCCGCTACGGCCGGCTGCAACCGTTAGCCAGCAGCCAGGCGACTGCGGGCACGGGGTTGTCCGTCAGCAGCCTCCGCCTGCCAGCGAGGCACGAGAAAAGTACCTGCCCCTCATCGGTGCCGAAGGAGGCCCCCAGGCGCCGCAGCACCGCCATCGTCCGCAGATCGTGTGAATTTGCCGCTGCCAAGTACGGGCCGCCGTCAGCCTGTGCGGGGAGAACAGCACGCAGCAAGGGTGTATAAGGGCCAAGCCTCGCTGCAACTCTGGCGGGTTATGAGCAGCTACTATTAGCATTGCCCCTCCCGGGCCGCTCCAATCTCACCGGCTTGGGGCAGCCCCTCTGCGCCAGCCACTCCAGGGCCGCCTCGCAGCCCGACTCGGCCGTCGCCTCCCACGCATCTTCGTCGGCCTCACAGCCGCGCGCCAGCAGCCAGGCCATGAGCTCGACGCTGCCCGAGCGACAGGCCCTGTGGAAGAGCTCGGGGGTGAAGCCGCCAACGGCCTCAGCCCCGTAGGTCTCCACCAGCCAGGACAGGCCGGCCAGGGAGCCCGACGCAGCTAAGCTGTCTGCCACGCATGTCGGATGTCCGATGGCATCGACCCCGTACGTCTCCACCATCCAGGAAAGCCCGGCCACGCAGCCCGCCTCCACAAAGCCCCTTGCGACCTTGTGCATGTGCCGGGCAGCCATGCCGGCAGCTGGCGCTAGGGCCTGCACAGCCGCCAAGCTCCCAGCCCGGGACGCGGCGTTCAAGACATCCCGGGTGGCTTTCAGCCCCTGGCCCAGGAGGTATGACACGAGCACGGCGTCGCCCCTGCCCGCCGCCCTTTTCAGGGTATCGCCCGTCGGGGCCACGCCCCGCGCCTGGAGCCACGCCAGCCGCTCCACCGCAGCACCGCCCGAGAGGAAATCAAAGAGGCCACACATGTCCGCCTGCAATGAGCAGCCCTTGTCGAGCAGGAACTGGCACTTGTCCCTCCATTCGGCGTTGGGGCCGCGGACGGCTTCAAGGAGCATGTCTTTGGCGGCGAGGAAGTCCAGCCCAGCCGCCCCTGCCCCGGAGGGGTGCAGGCGCTCCCACGCCCGCTGCAGGCCCTCCACGCCGCAGCCGTGCGCAGCCTCCACCAGCACCTGGTCTGGCCAGCAGGAGCCGGGGGGAGGCGGCTGCGACTCCAGGAGCCTCCACGCCAGCGCCTCGTGCCCCCTGCGCAGGGCGGCGCAGGCGACCTCCCAGACGGGGGCGCCCAGAGCCGCCTCCAGGCACCAGTCAACCACCGCCTCGTGACCCCCGGCTGCAGCGGCTGTGGCGGCAGGGACGACCGTCTCCTTGTCCCATGTGATGCGCCCGGGCCCCACCAGCCACTGACACATGAGCAGCTGGCCAGCCCCGGCCGCAGCCTTGAGGGCCCCAAACGATAGCGGGAGCCCCGCTTCCGCCAGCGCCACCTACATGCATGTTCGCCACGTCCCCGCTCGCACCTCCGCCCTCGCTGGCACCTCGGCTCGCCCACGCCCCGTTACCAAAGAGACTCACGCCCCGTCTCTCCTGCCCCGTTAGACTACGGGGGCAGGGGGCATCGCGGAGGGCGTCAGGCCAGCACCTGTTGTGGACTGCATCTGCAGCGGAAGCAGAGGAAAGCGGAAGCGCAGGCGCGCCTGTGACGCAAGCCGGGTTCCACGACGGGGCTGTAGCTGCTTCCCGTCATGCCGGACGACGTTGGGGGCCTCTGCCGGGAGGACGCTGCGGGTGGGCCAAGGATGCGCACAGATGGCGGACCGGGCGCCACACACATCCACACATACACGTACAGCGCGTACCCCCTTCACGCCTCCAGGATGTTTTAGAGCTGTCGCATGGTGCATCATACCCTGTGGACGCTGATCGGGTTCGACGTGGGCGCTCCGGCTGGTGCGGACCACGGGCGACAGCTGGTCTTACCAATGCAATCGTTGGCGTTTTGCGGCCCTCGCCTGCCCGTCTCATAGCTATACCAAGGCGATGGACTGCATAGGCACACCCTTAGTCGGATGGCAACGCGTCTGCGCGGCCTGCTCGCGCTTGGCCTCGCCTTCTGCGTAGCGACTCTGCAGCCTGCACTTGCTCAGGCTACAGCCAACCTTACATTGCGATCACCATCACCAACAAATGGCTCACACCAACACGTCGGCTTGCTGCCTAAGGGCGCGCCGGAGTCCGAGGAGGTAGCTCTGGATGCGCTTGGCGCGGACCATGTAGAGCAGGTTTTCATACACCGCTTCAGCCGTATCCTGAGCAACACGACCCTGCGGAAAGGCTTTGACGAGGCGCTGGACATCATCCTTGCCGCGCCTGATGTGGTGGGCAAGGCCTTTGCGCTGGCGCCTCCCAGCGCACAGCTCCTACAGGACGCAGTTAGCGGGAGCGAGGCAGCGTGGAAGGCCATCGCGATCTCCCGCGCCATAGCGGCCAACTTCAGCACTGGTGCCGCTGGCGCCAGCCCCGCCGCACCGCTGCACGACGCCACGGAGCTCACGGCCGCGCTGGCCGAGCTGAACCTCCACCTCAGCGACCTCTCAGCAGCCTCCTGCCACCCCATCACGCGCCGCGTGGTTCTGGCGGCGCTGGTCCGGCTGCTGCTCGGGCTCCACCACGCCGGCGGGTCCAGCCATGCCGACGCCTCGATCCTCCGCTCCAGCCCGGGCCTGCGCCGCGGGCTCTTCCGCGCGCTGCGCCTGCTCTACAACAGGCACCGCCAGGGCGCGGCGGCCAAGGGCGCGATCGAGTTCCTGCACGTCTCCAAGAGCGGCGGCACGTCCATGTGCTCGGTTGCGGACCGCAACGGCTGCTCCGCCGAGTCCACCACCAACTACGGCAACTGCATGGTGCGCCGCTTCGACGACCGCCCGCGCTGGGTGAGCGCCCGGCAGCACGCGGCCGTGCAGGCGCTGGACGGGTGGCGCTGGTACTACCGCTACCTGGTGCGGCGGGGGGAGCGGCCGTGCGAGTACAGGTGAGGGGTCGGGGTCGGGGTGGGAGGTTGGGGGCCTTGGGGGTGGGCGAGGGGTGGGTTAGGGGTGGGTGGGAAAGGGGAGCTGGGGACCTGGGGCTGGGGTGGGGTGGCGGGTTGAGGGCTTGGGGGGGGGGCGGGGGCTGGGGGTAGTGTGGGCCTGGTGGGGCCGGGTGTCTCTTTCCGCAGATCTGAGGGAGGGACAGCGATGCGGGGGTAATGCGGTGGGGAGTATGACGCCTTCGAAGCGGACGCGCGGGGAGGAGGGGGAGGAGGGGGCGGCCCGGCATGAGGATGGCCGGGGAGAAGACAAGCAAGGTTTAGGGCAGCTGCCTAACGGCCGTGAGTAGGTGCGGGCCTTTGGAGCGGGCGGATGGGCTGGTGGGTGAGGAGAAGAGTGAGGGCGGGACTCACACGTGTGCAGGGGGCCCACCGGAGCACGACCATCCCTTGCCCAGCCTGCCACCGCCGCCGCCCTATCCACGCCCTCTGCCTGCCCTTCCCCAATCTCCCCCTTCCCCCTCCCTCCCTTCCCCCTCCCCCCTTCCCCCTCCCCTCCTCCCTTCCCCCCCACCAGGGACGAGTTCATGCACCGCAAGCGCTTCACCTTCTACTCCAACGAGTTCGCGGCGCACGGGGGCCTGGAGCCGGGGGCGGAGGCCGACCCCGCCGCCTCCTCCTCCCCCGCGGGCGCCCACCCGCCCTGGGCCTCGGCGCACGTGTGCCCCCAGTTCCTCAACGTGCTCATGCTGAGGGCGCCCCTGGCTCGCCTGGCCTCCCACCTGCGCTGGATCATCAAGGTCTACCGTACGGAGTACGGCAGGGCCCACGAGGCCTTCTTCCGGGGCCGTAACGCCACGTCATGGCGCCAGCTGGCCCCCGCCGCCGTGGACAACTACTACACCCGGCTGCTGCTGGGGGAGGCCGTGTACTACGCGCCGCCGGGCTCGATCACGGACGAGCACGTGGCCGCCGCGCGGCTCGTACTGCTGCAGTTCGACGTCGTGCTGCTCCTGGAGAGCGGCGAGCTGGACGAGCTGTGGCTCCGGCACGCGCTGGGCTGGCGCGTGGGGCTGGCGGCGGCGCACGCACGCAGCCACGGCGGCGCGGGGCGGGGGGCGGCGGAGGCGCTCATCCCGGCCGACCTGCCCGACCTGGAGGCCGCCAACGAGCCCGACGTACGGCTGTACGACTTCGGCGTCGCCGTACACCTGCTGGACGGGCTGCTGTTCGGGGCGGTTGCGGCGGCGGGGCTGCTGCCGTACCCCAGCTTCGACCAGATGCGGCCGCAGGACGCCCACGTGGGTCGGCGCGTGCGGTGCGGCTTCGTGACGCGGCGGCTGCAGCTGCTCGAGGGCAAGGGCGAGAACGCCAGCGCCCTGGACGCGGCGCTGGGGCGGCCCTACGCCGCGCCCTTCCCGCGCATCCTGTCGCCCGACGAGCGGGTGCGGGGCGGCGCGGCCGAGGTGGCGGCGGCGCTGGCGGCGGCGGGGGGCCCGGGGCAAGGGCAGGCAGGGCAGGGGCAGGCAGGGCAGGGGCAGGCAGGGCAGGGGCAGGCAGGGCAGGGGCAGGCTCAAGGGCAGGGGCAGGCGGGGCAGGGGCAGGCGCAAGGGGCGCAAGGGGAGAAGGAGGTGCGGGAGGGCGAGCTGCACTGGCGACGGCAAGCGCTAGAACTAGGGGTTGACGGGGAAGCGCAAGGGGAAAGCGGGCTGGGGACAGGCGACGAGGGGCGTTCAGGACGGACCACTGCGCACGGGATAAGCACAGCGCTGGAGGAAGGGCTCGAGGGCGAGGGCGGGAGGGGTGGGGCTGCAGCGTAGGCACAAGGTGTCCTGCGGAAGTGGAGCTGGAGGGGAGGCAAGGCTGTTGGGAAATGAAGGTCAGAGGCTGCAGGGAGGGTGCCGGTGGCCGTGGAGCCCGGCTGCCCGGGTGGTGACGGCCTGACCGCTGAAGCACGAGGCCGCACCTGCGTGCGTGCGACCCGGCTTGCGGCGACCCGGCATGCGCTCGGCGCTGCCTGCTGCCGCGGTGCCATGATCTGATTAAGGAGTACACCTGCCGTAGCCAGCAGTCCCCTGGGGGTAGAAGAACATCAACGAAGCGAAGCGCTTGGTTGTGGTGTGGCGTAGGGCGTTTTCCGCAGACTACGCAGGAGGAGACGACCTGTGTGGGGGGGCTCGTTGTCGCCTGGAACTGGGAGGCCCGCGAGGGCAAAGGGACACAAGGGCAGTAGGGCACATGGCACATCTCGCGGGAGAAACGCACACGAGTGTGACGGAAAGGAGGGGACGGTAGTTCCTCTTGTTAGTGCGGCCGAAGGAACTGCTCTCGCTGTCGCCTGACGCAAAGGTACCCAGCGTACTTACCGTGTACTCCCCTGGGGGTCTCGTCCTAAATGCAAGCCCCAGTGCTGCTGCATGCTGCTCGCCCTGAAGCGCTGTGGACACGGAACGGTCACGATACAGACATGCAGTTCCATCTGTGCATGACCCGGTCCTGAGCACTGACGCCGACACCCGTTGCGCAGAGCACCAGGCTATGGGAGCCACTCATGCCCTGGCCACGGCAGTACCGTATGCATTGAGAGGAGCTAGTGTTACATGCCGATGGCGCATGCACGCCGTGTGGCCAGGGAGGGAGGAAGCCCTGCCCTGCAGCCAAGCTTATTGAGTAAAGCTTAGGGTCGCGAATAGCATACTCAAGTAAACGGGTCAACGGCCCGTGATGCATCCCTCCCGCCGCACGCTATACAACTCAGGCACGAGAGGACGAGGACACCACCACCACACCACCTGTACGGACACATCACTACACAACATCAAGAGAGCCCAACACCACAGCCGCCTACTTCAGCGCCTCAGACATCCAGGACCCAACGCCAGACATACCGCACTCGCCTGCCTCAGACTCTTTACACGCCGCTGTGCATCCGCCCCCGCCCCTCACCCCGCAGCAGCCCCGCGTCTCTGCCAGGCTGCCGTCCAACCCCGACCCTCGTTCCCTCCTCTCGCTGTACACCGCTCTAGCTGCACCCGTCCGCTCAGCGCTCAGCGCTCTCGCTCATGCACTCTCAGGCCCCCGCCGCCGCTCCTCATGTGCTTCCGCTAGCCCCAGCGGCGGTTGCCCCAGTGCTCCGCCCCCGACCGCCTGCCACCGCCCGGGCTGCTGCGCGGCTGCAGCCTCGGCCGCTCGCCCCCAGGGGCGGCGGAGGCGCGCCTGCGCTGCGCTCTCTGGGCGGCGGCAGTTGCGCGGCCGTGGCACGGAAACACGGGGCTCCGCTGGGCTAAGCCAGGGAAGGCCAATACATAAAGGGACTGTTGCGAAGGCGGGCGGGGAGTCGGGGATGCTGCGGGCGCCGGCGCGCCCCCCGCCCTGCTCCGCCCCGCTCGGGCCTTACTCGGCCGAGGGGGCGAAGCGGACGAGGCGGGGCGCGCGCTCGGGGTACGCCGAGGCGAAGTTGGAGAAGCGGTCGCTGGCCTTGAAGGACTGGAACTCGGCGGTGCGCAGAAAGGCGCGCACGCAGGGCAGGTGCGACACGGCAGCGAACGACTCCCAAGAGTCCTCGCGGCCCTTGCACTCGGCCCAGCGGATGCGGAACAGGCAGGCCTTCTTGGCCTGAGGAAAGAGGGAGGCACGAGCGCAGGGTCAGCACGGTCTGGGCAGGATGGAACCCGAGCACTGTGGAAACCTGGCCCGTTCGCTGTCCTGCACCGTTCTGCTGCAGAGTCGAGCCCAGGCGTCATGAGCGGGTTCACGGGCCCCAGCTGCGGGAGCATGCGCACCGACCCAGCCCTGCCGGCCCCCCCATGCGAGCCTGACGTGACCTGACTGCGCTGCACCCGAGGGACAGACACGACCCGCCCCCCCCCCTCCGCACCTGCTTGTCGTGGGCCAGCTTGACGCCCACAACCGCGTCCTCCTCGCAGTGCGGGTCCAGCTCGTGCACGTCGTCGAACTCGGTCAGCACCGAGATGGGGAACGAGCCGGGGCCGGACACCGGCTTGGCGGCCTTGCCAAGCGCGGGGGCCGGCATGGCGTCATCGTCCACCGGCGCGAGCCGCGAGACGTGGATAATGCTGTGCACGCCCAGGTGCACGGCCTCGCGCACGTCGTGGGGTAGGTGCAGGCGCACGCTGCGCGCGGTGCAGACCTGGGAGACCACGAACGGGCCCTGCGCGGCAATCAACAAGGGTGTTGCGGAATCGGCGGCCAAACGTGAGCAACGGCGGCTTGCCCCCGGATCCCCCAACTTAGGCGGCACACGGTCGAGGCTACCCCAGAGGGCCGCGTTGGGCGTGTCGGCAGGTCCCAGCGGGCCCGGTCCACACGGGCACCGACTCTGTAACTTCTCTCACCTCCAGCTGGGCGCGCAGCTCCGGCGCTGCGGAGGCTAGGAAGCCTGGGTTCAGCAGAAGCTGAACCTTGTCGCCGACGCGGTATCGCCGGGGCTTGGCGCCCGCGTTCGAAGCGTGTCCCTCAGCGGGCTCCTCCGCCCACGGGTTGTGGTCCGGGCACACATCCTCCGGCGGAGTCCACAGTCTGAAATCCTGAACCATCCTCTAGTGGCGAGAATCTAGGCAGCGCAGCGGAAGGTGCTGATGATGTGCGCTGCGTGTCCCTCGTTGGGGCGGCCGAGCCCCTACGGCCGAGCTATGCTAAGAGCGGTAGGCTCGATGCTATTACAAGGACCAGGGAGCGCAAAGTTGCGGCGAACAGCGACGAATGAAGCAGCGCATGAGAGGCCAATACAGGCCGGAGAGCTGTGAGCGCGTGAGGGATCCAGTTTTGCAACGCGAAGGGCACCGGGGGGGAGGGCTGTGTCTGGAGCGACCGGTGGGGCCGGGGCGCCATGTTCGCGCGTTGCGGGCTTCGCAGGGCGAGATGGGGCTCGCGGGTCTCATCCGGGGCAAGGCGGTGACAGTACCCTCCACGGCCTCCCCGCACCCTAGCACCCTGTACTCGAACTCGGCCGTGCAGCGCCGGCCCGCATTACCACACCGCTCAGCAGAATGCAGGTGCGGCCTCCCAGCCAGAATTGCTGACGCTGGACGCGGGCCGATCAGAGCCGCTGCGCGCGTTCGCGCCGGCATAGTAGCTGGAGTCCAATTGGGCTGAGACCTGGGCTGGATCCGGGCCCAGCGACGCCCCGCGCGGCGGCAACGCGGCTTGCGGCGGGATAGGACCGCCTTGTAACGCACGCTGAGGGCTTCGGCCCGCTCGCGACCTTCAATTGCGACTCCTCTACCCAGCCTTTGCCTCTCACGACGGTCGGCCCAGGCTAATTGCCGCGCTGACCCGCCCCGCTTGCATTCTGCCGCGCAGGCTCAACAAATGCGCGCGCCCGCTCGGCGCTGCTTCGGCGGCCGCCAGGCCGGCCTGCGCCCGCTGCTGGCGCCCGCTAAGGGCCTGGCCGGTCGCCGCAGCCGCGCGCAGGTCGCCGCGCAGGCGGCCTTCCAAAAGGTGCTCATCGCCAACCGTGGCGAGATTGCTGTGCGCGTGATCCGCGCCTGCAAGGAGCTGGGCCTGCAGACCGTGGCTGTGTACTCCACGGCCGACAAGAACTCGCTGCACGTGCAGGTGCGGACTGAGAGGGGGCGGCGGGGGGTGGGAGGAAGCGTTGGTGGGTATGGTGCGAGGTGGCACGCGTGTGCGAGCGTTTCGCGGCGGTTTGGGTTTGGCGCATCCCCGCCTTTTGCATGCACAGCCCCCGGCTCCCCCGCTGCTTCCTGTGCCACATGCATGCGTGCGTGCGTTTGCAGGAGCGCAAGGGGGAGGGGGCAGGGGTCGGGTCGCAGTGCCTTGCAGGTGCTGCGTGCCATGCATGCGTTGAGTGCGCCTCCCCTTCCCCGCTTCTTTCCCGCCCGCTCACCCCTCACCTGCAACCCGCACCTTGCACCCCAAGTTCTCCTTCGAGCAAGTTATCCGGTTGGCCCTTGCCCCTGACGCATCCGCCCTGCCCCCCTTCCTCACCCCCCCAGCTGGCCGACGAGGCGGTGTGCATCGGCGACGCCCCCTCCTCCGAGTCCTACCTCAACATCCCCAACCTGCTGGCGGCGGCCGTCAGCCGCGGGGCGCAGGCCGTGCACCCGGTGAGGCGCCCCTGGGTCCCCCCCCCCGGGGCGTTACAAGGGGGGTCCGGGACGCACAGGGCCCGTGAACGTGCAGCGCTGCGCTGGGGCCGTATCGGGCCGCTTCCCCCTGCTCCGGCCCAACCCACCTGCCCTGCGTCCCCCGCGTGTCTGCACTTGCAACGCCACCCCCATCCCCCCTGCCCGCCATGGCCCCCCGCCCCTTGTCCTCGCCCTCCCCCCTCACCCCCACCGCTCCTTCCTCCCCCCCTCCCCCTCAGGGCTACGGCTTCCTGTCCGAGCGCGCCGAGTTCGTTGAGATCTGCAACGACCACGGCCTGGAGTTCATCGGGCCCAAGCCCGTGCAGATCCGGCTCATGGGCGACAAGAGCACGGCGCGCGACACCATGAAGGTGGGAGGGGGGCGGAGGGGTGTGTGTGGGGGGGAGGGGGTGGGGGGGTGGGGGGTCGGGGAAAGGGAGTAAGGGAAGAAGAGGGGCGGAGCTGTCAAGCGCCGGGGGTGGCAGTGCTAGGTGCGTTTGGCCCGCAGCTGCCCTCTCGTCCGGTCCCATGTTCGCCGCCTCCCATGACACGCGTTTGTCCTTCCCCGCCTCACCCCCCGCCTCATCGCCTTCCCCCAGAACGCCGGTGTGCCCACAGTGCCCGGCTCCGACGGCCTGATTGGCTCCGAGGCCGAGGCCGTGACCACTGCCGCCCAGATCGGCTTCCCCGTCATGATCAAGGCCACAGCCGGTGAGGGGAGGGGGGGGAAGGTTCATGGTAGGGGGGGGAGGGCCCGGGGGTTGGGTAGGAGGGTGTGCGTTGCGCGCCTGTCGAAAGGGCCCCACAAAGTCGCCGAAAGCCGGCCTCCCCCCCCTCCCCTCCCAGGTGGTGGCGGCCGCGGTATGCGCCTGTGCACCAAGGAGGAGGACCTGCTGCCCCTCTACAAGCAGGTGGGGGGGGGGGAGGGAGGGGGTATCCTTCATTGAGGGGGCAGGGGTAATCGTGAGGGATGAGGGGTAAGGGGGGGAGGCAGGGCAAGGCGAGATGAAGGGGATTCTTGGCTGGGGGGGCCGGGAGGGGGGGGGGGGAGGGGAAGGGGGTAAGGGAGGAGGAGGAGTCATCTGCAAGGGGCGGGGGAAGGGAGGGAGGAAGCGGAGGGGGCGATTGAAGGGGTTCGTGGCTGGCATGCAGAGTGGAGAGAGGCAGTGGGGTTCGCTGTGAAGTAGACCGCGTAGCTGATCTCGTATCCGCCTCAAGCGCTCATCATAAGGGCCGAGCGCCCGAGATCAGGACGAGATCCGGACAGGGGCTGGCCGAACCAGAGGCTGGTCACAGCACGGTGTTGAGAGGGAACGTGGAAATGATCTGCAGCTAACGCCATAGGGCCGGTCCGTTTGGTCAGAGCGAAAGCTAGGGCAGTCAGTGGGGCTCGCCGGGGTAACCACCAGAGAGCGGCTCGGGCATAAAGGAGTGGTGGGCTCGCCGCGCGGTCGCAGGCTCGAGGTGCTAGGCCTGGGACACGGGGGCAGGCGTGCGGCGGGGGACTTGCAGGGCCCAACCCTTTCCGTTCCCTGCGCGGCTACCTCCCTGCTCGAGGGAGGAACACCGCCTCATCTCCTCCTTTCACCCGTAACCTCTGACCCCCATCCGCTCCCCCTCCTCAGGCCATGGCCGAGGCCGAGGCCGCCTTCGGCAACGGCGCTGTGTACATGGAGCGCTTCGTGACCAACCCCCGCCACATCGAGTTCCAGGTGGGAGGGGGAATGAGAGGGGGGGGGGCGTTCAGTGGGGGGTTGTGGAGAGAGGGGCGGGTTGGTTGAGAGAGGAGGGGCCGCTTGGGAAGGAGGGTGTTGGAGGGGGCGCTGTAGAGGGGCTAGCGGCGGAGGGGCGAGGGCTGCGGGGGCAAGAAGGCATAGGCAATGCTCCTATCTGTGCTCTCGCCTCTCCCAACTGCCGCCCCAACCGCCGCCTCAACCGGCTCTTCAACCGCCTCTCCAACCACCTCAACCACCGCTCCAACCGCCGCCCCGCCCCCCCAGGTCCTGGCCGACAAGTACGGCAACGTGGTGCACCTGGGCGAGCGCGACTGCTCGGTGCAGCGGCGCAACCAGAAGCTGGTGGAGGAGGCGCCCTCGCCCGCGCTCACGCCCGAGGTGTGTGTGTTTGGGGGGGGAGGGGCTGGGGTTGGGATGGGGAAGAGGGGGGTGAAGGGCAGGGTTTGGGGGGGGGGGAAGAGAGGGATGAGAAGGAGGGAGGGGAGGTGGCCCTGGGCGGGGAGGGGCAAAGGGGGAAGAGGGGGACGACTGACGGGTAGAAGCAAGAGGGGGACGACTGACGCTTGGGTGGCATGGGACGGGGCTCATGCGCTGATGGCCGCAACCACGGTTGCGGGAAGGGGGCGGGGGCTCAGTGCGTCACAAGGGCGCTTCCCCCCCCCCCCCCAACACGCACACAGCCTAACCCTCCCGCTCCCCCCCCCCTACCCGCCCCCCCCCAGGTCCGCAAGGCCATGGGTGACGCCGCCGTTGCCGCCGCCCGCGCCATTGGCTACGTGGGCGTGGGCACCATTGAGTTCCTGTGGGAGACCAAGGGCTTCTACTTCATGGAGATGAACACCCGCATCCAGGTGGGGGGGAGGGGGAGGGGAAAGCGGGTGCGGATGTAGCGGGGCAAATGAAGACGAAGAACGAAGGGGGGGGGGCAGGGATGAGGGGATGGGGGGGGCGGCGGGAGGGGGGGGGAGGGAAGAGATGTCTGTATGCGGGGGGGGGGTGGTGGAAGGGAAGGGGAGGGCAGGCGGAGGAGGGTGGAGTGGCAGGAGGGGGGCGGGAGACACACGCTGTGCAGGGACCAGGGATGTTGGCGAGCGGGGGCGGAGGAAGAACCACGCGAGGCAGGGCCAGGCCGCGGGAGCTGGTCGCTGTGGCCAGAAAGGGCTGCAGCTCGGTCCAACAACCGCCGCGCATGCCGCTCACCCTTCCTCCCCTTTCCCTCCCTTCCCCCCCTGTCAGGTGGAGCACCCCGTGACCGAGATGATCACGGGCATCGACCTGATCCAGGAGCAGATCAAGGTGGCCATGGGGGAGCGCCTGACCTTCGGCCAGGAGGACATCAAGTTCAAGGTGGGGGGGGGGCAGAGGGGGGCAGAATGGGGGGGGGATGGGGGGGGGGTGCCATGGAGGAAGGTGGAGGGGTGGCGTTGGGGTCAAGGAGCCGGGGCTGGGACGCAGGAGGGCGGCGCACGGCTGGCTCCTTACGCCTTGCCTCACCCCATGTC
Organism: Edaphochlamys debaryana; assembly: GCA_016858145.1. NCBI lineage: Eukaryota > Viridiplantae > Chlorophyta > Chlorophyceae > Chlamydomonadales > Edaphochlamys > Edaphochlamys debaryana. Next base: position 1,490,795 of record JAEHOE010000014.1, read on the forward strand.
CCCTCTTCACACCCCCCCCCCAGGGCCACTCCATTGAGTGCCGCATCAACGCCGAGGAGCCCTTCCAGGTGGGTGGTGGTGGTTGAGGGTGGTTTGGGGTGGTTGGCGGTTGGTGGTTGGAGCCATGGCGGGTGCTTGGACGCGCCTCACCAAGGTTGCGCCCCTCCCAACCCACACTCACGCCCGCCTCACCTTCCCCCGCCCCGCCTCTTCCCCCCCCCGCCCGCCCCCCCCCCCCAGAACTTCCGCCCCGGCCCCGGCCGCGTGACCACCTACCTGGCCCCCGGCGGCCCCCACGTGCGCATGGACTCGCACCTCTACCCCGACTACCTGGTGCCGCCCAACTACGACTCGCTGCTGGGCAAGCTGGTGGTGTGGGGCGCGGACCGCAAGCAGGTGGGGGCGTTGTGGAGGGGGGGGTGGCTGGAGGGTGAGGGGGAAAGGGTGTGAGGGGCTTGGAAGACGGGTTGGGGATGAGGGAGCCAACGGGCGGTGGAGAGGGCGGCAAGCGAGCTGCCCAGCTGTGGCGTCTGGCGTTGCGGGCTGGCAGCCTGGAGACCTGCGCTGGTTTAAACATCACAACCCCTACCCCGATGGCTGAAGCCTACCCCCCCCCCCCCCCAGGCCATCTCCCGCATGCAGCGCGCCCTGGACGAGCTGGTGATCACGGGCGTGCCCACCACCGCCCCCTTCCACAAGCTCATCATGGCCAACGAGGCCTTCAAGCGGGGAGAGGTGGGCGGGGGGGGATGGGGGGGAAGGGGAGGGGCGGGGAGGGGCGGGGAGGGGCGGGGAGTGAGGGAGTTGCGGAGGGAGGGGGCACGGGCCCCAATGCGAGCCCAGTATGCGGGTCCTGCTCGCGGCTCCATCCACCCCGCCTCGCCGCGCTGCGTCTGTGGCACGCGCGCCCTTCGTTTGCGCCTGTCCCTGACGGCTCGGTGCCTCCCCCCTCCCCCCTCCTCCCCCCCCAGGTGGACACTGGCTTCATCGTCAAGCACGCCGAGGAGCTCAAGGAGCCCCCGCCCACGCCCAAGGTGGGGCGAGGTCTGGGGGGAGGGCGAGATATGGGAGAGGGCGAGGTATGGGGGGAGGGGAATAGCCGAGGGTTGGCATGGGGGGCATGGGGGTGTGGAGGCATACGCCCCATCTCACCTTCGCTTCCGCCCTCCTCCCCCCCCCACCCTCCTCCCCCTCCCCACCCCTCCCCCTGACAGGTCTTCACCTACCTCCAGGACCAGGTCAAGGCCCGCAAGACCCGCTCCAAGGCCTAAGCGCCCCCCCTTCCACTGGGGTGGACGCGGTGGGGTGCTCGGCTGTGGCCCAAGGCCCAAGCGGCCCCCTGCGGCCTGACAGGGGGTGGCCCCCCTTGGGCGCCCCAAACCATGAGGGGCGGCGACGGCGGCCTGGCGGCAGCGCCGCTCCTGCCGCGGAGCCGTCAAGCGGCCTGCGAGTGCTGGAGGCGCGAAACGCGCAGGAGGCGCAGGAGACTGGCGCGGCGGCTCGGCGGCGGCAGCGGTGCAGGCGGGCAGGGGGCTGTGGAATGAGCGCGAGTCCGGCCCTTGGGTGGGACAGGGCCTGGGGCGATCGCGGTTAGGTCTCCCGGCAATCGTGAGGACTGCGAAGGGCCAAGGAGGGTTGCAGACTTGAGTTGCTGCAGCGGTGTTGTGGTGACGTTGGGAGGGGGGGCAGAGGATGTGCGAGACCGGGTGTCGATGTAGAGGGTGTGGGGGTGGGGCCGGGAGGGCTGGGGAGGCCGACGCGCCAATTTTGGGGCCCCAGCCGCTGCCCGTTACAGGAGGAGGGAGGCGGGTTGGCGCGCGCAGCGGCCACCCGGGGTGACCGGCGCTGAGGTGTGCTCTGAGGGTGGTGGAACTGGCTGGCTGGTGGGGGGGTCGGTGGTGTACGATGCTGTAAAGCGCGCAGCTGGACCCAACAAGGGAAGGGGGCTTCTTGCCATGCTCCACCGCGTTCATTGACGCGCCATACCACAGCCTTGGATGACCGACTGCGGCGGAAGACGTTTTCAACCAAACTGGGTGTCGCTAGCCCTCTGGCTTAGTTGACGGTGCTCCCGCCCGTCATTGATGGCAGCGGCTCATCGATTGAATGACGGCTGACGAGGGGAGAGCCGGCGTGGGGCAGGGCAAGGATGGAGCGGTTGCGGGGCATGGGCCCCGCCGCCGCCGCCAGGGAGATGGTTCCGTTGCTTGGGCGGCCAGGTGCGTGCACCAGCGGCGGCGGGGGCCCGGGGGAGACAGATTGATAATTCTTAGGCGGCGCCGCTGGTTCCCCGCGCAGAGGCCCCGCCGCCGCCGCCAGGGAGATGGTTCCGTCCGTTGCTTGGGCGGCCAGGTGCGTGCACCAGCGGCGGCGGGGGCCCAGGGGAGACAGATTGATAATTCTTAGGTGCCGCCGCTGGTTCCCCGCGCAGAGGCCTCGCCGCCGCCGCCAGGGAGATGGTTCCGTTGCTTGGGCGGCCAGGTGCGTGCACCAGCGGCGGCGGGGGCCCGGGGGAGACAGATTGATAATTCTGAGGCGCCGCCGCTGGTTCCCCGCCCAGAGGCCCGGGCGCCGCCGCCAGGGAGATGGTTCCGTTGCTTGGGCGGCCAGGTGCGTGCACAAGCGGCGGCGGGGGCCCGGTGGAGACAGATTGATAATTCTGAGGCGCCGCCGCTGGTTCCCGCGCAGAGGCCCGGGCGCCGCCGCCAGGGAGATGGTTCCGTTGCTTGGGCGGCCAGGTGCGTGCACCAGCGGCGGCGGGGGCCCGGGGGAGACAGATTGATACTTCTTAGGCGCCGCCGCTGGTTCCCCGCGCAGAGGCCCGGGCACCGCCGCCAGGGAGATGGTTCCGTTGCTTGGGCGGCCAGGTGCGTGCACCAGCGGCGGCGGGGGCCCGGGGAGGACAGATTGATAATTCTTAGGCGCCGCCGCTGGTTCCCCGCGCAGAGGCCCGAGCGCCGCCGCCAGGGAGATGGTTCCGTTGCTTGGGCGGCCAGGTGCGTGCACCAGCGGCGGCGGGGGCCCGGGGGAGACAGATTGATAATTCTTAGGCGCCGCCGCTGGTTCCCCGCGCAGAGGCCCGGGCGCCGCCGCCAGGGAGATGGTTCCGTTGCTTGGGCGGCCAGGTGCGTGCACCAGCGGCGGCGGGGGCCCGGGCGAGACAGATTGATAATTCTTAGGCGCCGCCGCTGGTTCCCCGCCCAGAGGCCCGGGCGCCGCCGCCAGGGAGATGGTTCCGTTGCTTGGGCGGCCAGGTGCGTGCACCAGCGGCGGCGGGGGGCCCGGGCGAGACAGATTGATAATTCTTAGGCGCCGCCGCTGGTTCCCCGCGCAGAGGCCCGAGCGCCGCCGCCAGGGAGATGGTTCCGTTGCTTGGGCGGCCAGGTGCGTGCACCAGCGGCGGCGGGGGCCCGGGCGAGACAGATTGATAATTCTTAGGCGCCGCCGCTGGTTCCCCGCGCAGAGGCCCGAGCGCCGCCGCCAGGGAGATGGTTCCGTCCTCTGCTTGGGCGGCCAGGTGCGTGCACCAGCGGCGGCGGGGGCCCGGGCGAGACAGATTGATAATTCTTAGGCGGCGCCGCTGGTTCCCCGCGCAGAGGCCCGGGCGCCGCCGCCAGGGAGATGGTTCCGTTGCTTGGGCGGCCAGGTGCGTGCACCAGCGGCGGCGGGGGCCCGGGGGAGACAGATTGATACTTCTTAGGCGCCGCCGCTGGTTCCCCGCGCAGAGGCCCGGGCGCCGCCGCAAGGGAGATGGTTCCGTTGCTTGGGCGGCCAGGTGCGTGCACCAGCGGCGGCGGGGGCCCGGGGGAGACAGATTGATAATTCTTAGGCGCCGCCGCTGGTTCCCCGCGCAGAGGCCCGGGCGCCGCCGCCAGGGAGATGGTTCCGTCCTCTGCTTGGGCGGCCAGGTGCGTGCACCAGCGGCGGCGGGGGCCCGGGGGAGACAGATTGATAATTCTTAGGCGCCGCCGCCGGTTCCCCGCGCAGAGGCCCGGGCGCCGCCGCCAGGGAGATGGTTCCGTTGCTTGGGCGGTCAGGTGCGTGCACCAGCGGCGGCGGGGGCCCGGGCGAGACAGATTGATAATTCTTAGGCGGCGCCGCTGGTTCCCCGCGCAGAGGCCCGGGCGCCGCCGCCAGGGAGATGGTTCCGTTGCTTGGGCGGCCAGGTGCGTGCACCAGCGGCGGCGGGGGCCCGGGGGAGACAGATTGATAATTCTGAGGCGCCGCCGCTGGTTCCCCGCGCAGAGGCCCGGGCGCCGCCGCCAGGGAGATGGTTCCGTTGCTTGGGCGGCCAGGTGCGTGCACCAGCGGCGGCGGGGGCCCGGGGAGGACAGATTGATAATTCTTAGGCGCCGCCGCTGGTTCCCCGCGCAGAGGCCCGAGCGCCGCCGCCAGGGAGATGGTTCCGTTGCTTGGGCGGCCAGGTGCATAAACCAGCGGCGGCGGGGGCCCGGGGGAGACAGATTGATAATTCTTAGGCGCCGCCGCTGGTTCCCCGCGCAGAGGCCCGGGCGCCGCCGCCAGGGAGATGGTTCCGTTGCTTGGGCGGCCAGGTGCGTGCACCAGCGGCGGCGGGGGGCCCGGGCGAGACAGATTGATAATTCTTAGGCGCCGCCGCTGGTTCCCCGCGCAGAGGCCCGAGCGCCGCCGCCAGGGAGATGGTTCCGTTGCTTGGGCGGCCAGGTGCATAAACCAGCGGCGGCGGGGGCCCGGGCGAGACAGATTGATAATTCTTAGGCGGCGCCGCTGGTTCCCCGCGCAGAGGCCCGGGCGCCGCCGCCAGGGAGATGGTTCCGTTGCTTGGGCGGCCAGGTGCGTGCACCAGCGGCGGCGGGGGCCCGGGCGAGACAGATTGATACTTCTTAGGCGCCGCCGCTGGTTCCCCGCGCAGAGGCCCGGGCGCCGCCGCAAGGGAGATGGTTCCGTTGCTTGGGCGGCCAGGTGCGTGCACCAGCGGCGGCGGGGGCCCGGGGGAGACAGATTGATAATTCTTAGGCGCCGCCGCTGGTTCCCCGCGCAGAGGCCCGGGCGCCGCCGCCAGGGAGATGGTTCCGTCCTCTGCTTGGGCGGCCAGGTGCGTGCACCAGCGGCGGCGGGGGCCCGGGGGAGACAGATTGATAATTCTTAGGCGCCGCCGCCGGTTCCCCGCGCAGAGGCCCGGGCGCCGCCGCCAGGGAGATGGTTCCGTTGCTTGGGCGGTCAGGTGCGTGCACCAGCGGCGGCGGGGGCCCGGGCGAGACAGATTGATAATTCTTAGGCGGCGCCGCTGGTTCCCCGCGCAGAGGCCCGGGCGCCGCCGCCAGGGAGATGGTTCCGTTGCTTGGGCGGCCAGGTTCGTGCACCAGCGGCGGCGGGGGCCCGGGGGAGACAGATTGATAATTCTGAGGCGCCGCCGCTGGTTCCCCGCGCAGAGGCCCGAGCGCCGCCGCCAGGGAGATGGTTCCGTTGCTTGGGCGGCCAGGTGCGTGCACCAGCGGCGGCGGGGGCCCGGGGGAGACAGATTGATAATTCTTAGGCGCCGCCGCTGGTTCCCCGCGCAGAGGCCCGGGCGCCGCCGCCAGGGAGATGGTTCCGTCCTCTGCTTGGGCGGCCAGGTGCGTGCACCAGCGGCGGCGGGGGCCCGGGGGAGACAGATTGATAATTCTTAGGCGCCGCCGCCGGTTCCCCGCGCAGAGGCCCGGGCGCCGCCGCCAGGGAGATGGTTCCGTTGCTTGGGCGGCCAGGTGCGTGCACAAGCGGCGGCGGGGGCCCGGGGGAGACAGATTGATAATTCTTAGGCGCCGCCGCTGGTTCCCCGCGCAGAGGCCCGGGCGCCGCCGCCAGGGAGATGGTTCCGTTGCTTGGGCGGCCAGGTGCGTGCACCAGCGGCGGCGGGGGCCCGGGGAGGACAGATTGATAATTCTTAGGCGCCGCCGCTGGTTCCCCGCGCAGAGGCCCGGGCGCCGCCGCCAGGGAGATGGTTCCGTTGCTTGGGCGGCCAGGTGCGTGCACCAGCGGCGGCGGGGGCCCGGGGCAGACAGATTGATACTTCTTAGGCGCCGCCGCTGGTTCCCCGCGCAGAGGCCCGGGCGCCGCCGCAAGGGAGATGGTTCCGTTGCTTGGGCGGCCAGGTGCGTGCACCAGCGGCGGCGGGGGCCCGGGGGAGACAGATTGATAATTCTTAGGCGCCGCCGCTGGTTCCCCGCGCAGAGGCCCGGGCGCCGCCGCCAGGGAGATGGTTCCGTCCTCTGCTTGGGCGGCCAGGTGCGTGCACCAGCGGCGGCGGGGGCCCGGGGGAGACAGATTGATAATTCTTAGGCGCCGCCGCCGGTTCCCCGCGCAGAGGCCCGGGCGCCGCCGCCAGGGAGATGGTTCCGTTGCTTGGGCGGTCAGGTGCGTGCACCAGCGGCGGCGGGGGCCCGGGCGAGACAGATTGATAATTCTTAGGCGGCGCCGCTGGTTCCCCGCGCAGAGGCCCGGGCGCCGCCGCCAGGGAGATGGTTCCGTTGCTTGGGCGGCCAGGTGCGTGCACCAGCGGCGGCGGGGGCCCGGGGGAGACAGATTGATAATTCTGAGGCGCCGCCGCTGGTTCCCGCGCAGAGGCCCGGGCACCGCCGCCAGGGAGATGGTTCCGTTGCTTGGGCGGCCAGGTGCGTGCACCAGCGGCGGCGGGGGCCCGGGGGAGACAGATTGATAATTCTCAGGCGCCGCCGCTGGTTCCCGCGCAGAGGCCCGGGCGCCGCCGCCAGGGAGATGGTTCCGTCCGTTGCTTGGGCGGCCAGGTGCGTGCACCAGCGGCGGCGGGGGCCCGGGGGAGACAGATTGATAATTCTTAGGCGCCGCCGCTGGTTCCCCGCGCAGAGGCCCGAGCGCCGCCGCCAGGGAGATGGTTCCGTTGCTTGGGCGGTCAGGTGCGTGCACCAGCGGCGGCGGGGGCCCGGGCGAGACAGATTGATAATTCTTAGGCGCCGCCGCTGGTTCCCCGCGCAGAGGCCCGGGCGCCGCCGCCAGGGAGATGGTTCCGTTGCTTGGGCGGCCAGGTGCGTGCACCAGCGGCGGCGGGGGCCCGGGGGAGACAGATTGATAATTCTTAGGCGCCGCCGCTGGTTCCCCGCGCAGAGGCCCGGGCGCCGCCGCCAGGGAGATGGTTCCGTCCTCTGCTTGGGCGGCCAGGTGCGTGCACCAGCGGCGGCGGGGGCCCGGGGGAGACAGATTGATAATTCTTAGGCGCCGCCGCCGGTTCCCCGCGCAGAGGCCCGGGCGCCGCCGCCAGGGAGATGGTTCCGTTGCTTGGGCGGTCAGGTGCGTGCACCAGCGGCGGCGGGGGCCCGGGCGAGACAGATTGATAATTCTTAGGCGGCGCCGCTGGTTCCCCGCGCAGAGGCCCGGGCGCCGCCGCCAGGGAGATGGTTCCGTTGCTTGGGCGGCCAGGTGCGTGCACCAGCGGCGGCGGGGGCCCGGGGGAGACAGATTGATAATTCTTAGGCGCCGCCGCTGGTTCCCCGCGCAGAGGCCCGGGCGCCGCCGCCAGGGAGATGGTTCCGTTGCTTGGGCGGCCAGGTGCGTGCACCAGCGGCGGCGGGGGCCCGGGGAGGACAGATTGATAATTCTTAGGCGCCGCCGCTGGTTCCCCGCGCAGAGGCCCGAGCGCCGCCGCCAGGGAGATGGTTCCGTTGCTTGGGCGGCCAGGTGCATAAACCAGCGGCGGCGGGGGCCCGGGGGAGACAGATTGATAATTCTTAGGCGCCGCCGCTGGTTCCCCGCGCAGAGGCCCGGGCGCCGCCGCCAGGGAGATGGTTCCGTTGCTTGGGCGGCCAGGTGCGTGCACCAGCGGCGGCGGGGGGCCCGGGCGAGACAGATTGATAATTCTTAGGCGCCGCCGCTGGTTCCCCGCGCAGAGGCCCGAGCGCCGCCGCCAGGGAGATGGTTCCGTTGCTTGGGCGGCCAGGTGCGTGCACCAGCGGCGGCGGGGGCCCGGGCGAGACAGATTGATAATTCTTAGGCGGCGCCGCTGGTTCCCCGCGCAGAGGCCCGGGCGCCGCCGCCAGGGAGATGGTTCCGTTGCTTGGGCGGCCAGGTGCGTGCACCAGCGGCGGCGGGGGCCCGGGGCAGACAGATTGATACTTCTTAGGCGCCGCCGCTGGTTCCCCGCGCAGAGGCCCGGGCGCCGCCGCAAGGGAGATGGTTCCGTTGCTTGGGCGGCCAGGTGCGTGCACCAGCGGCGGCGGGGGCCCGGGGGAGACAGATTGATAATTCTTAGGCGCCGCCGCTGGTTCCCCGCGCAGAGGCCCGGGCGCCGCCGCCAGGGAGATGGTTCCGTCCTCTGCTTGGGCGGCCAGGTGCGTGCACCAGCGGCGGCGGGGGCCCGGGGGAGACAGATTGATAATTCTTAGGCGCCGCCGCCGGTTCCCCGCGCATAGGCCCGGGCGCCGCCGCCAGGGAGATGGTTCCGTTGCTTGGGCGGTCAGGTGCGTGCACCAGCGGCGGCGGGGGCCCGGGCGAGACAGATTGATAATTCTTAGGCGGCGCCGCTGGTTCCCCGCGCAGAGGCCCGGGCGCCGCCGCCAGGGAGATGGTTCCGTTGCTTGGGCGGCCAGGTGCGTGCACCAGCGGCGGCGGGGGCCCGGGGAGGACAGATTGATAATTCTTAGGCGCCGCCGCTGGTTCCCCGCGCAGAGGCCCGAGCGCCGCCGCCAGGGAGATGGTTCCGTTGCTTGGGCGGCCAGGTGCGTGCACCAGCGGCGGCGGGGGCCCGGGGGAGACAGATTGATAATTCTTAGGCGCCGCCGCTGGTTCCCCGCGCAGAGGCCCGGGCGCCGCCGCCGCCGCCGCCGCCAGGGAGATGGTTCCGTTGCTTGGGCGGCCAGGTGCATAAACCAGCGGCGGCGGGGGCCCGGGGGAGACAGATTGATAATTCTTAGGCGCCGCCGCTGGTTCCCCGCGCAGAGGCCCGGGCGCCGCCGCCAGGGAGATGGTTCCGTTGCTTGGGCGGCCAGGTGCGTGCACCAGCGGCGGCGGGGGCCCGGGGGAGACAGATTGATAATTCTTAGGCGCCGCCGCTGGTTCCCCGCGCAGAGGCCCGGGCGCCGCCGCCAGGGAGATGGTTCCGTTGCTTGGGCGGCCAGGTGCGTGCACCAGCGGCGGCGGGGGCCCGGGGGAGACAGATTGATAATTCTGAGGCGCCGCCGCTGGTTCCCGCGCAGAGGCCCGGGCACCGCCGCCAGGGAGATGGTTCCGTTGCTTGGGCGGCCAGGTGCGTGCACCAGCGGCGGCGGGGGCCCGGGGGAGACAGATTGATAATTCTCAGGCGCCGCCGCTGGTTCCCGCGCAGAGGCCCGGGCGCCGCCGCCAGGGAGATGGTTCCGTCCGTTGCTTGGGCGGCCAGGTGCGTGCACCAGCGGCGGCGGGGGCCCGGGGGAGACAGATTGATAATTCTTAGGCGCCGCCGCTGGTTCCCCGCGCAGAGGCCCGAGCGCCGCCGCCAGGGAGATGGTTCCGTTGCTTGGGCGGTCAGGTGCGTGCACCAGCGGCGGCGGGGGCCCGGGCGAGACAGATTGATAATTCTTAGGCGCCGCCGCTGGTTCCCCGCGCAGAGGCCCGGGCGCCGCCGCCAGGGAGATGGTTCCGTTGCTTGGGCGGCCAGGTGCGTGCACCAGCGGCGGCGGGGGCCCGGGGGAGACAGATTGATAATTCTTAGGCGCCGCCGCTGGTTCCCCGCGCAGAGGCCCGGGCGCCGCCGCCAGGGAGATGGTTCCGTCCTCTGCTTGGGCGGCCAGGTGCGTGCACCAGCGGCGGCGGGGGCCCGGGGGAGACAGATTGATAATTCTTAGGCGCCGCCGCTGGTTCCCCGCGCAGAGGCCCGGGCGCCGCCGCCAGGGAGATGGTTCCGTCCGTTGCTTGGGCGGCCAGGTGCGTGCACCAGCGGCGGCGGGGGCCCGGGGGAGACAGATTGATAATTCTTAGGCGCCGCCGCCGGTTCCCCGCGCAGAGGCCCGGGCGCCGCCGCCAGGGAGATGGTTCCGTTGCTTGGGCGGCCAGGTGCGTGCACCAGCGGCGGCGGGGGCCCGGGGGAGACAGATTGATAATTCTTAGGCGCCGCCGCTGGTTCCCCGCGCAGAGGCCCGGGCACCGCCGCCAGGGAGATGGTTCCGTTGCTTGGGCGGCCAGGTGCGTGAACCAGCGGCGGCGGGGGCCCGGGGGAGACAGATTGATAATTCTTAGGCGCCGCCGCCGGTTCCCCGCGCAGAGGCCCGGGCGCCGCCGCCAGGGAGATGGTTCCGTTGCTTGGGCGGCCAGGTGCGTGCACAAGCGGCGGCGGGGGCCCGGGGGAGACAGATTGATAATTCTTAGGCGGCGCCGCTGGTTCCCCGCGCAGAGGCCCGGGCGCCGCCGCCAGGGAGATGGTTCCGTTGCTTGGGCGGCCAGGTGCGTGCACCAGCGGCGGCGGGGGCCCGGGGAGGACAGATTGATAATTCTTAGGCGCCGCCGCTGGTTCCCCGCGCAGAGGCCCGAGCGCCGCCGCCAGGGAGATGGTTCCGTTGCTTGGGCGGCCAGGTGCGTGCACCAGCGGCGGCGGGGGCCCGGGGGAGACAGATTGATAATTCTTAGGCGCCGCCGCTGGTTCCCCGCGCAGAGGCCCGGGCGCCGCCGCCAGGGAGATGGTTCCGTTGCTTGGGCGGCCAGGTGCGTGCACCAGCGGCGGCGGGGGCCCGGGGAGGACAGATTGATAATTCTTAGGCGCCGCCGCTGGTTCCCCGCGCAGAGGCCCGAGCGCCGCCGCCAGGGAGATGGTTCCGTTGCTTGGGCGGCCAGGTGCGTGCACCAGCGGCGGCGGGGGCCCGGGCGAGACAGATTGATAATTCTTAGGCGGCGCCGCTGGTTCCCCGCGCAGAGGCCCGGGCGCCGCCGCCAGGGAGATGGTTCCGTTGCTTGGGCGGCCAGGTGCGTGCACCAGCGGCGGCGGGGGCCCGGGGGAGACAGATTGATATTTCTTAGGCGCCGCCGCTGGTTCCCCGCGCAGAGGCCCGGGCGCCGCCGCCGCCGCCAGGGAGATGGTTCCGTTGCTTGGGCGGCCAGGTGCGTGCACCAGCGGCGGCGGGGGCCCGGGGGAGACAGATTGATAATTCTTAGGCGGCGCCGCTGGTTCCCCGCGCAGAGGCCCGGGCACCGCCGCCAGGGAGATGGTTCCGTTGCTTGGGCGGCCAGGTGCGTGCACCAGCGGCGGCGGGGGCCCGGGGGAGACAGATTGATAATTCTTAGGCGCCGCCGCTGGTTCCCCGCGCAGAGGCCCGGGCGCCGCCGCCAGGGAGATGGTTCCGTTGCTTGGGCGGCCAGGTGCGTGCACCAGCGGCGGCGGGGGCCCGGGGGAGACAGATTGATAATTCTTAGGCGCCGCCGCTGGTTCCCCGCGCAGAGGCCCGGGCGCCGCCGCCAGGGAGATGGTTCCGTCCGTTGCTTGGGCGGCCAGGTGCGTGCACCAGCGGCGGCGGGGGCCCGGGCGAGACAGATTGATACTTCTTAGGCGCCGCCGCTGGTTCCCCGCGCAGAGGCCCGGGCGCCGCCGCCAGGGAGATGGTTCCGTTGCTTGGGCGGCCAGGTGCGTGCACCAGCGGCGGCGGGGGCCCGGGGGAGACAGATTGATAATTCTTAGGCGCCGCCGCTGGTTCCCCGCGCAGAGGCCCGGGCGCCGCCGCCAGGGAGATGGTTCCGTTGCTTGGGCGGCCAGGTGCGTGCACCAGCGGCGGCGGGGGCCCGGGGGAGACAGATTGTTACTTCTTAGGCGCCGCCGCTGGTTCCCCGCGCAGAGGCCCGGGCGCCGCCGCCAGGGAGATGGTTCCGTCCGTTGCTTGGGCGGCCAGGTGCGTGCACCAGCGGCGGCGGGGGCCCGGGGGAGACAGATTGATAATTCTTAGGCGCCGCCGCTGGTTCCCCGCGCAGAGGCCCGGGCGCCGCCGCCAGGGAGATGGTTCCGTTGCTTGGGCGGCCAGGTGCGTGCACCAGCGGCGGCGGGGGCCCGGGGGAGACAGATTGATACTTCTTAGGCGGCGCCGCTGGTTCCCCGCGCAGAGGCGCGGGCGCCGCTGCCAGGGGGATGGTTCCGTTGCTTGGGCGGCCAGGTGCGTGCACCAGCGGCGGCGGGGGCCCGGGGGAGACAGATTGATACTTCTTAGGCGGCGCCGCTGGTTCCCCGCGCAGAGGCCCGGGCGCCGCCGCCAGGGAGATGGTTCCGTTGCTTGGGCGGCCAGGTGCGTGCACCAGCGGCGGCGGGGGCCCGGGGGAGACAGATTGATATTTCTTAGGCGCCGCCGCTGGTTCCCCGCGCAGAGGCCCGGGCGCCGCCGCCAGGGAGATGGTTCCGTTGCTTGGGCGGCCAGGTGCGTGCACCAGCGGCGGCGGGGGCCCGGGGGAGACAGATTGATAATTCTTAGGCGCCGCCGCTGGTTCCCCGCGCAGAGGCCCGGGCGCCGCCGCCAGGGAGATGGTTCCGTTGCTTGGGCGGCCAGGTGCGTGCACCAGCGGCGGCGGGGGCCCGGGGGAGACAGATTGATAATTCTTAGGCGCCGCCGCTGGTTCCCCGCGCAGAGGCCCGGGCGCCGCCGCCAGGGAGATGGTTCCGTTGCTTGGGCGGCCAGGTGCGTGCACCAGCGGCGGCGGGGGCCCGGGGGAGACAGATTGATAATTCTGAGGCGCCGCCGCTGGTTCCCCGCGCAGAGGCCCGGGCGCCGCCGCCAGGGAGATGGTTCCGTCCGTTGCTTGGGCGGCCAGGTGCGTGCACCAGCCGCGGCGGGGGCCCGGGCGAGACAGATTGATAATTCTTAGGCGCCGCCGCCTGGTTCCCCGCGCAGAGGCCCGGGCGCCGCCGCCAGGGAGATGGTTCCGTTGCTTGGGCGGCCAGGTGCGTGCACCAGCGGCGGCGGGGGCCCGGGGGAGACAGATTGATAATTCTTAGGCGCCGCCGCTGGTTCCCCGCGCAGAGGCCCGGGCAGCCGCCGCCAGGGAGATGGTTCCGTTGCTTGGGCGGTCAGGTGCGTGCACCAGCGGCGGCGGGGGCCCGGGGGAGACAGATTGATAATTCTTAGGCGCCGCCGCTGGTTCCCCGCGCAGAGGCCCGGGCGCCGCCGCCAGGGAGATGGTTCCGTTGCTTGGGCGGCCAGGTGCGTGCACCAGCGGCGGCGGGGGCCCGGGGGAGACAGATTGTTACTTCTTAGGCGCCGCCGCTGGTTCCCCGCGCAGAGGCCCGGGCACCGCCGCCAGGGAGATGGTTCCGTTGCTTGGGCGGCCAGGTGCGTGCACCAGCGGCGGCGGGGGCCCGGGGGAGACAGATTGATAATTCTTAGGCGGCCGCCGCTGGTTCCCCGCGCAGAGGCCCGGGCGCCGCCGCCAGGGAGATGGTTCCGTTGCTTGGGCGGCCAGGTGCATAAACCAGCGGCGGCGGGGGCCCGGGGGAGACAGATTGATAATTCTTAGGCGCCGCCGCTGGTTCCCCGCGCAGAGGCCCGGGCGCCGCCGCCAGGGGAGATGGTTCCGTTGCTTGGGCGGCCAGGTGCGTGCACCAGCGGCGGCGGGGGCCCGGGGGAGACAGATTGATAATTCTTAGGCGCCGCCGCTGGTTCCCCGCGCAGAGGCCCGGGCGCCGCCGCCAGGGAGATGGTTCCATTGCTTGGGCGGTCAGGTGCGTGCACCAGCGGCGGCGGGGGCCCGGGCGAGACAGATTGATAATTCTTAGGCGGCGCCGCTGGTTCCCCGCGCAGAGGCCCGGGCGCCGCCGCCAGGGAGATGGTTCCGTTGCTTGGGCGGCCAGGTGCGTGCACCAGCGGCGGCGGGGGCCCGGGGGAGACAGATTGATATTTCTTAGGCGCCGCCGCTGGTTCCCCGCGCAGAGGCCCGGGCGCCGCCGCCGCCGCCAGGGAGATGGTTCCGTTGCTTGGGCGGCCAGGTGCGTGCACCAGCGGCGGCGGGGGCCCGGGGGAGACAGATTGATAATTCTTAGGCGGCGCCGCTGGTTCCCCGCGCAGAGGCCCGGGCGCCGCCGCCAGGGAGATGGTTCCGTTGCTTGGGCGGCCAGGTGCGTGCACCAGCGGCGGCGGGGGCCCGGGGGAGACATATTGATAATTCTTAGGCGCCGCCGCTGGTTCCCCGCGCAGAGGCCCGGGCGCCGCCGCCGCCGCCAGGGAGATGGTTCCGTTGCTTGGGCGGCCAGGTGCATAAACCAGCGGCGGCGGGGGCCCGGGGGAGACAGATTGATAATTCTTAGGCGCCGCCGCTGGTTCCCCGCGCAGAGGCCCGGGCGCCGCCGCCAGGGGGATGGTTCCGTTGCTTGGGCGGCCAGGTGCGTGAACCAGCGGCGGCGGGGGCCCGGGGGAGACAGATTGATAATTCTTAGGCGCCGCCGCTGGTTCCCCGCGCAGAGGCCCGGGCGCCGCTGCCAGGGGGATGGTTCCGTTGCTTGGGCGGCCAGGTGCGTGCACCAGCGGCGGCGGGGGCCCGGGGGAGACAGATTGATAATTCTTAGGCGCCGCCGCTGGTTCCCCGCGCAGAGGCCCGGGCGCCGCCGCCAGGGGGATGGTTCCGTTGCTTGGGCGGCCAGGTGCATAAACCAGCGGCGGCGGGGGCCCGGGGGAGACAGATTGATAATTCTTAGGCGGCGCCGCTGGTTCCCCGCGCAGAGGCCCGGGCGCCGCTGCCAGGGGGATGGTTCCGTTGCTTGGGCGGCCAGGTGCGTGCACCAGCGGCGGCGGGGGCCCGGGCGAGACAGATTGATAATTCTTAGGCGCCGCCGCTGGTTCCCCGCGCAGAGGCCCGGGCGCCGCCGCCAGGGGGATGGTTCCGTTGCTTGGGCGGCCAGGTGCGTGCACCAGCGGCGGCGGGGGCCCGGGGGAGACAGATTGATAATTCTTAGGCGCCGCCGCTGGTTCCCCGCGCAGAGGCCCGGGCGCCGCCGCCAGGGAGATGGTTCCATTGCTTGGGCGGTCAGGTGCGTGCACCAGCGGCGGCGGGGGCCCGGGCGAGACAGATTGATAATTCTTAGGCGGCGCCGCTGGTTCCCCGCGCAGAGGCCCGGGCGCCGCCGCCAGGGAGATGGTTCCGTTGCTTGGGCGGCCAGGTGCGTGCACCAGCGGCGGCGGGGGCCCGGGGGAGACAGATTGATAATTCTTAGGCGCCGCCGCTGGTTCCCCGCGCAGAGGCCCGGGCGCCGCCGCCGCCAGGGAGATGGTTCCGTTGCTTGGGCGGCCAGGTGCGTGCACCAGCGGCGGCGGGGGCCCGGGGGAGACAGATTGATAATTCTTAGGCGGCCGCCGCTGGTTCCCCGCGCAGAGGCCCGGGCGCCGCCGCCAGGGAGATGGTTCCGTTGCTTGGGCGGCCAGGTGCGTGCACCAGCGGCGGCGGGGGCCCGGGGGAGACATATTGATAATTCTTAGGCGCCGCCGCTGGTTCCCCGCGCAGAGGCCCGGGCGCCGCCGCCGCCGCCAGGGAGATGGTTCCGTTGCTTGGGCGGCCAGGTGCATAAACCAGCGGCGGCGGGGGCCCGGGGGAGACAGATTGATAATTCTTAGGCGCCGCCGCTGGTTCCCCGCGCAGAGGCCCGGGCGCCGCCGCCAGGGGGATGGTTCCGTTGCTTGGGCGGCCAGGTGCGTGAACCAGCGGCGGCGGGGGCCCGGGGGAGACAGATTGATAATTCTTAGGCGCCGCCGCTGGTTCCCCGCGCAGAGGCCCGGGCGCCGCTGCCAGGGGGATGGTTCCGTTGCTTGGGCGGCCAGGTGCGTGCACCAGCGGCGGCGGGGGCCCGGGGGAGACAGATTGATAATTCTTAGGCGCCGCCGCTGGTTCCCCGCGCAGAGGCCCGGGCGCCGCCGCCAGGGAGATGGTTCCGTTGCTTGGGCGGCCAGGTGCATAAACCAGCGGCGGCGGGGGCCCGGGGGAGACAGATTGATACTTCTTAGGCGCCGCCGCTGGTTCCCCGCGCAGAGGCCCGGGCGCCGCTGCCAGGGGGATGGTTCCGTTGCTTGGGCGGCCAGGTGCGTGCACCAGCGGCGGCGGGGGCCCGGGGCGAGACAGATTGATAATTCTTAGGCGCCGCCGCTGGTTCCCCGCGCAGAGGCCCGGGCGCCGCCGCCAGGGAGATGGTTCCGTTGCTTGGGCGGCCAGGTGCGTGCACCAGCGGCGGCGGGGGCCCGGGGGAGACAGATTGATAATTCTTAGGCGCCGCCGCTGGTTCCCCGCGCAGAGGCCGGGCGCCGCTGCCAGGGGGATGGTTCCGTTGCTTGGGCGGCCAGGTGCGTGCACCAGCGGCGGCGGGGGCCCGGGGGAGACAGATTGATAATTCTTAGGCGGCGCCGCTGGTTCCCCGCGCAGAGGCCCGGGCGCCGCCGCCAGGGAGATGGTTCCGTTGCTTGGGCGGCCAGGTGCGTGCACCAGCGGCGGCGGGGGCCCGGGGGAGACAGATTGATAATTCTTAGGCGGCCGCCGCTGGTTCCCCGCGCAGAGGCCCGGGCGCCGCCTGCCAGGGGAGATGGTTCCGTTGCTTGGGCGGCCAGGTGCGTGCACCAGCGGCGGCGGGGGCCCGGGGGAGACAGATTGATAATTCTTAGGCGCCGCCGCTGGTTCCCCGCGCAGAGGCCCGGGCGCCGCCGCCGCCAGGGAGATGGTTCCGTTGCTTGGGCGGCCAGGTGCGTGCACCAGCGGCGGCGGGGGCCCGGGGGAGACAGATTGATAATTCTTAGGCGCCGCCGCTGGTTCCCCGCGCAGAGGCCCGGGCGCCGCCGCCAGGGAGATGGTTCCGTTGCTTGGGCGGCCAGGTGCGTGCACCAGCGGCGGCGGGGGCCCGGGGGAGACAGATTGATAATTCTTAGGCGCCGCCGCTGGTTCCCCGCGCAGAGGCCCGGGCCGCCGCCGCCGCCAGGGAGATGGTTCCGTTGCTTGGGCGGCCAGGTGCAGTAACCAGCGGCGGCGGGGGCCCGGGGGAGACAGATTGATAATTCTTAGGCGCCGCCGCTGGTTCCCCGCGCAGAGGCCCGGGCGCCGCCGCCAGGGGGATGGTTCCGTTGCTTGGGCGGCCAGGTGCGTGCACCAGCGGCGGCGGGGGCCCGGGGGAGACAGATTGATAATTCTTAGGCGCCGCCGCTGGTTCCCCGCGCAGAGGCCCGGGCGCCGCTGCCAGGGAGATGGTTCCGTTGCTTGGGCGGCCAGGTGCGTGCACCAGCGGCGGCGGGGGCCCGGGGGAGACAGATTGATAATTCTTAGGCGCCGCCGCTGGTTCCCCGCGCAGAGGCCCGGGCGCCGCCGCCAGGGGATGGTTCCGTTGCTTGGGCGGCCAGGTGCAGTGAAACCAGCGGCGGCGGGGGCCCGGGGGAGACAGATTGATAATTCTTAGGCGCCGCCGCTGGTTCCCCGCGCAGAGGCCCGGGCGCCGCTGCCAGGGGGATGGTTCCGTTGCTTGGGCGGCCAGGTGCGTGCACCAGCGGCGGCGGGGGCCCGGGCGAGACAGATTGATAATTCTTAGGCGCCGCCGCTGGTTCCCCGCGCAGAGGCCCGGGCGCCGCCGCCAGGGAGATGGTTCCGTTGCTTGGGCGGCCAGGTGCGTGCACCAGCGGCGGCGGGGGCCCGGGGGAGACAGATTGATAATTCTTAGGCGCCGCCGCTGGTTCCCCGCGCAGAGGCCCGGGCGCCGCTGCCAGGGGGATGGTTCCGTTGCTTGGGCGGCCAGGTGCGTGCACCAGCGGCGGCGGGGGCCCGGGGGAGACAGATTGATAATTCTTAGGCGGCGCCGCTGGTTCCCCGCGCAGAGGCCCGGGCGCCGCCGCCAGGGAGATGGTTCCGTTGCTTGGGCGGCCAGGTGCGTGCACCAGCGGCGGCGGGGGCCCGGGGGAGACAGATTGATAATTCTTAGGCGGCGCCGCTGGTTCCCCGCGCAGAGGCCCGGGCGCCGCTGCCAGGGGGATGGTTCCGTCCGTTGCTTGGGCGGCCAGGTGCGTGCACCAGCGGCGGCGGGGGCCCGGGGGAGACAGATTGATAATTCTTAGGCGCCGCCGCTGGTTCCCCGCGCAGAGGCCCGGGCGCCGCCGCCAGGGAGATGGTTCCGTTGCTTGGGCGGCCAGGTGCATAAACCAGCGGCGGCGGGGGCCCGGGGGAGACAGATTGATAATTCTTAGGCGCCGCCGCTGGTTCCCCGCGCAGAGGCCCGGGCGCCGCCGCCAGGGAGATGGTTCCGTTGCTTGGGCGGCCAGGTGCGTGCACCAGCGGCGGCGGGGGCCCGGGGGAGACAGATTGATAATTCTTAGGCGCCGCCGCTGGTTCCCCGCGCAGAGGCCCGGGCGCCGCCGCCGCCGCCAGGGAGATGGTTCCGTTGCTTGGGCGGCCAGGTGCGTGCACCAGCGGCGGCGGGGGCCCGGGGGAGACAGATTGATAATTCTTAGGCGCCGCCGCTGGTTCCCCGCGCAGAGGCCCGGGCGCCGCCGCCAGGGGGATGGTTCCGTTGCTTGGGCGGCCAGGTGCGTGCACCAGCGGCGGCGGGGGCCCGGGGGAGACAGATTGATAATTCTTAGGCGCCGCCGCTGGTTCCCCGCGCAGAGGCCCGGGCGCCGCCGCCGCCGCCAGGGAGATGGTTCCGTTGCTTGGGCGGCCAGGTGCAGTGAAACCAGCGGCGGCGGGGGCCCGGGGGAGACAGATTGATAATTCTTAGGCGCCGCCGCTGGTTCCCCGCGCAGAGGCCCGGGCGCCGCCGCCAGGGAGATGGTTCCGTTGCTTGGGCGGCCAGGTGCGTGCACCAGCGGCGGCGGGGGCCCGGGGGAGACAGATTGATAATTCTTAGGCGCCGCCGCTGGTTCCCCGCGCAGAGGCCCGGGCGCCGCCGCCAGGGAGATGGTTCCGTTGCTTGGGCGGCCAGGTGCGTGCACCAGCGGCGGCGGGGGCCCGGGCGAGACAGATTGATAATTCTTAGGCGGCGCCGCTGGTTCCCCGCGCAGAGGCCCGGGCGCCGCCGCCAGGGAGATGGTTCCGTTGCTTGGGCGGCCAGGTGCGTGCACCAGCGGCGGCGGGGGCCCGGGGGAGACAGATTGATAATTCTTAGGCGCCGCCGCTGGTTCCCCGCGCAGAGGCCCGGGCGCCGCCGCCGCCGCCAGGGAGATGGTTCCGTTGCTTGGGCGGCCAGGTGCGTGCACCAGCGGCGGCGGGGGCCCGGGGGAGACAGATTGATAATTCTTAGGCGCCGCCGCTGGTTCCCCGCGCAGAGGCCCGGGCGCCGCCGCCAGGGGGATGGTTCCGTTGCTTGGGCGGCCAGGTGCGTGCACCAGCGGCGGCGGGGGCCCGGGGGAGACAGATTGATAATTCTTAGGCGCCGCCGCTGGTTCCCCGCGCAGAGGCCCGGGCGCCGCCGCCAGGGAGATGGTTCCGTTGCTTGGGCGGCCAGGTGCGTGCACCAGCGGCGGCGGGGGCCCGGGGGAGACAGATTGATAATTCTTAGGCGCCGCCGCTGGTTCCCCGCGCAGAGGCCCGGGCGCCGCCGCCGCCGCCGCCAGGGAGATGGTTCCGTCCGTTGCTTGGGCGGCCAGGTGCATAAACCAGCGGCGGCGGGGGCCCGGGGGAGACAGATTGATAATTCTTAGGCGCCGCCGCTGGTTCCCCGCGCAGAGGCCCGGGCGCCGCCGCCAGGGGGATGGTTCCGTTGCTTGGGCGGCCAGGTGCGTGCACCAGCGGCGGCGGGGGCCCGGGGGAGACAGATTGATACTTCTTAGGCGCCGCCGCTGGTTCCCCGCGCAGAGGCCCGGGCGCCGCCGCCAGGGAGATGGTTCCGTCCGTTGCTTGGGCGGCCAGGTGCGTGCACCAGCGGCGGCGGGGGCCCGGGGGAGACAGATTGATAATTCTTAGGCGCCGCCGCTGGTTCCCCGCGCAGAGGCCCGGGCGCCGCCGCCAGGGAGATGGTTCCGTTGCTTGGGCGGCCAGGTGCAGTGAACCAGCGGCGGCGGGGGCCCGGGGGAGACAGATTGATAATTCTTAGGCGCCGCCGCTGGTTCCCCGCGCAGAGGCCCGGGCGCCGCCGCCAGGGGAGATGGTTCCGTTGCTTGGGCGGCCAGGTGCGTGCACCAGCGGCGGCGGGGGCCCGGGGGAGACAGATTGATAATTCTTAGGCGCCGCCGCTGGTTCCCCGCGCAGAGGCCCGGGCGCCGCCGCCGCCGCCGCCAGGGAGATGGTTCCGTTGCTTGGGCGGCCAGGTGCGTGCACCAGCGGCGGCGGGGGCCCGGGGGAGACAGATTGATAATTCTTAGGCGCCGCCGCTGGTTCCCCGCGCAGAGGCCCGGGCGCCGCCGCCAGGGGGATGGTTCCGTTGCTTTGGCGGCCAGGTGCGTGAACCAGCGGCGGCGGGGGCCCGGGGGAGACAGATTGATAATTCTTAGGCGCCGCCGCTGGTTCCCCGCGCAGAGGCCCGGGCGCCGCCGCCAGGGAGATGGTTCCGTTGCTTGGGCGGCCAGGTGCGTGCACCAGCGGCGGCGGGGGCCCGGGGGAGACAGATTGATAATTCTTAGGCGCCGCCGCTGGTTCCCCGCGCAGAGGCCCGGGCGCCGCCGCCAGGGAGATGGTTCCGTTGCTTGGGCGGCCAGGTGCATAAACCAGCGGCGGCGGGGGCCCGGGGGAGACAGATTGATAATTCTTAGGCGCCGGCCGCTGGTTCCCGCGCAGAGGCCCGGGCAGCCGCCGCCAGGGAGATGGTTCCGTTGCTTGGGCGGCCAGGTGCGTGCACCAGCGGCGGCGGGGGCCCGGGGGAGACAGATTGATAATTCTTAGGCGCCGCCGCTGGTTCCCCGCGCAGAGGCCCGGGCGCCGCCGCCAGGGAGATGGTTCCGTTGCTTGGGCGGCCAGGTGCGTGCACCAGCGGCGGCGGGGGCCCGGGGGAGACAGATTGATAATTCTTAGGCGCCGCCGCTGGTTCCCCGCGCAGAGGCCCGGGCGCCGCCGCCAGGGAGATGGTTCCGTTGCTTGGGCGGCCAGGTGCGTGCACCAGCGGCGGCGGGGGCCCGGGGGAGACAGATTGATAATTCTTAGGCGCCGCCGCTGGTTCCCCGCGCAGAGGCCCGGGCGCCGCCGCCAGGGAGATGGTTCCGTTGCTTGGGCGGCCAGGTGCGTGCACCAGCGGCGGCGGGGGCCCGGGGGAGACAGATTGATAATTCTTAGGCGCCGCCGCTGGTTCCCCGCGCAGAGGCCCGGGCGCCGCCGCCAGGGAGATGGTTCCGTTGCTTGGGCGGCCAGGTGCGTGCACCAGCGGCGGCGGGGGCCCGGGGGAGACAGATTGATAATTCTTAGGCGCCGCCGCCTGGTTCCCCGCGCAGAGGCCCGGGCGCCGCCGCCAGGGAGATGGTTCCGTTGCTTGGGCGGCCAGGTGCGTGCACCAGCGGCGGCGGGGGCCCGGGGGAGACAGATTGATAATTCTTAGGCGGCGCCGCTGGTTCCCCGCGCAGAGGCCCGGGCGCCGCCGCCAGGGAGATGGTTCCGTTGCTTGGGCGGCCAGGTGCGTGCACCAGCGGCGGCGGGGGGCCCGGGGGAGACAGATTGATAATTCTTAGGCGCCGCCGCTGGTTCCCCGCGCAGAGGCCCGGGCGCCGCCGCCAGGGAGATGGTTCCGTTGCTTGGGCGGCCAGGTGCGTGCACCAGCGGCGGCGGGGGCCCGGGGGAGACAGATTGATAATTCTTAGGCGCCGCCGCTGGTTCCCCGCGCAGAGGCCCGGGCGCCGCCGCCAGGGAGATGGTTCCGTTGCTTGGGCGGCCAGGTGCGTGCACCAGCGGCGGCGGGGGCCCGGGGGAGACAGATTGATAATTCTTAGGCGCCGCCGCTGGTTCCCCGCGCAGAGGCCCGGGCGCCGCCGCCGCCAGGGAGATGGTTCCGTTGCTTGGGCGGCCAGGTGCGTGCACCAGCGGCGGCGGGGGCCCGGGGGAGACAGATTGATAATTCTTAGGCGCCGCCGCTGGTTCCCCGAGCAGAGGCCCGGGCGCCGCCGCCAGGGGGATGGTTCCGTTGCTTGGGCGGCCAGGTGCGTGCACCAGCGGCGGCGGGGGCCCGGGGGAGACAGATTGATAATTCTTAGGCGCCGCCGCTGGTTCCCCGCGCAGAGGCCCGGGCGCCGCCGCCGCCAGGGGGATGGTTCCGTTGCTTGGGCGGCCAGGTGCGTGCACCAGCGGCGGCGGGGGCCCGGGGGAGACAGATTGATAATTCTTAGGCGCCGCCGCTGGTTCCCCGCGCAGAGGCCCGGGCGCCGCCGCCAGGGAGATGGTTCCGTTGCTTGGGCGGCCAGGTGCATAACCAGCGGCGGCGGGGGCCCGGGGGAGACAGATTGATAATTCTTAGGCGCCGCCGCTGGTTCCCCGCGCAGAGGCCCGGGCGCCGCCGCCAGGGAGATGGTTCCGTTGCTTGGGCGGCCAGGTGCGTGCACCAGCGGCGGCGGGGGCCCGGGGAGACAGATTGATAATTCTTAGGCGCCGCCGCTGGTTCCCCGCGCAGAGGCCCGGGCGCCGCTGCCAGGGGGATGGTTCCGTTGCTTGGGCGGCCAGGTGCGTGCACCAGCGGCGGCGGGGGCCCGGGGGAGACAGATTGATAATTCTTAGGCGCCGCCGCTGGTTCCCCGCGCAGAGGCCCGGGCGCCGCCGCCGCCCGCCAGGGAGATGGTTCCGTTGCTTGGGCGGCCAGGTGCGTGCACCAGCGGCGGCGGGGGCCCGGGGGAGACAGATTGATAATTCTTAGGCGCCGCCGCTGGTTCCCCGCGCAGAGGCCCGGGCGCCGCCGCCAGGGAGATGGTTCCGTTGCTTGGGCGGCCAGGTGCGTGCACCAGCGGCGGCGGGGGCCCGGGGGAGACAGATTGATAATTCTTAGGCGGCGCCGCTGGTTCCCCGCGCAGAGGCCCGGGCGCCGCCGCCAGGGAGATGGTTCCGTTGCTTGGGCGGCCAGGTGCGTGCACCAGCGGCGGCGGGGGCCCGGGGGAGACAGATTGATAATTCTTAGGCGCCGCCGCTGGTTCCCCGCGCAGAGGCCCGGGCGCCGCCGCCAGGGAGATGGTTCCGTTGCTTGGGCGGCCAGGTGCATAACCAGCGGCGGCGGGGGCCCGGGGGAGACAGATTGATAATTCTTAGGCGCCGCCGCTGGTTCCCCGCGCAGAGGCCCGGGCGCCGCCGCCAGGGAGATGGTTCCGTTGCTTGGGCGGCCAGGTGCAGTGCACCAGCGGCGGCGGGGGGCCCGGGGGAGACAGATTGATAATTCTTAGGCGCCGCCGCTGGTTCCCCGCGCAGAGGCCCGGGCGCCGCCTGCCAGGGAGATGGTTCCGTTGCTTGGGCGGCCAGGTGCGTGCACCAGCGGCGGCGGGGGCCCGGGGGAGACAGATTGATAATTCTTAGGCGCCGCCGCTGGTTCCCCGCGCAGAGGCCCGGGCGCCGCCGCCAGGGAGATGGTTCCGTTGCTTGGGCGGCCAGGTGCGTGCACCAGCGGCGGCGGGGGCCCGGGGGAGACAGATTGATAATTCTTAGGCGCCGCCGCTGGTTCCCCGCGCAGAGGCCCGGGCGCCGCCGCAGGGAGATGGTTCCGTTGCTTGGGCGGCCAGGTGCGTGCACCAGCGGCGGCGGGGGCCCGGGGGAGACAGATTGATAATTCTTAGGCGGCGCCGCTGGTTCCCCGCGCAGAGGCCCGGGCGCCGCCGCCAGGGAGATGGTTCCGTTGCTTGGGCGGCCAGGTGCGTGCACCAGCGGCGGCGGGGGCCCGGGGGAGACAGATTGATAATTCTTAGGCGCCGCCGCTGGTTCCCCGCGCAGAGGCCCGGGCGCCGCCGCCAGGGAGATGGTTCCGTTGCTTGGGCGGCCAGGTGCGTGCACCAGCGGCGGCGGGGGCCCGGGGGAGACAGATTGATAATTCTTAGGCGCCGCCGCTGGTTCCCCGCGCAGAGGCCCGGGCGCCGCCGCCAGGGAGATGGTTCCGTTGCTTGGGCGGCCAGGTGCGTGCACCAGCGGCGGCGGGGGCCCGGGGGAGACAGATTGATAATTCTTAGGCGCCGCCGCTGGTTCCCCGCGCAGAGGCCCGGGCGCCGCCGCCAGGGAGATGGTTCCGTTGCTTGGGCGGCCAGGTGCGTGCACCAGCGGCGGCGGGGGCCCGGGGGAGACAGATTGATAATTCTTAGGCGCCGCCGCTGGTTCCCCGCGCAGAGGCCCGGGCGCCGCCGCCAGGGAGATGGTTCCGTTGCTTGGGCGGCCAGGTGCGTGCACCAGCGGCGGCGGGGGCCCGGGGGAGACAGATTGATAATTCTTAGGCGCCGCCGCTGGTTCCCCGCGCAGAGGCCCGGGCGCCGCCGCCAGGGAGATGGTTCCGTTGCTTGGGCGGCCAGGTGCGTGCACCAGCGGCGGCGGGGGCCCGGGGGAGACAGATTGATAATTCTTAGGCGCCGCCGCCTGGTTCCCCGCGCAGAGGCCCGGGCGCCGCCGCCAGGGAGATGGTTCCGTTGCTTGGGCGGCCAGGTGCGTGCACCAGCGGCGGCGGGGGCCCGGGGGAGACAGATTGATAATTCTTAGGCGCCGCCGCTGGTTCCCCGCGCAGAGGCCCGGGCGCCGCCGCCAGGGAGATGGTTCCGTTGCTTGGGCGGCCAGGTGCGTGCACCAGCGGCGGCGGGGGCCCGGGGGAGACAGATTGATAATTCTTAGGCGGCGCCGCTGGTTCCCCGCGCAGAGGCCCGGGCGCCGCCGCCAGGGAGATGGTTCCGTTGCTTGGGCGGCCAGGTGCGTGCACCAGCGGCGGCGGGGGCCCGGGGGAGACAGATTGATAATTCTTAGGCGCCGCCGCTGGTTCCCCGCGCAGAGGCCCGGGCGCCGCCGCCAGGGAGATGGTTCCGTTGCTTGGGCGGCCAGGTGCGTGCACCAGCGGCGGCGGGGGCCCGGGGGAGACAGATTGATAATTCTTAGGCGCCGCCGCTGGTTCCCCGCGCAGAGGCCCGGGCGCCGCCGCCAGGGAGATGGTTCCGTTGCTTGGGCGGCCAGGTGCGTGCACCAGCGGCGGCGGGGGCCCGGGGGAGACAGATTGATAATTCTTAGGCGCCGCCGCTGGTTCCCCGCGCAGAGGCCCGGGCGCCGCCGCCAGGGAGATGGTTCCGTTGCTTGGGCGGCCAGGTGCGTGCACCAGCGGCGGCGGGGGCCCGGGGGAGACAGATTGATAATTCTTAGGCGCCGCCGCTGGTTCCCCGCGCAGAGGCCCGGGCGCCGCCGCCAGGGAGATGGTTCCGTTGCTTGGGCGGCCAGGTGCGTGCACCAGCGGCGGCGGGGGCCCGGGGGAGACAGATTGATAATTCTTAGGCGCCGCCGCTGGTTCCCCGCGCAGAGGCCCGGGCGCCGCCGCCAGGGAGATGGTTCCGTTGCTTGGGCGGCCAGGTGCGTGCACCAGCGGCGGCGGGGGGCCCGGGGGAGACAGATTGATAATTCTTAGGCGCCGCCGCTGGTTCCCCGCGCAGAGGCCCGGGCGCCGCCGCCAGGGGAGATGGTTCCGTTGCTTGGGCGGCCAGGTGCGTGCACCAGCGGCGGCGGGGGCCCGGGGGAGACAGATTGATAATTCTTAGGCGCCGCCGCTGGTTCCCCGCGCAGAGGCCCGGGCGCCGCCGCCAGGGAGATGGTTCCGTTGCTTGGGCGGCCAGGTGCGTGCACCAGCGGCGGCGGGGGCCCGGGGGAGACAGATTGATAATTCTTAGGCGCCGCCGCTGGTTCCCCGCGCAGAGGCCCGGGCGCCGCCGCCAGGGGAGATGGTTCCGTTGCTTGGGCGGCCAGGTGCGTGCACCAGCGGCGGCGGGGGCCCGGGGGAGACAGATTGATAATTCTTAGGCGCCGCCGCTGGTTCCCCGCGCAGAGGCCCGGGCGCCGCCGCCAGGGAGATGGTTCCGTTGCTTGGGCGGCCAGGTGCGTGCACCAGCGGCGGCGGGGGCCCGGGGGAGACAGATTGATAATTCTTAGGCGCCGCCGCTGGTTCCCCGCGCAGAGGCCCGGGCGCCGCCGCCAGGGAGATGGTTCCGTTGCTTGGGCGGCCAGGTGCGTGCACCAGCGGCGGCGGGGGCCCGGGGGAGACAGATTGATAATTCTTAGGCGCCGCCGCTGGTTCCCCGCGCAGAGGCCCGGGCGCCGCCGCCAGGGGGATGGTTCCGTTGCTTGGGCGGCCAGGTGCGTGCACCAGCGGCGGCGGGGGCCCGGGGGAGACAGATTGATAATTCTTAGGCGCCGCCGCTGGTTCCCCGCGCAGAGGCCCGGGCGCCGCCGCCGCCAGGGAGATGGTTCCGTTGCTTGGGCGGCCAGGTGCGTGCACCAGCGGCGGCGGGGGCCCGGGGGAGACAGATTGATAATTCTTAGGCGCCGCCGCTGGTTCCCCGCGCAGAGGCCCGGGCGCCGCCGCCAGGGAGATGGTTCCGTTGCTTGGGCGGCCAGGTGCGTGCACCAGCGGCGGCGGGGGCCCGGGGGAGACAGATTGATAATTCTTAGGCGCCGCCGCTGGTTCCCCGCGCAGAGGCCCGGGCGCCGCCGCCGCCAGGGAGATGGTTCCGTTGCTTGGGCGGCCAGGTGCGTGCACCAGCGGCGGCGGGGGCCCGGGGGAGACAGATTGATAATTCTTAGGCGCCGCCGCTGGTTCCCCGCGCAGAGGCCCGGGCGCCGCCGCCAGGGAGATGGTTCCGTTGCTTGGGCGGCCAGGTGCGTGCACCAGCGGCGGCGGGGGCCCGGGGGAGACAGATTGATAATTCTTAGGCGCCGCCGCTGGTTCCCCGCGCAGAGGCCCGGGCGCCGCGCCAGGGAGATGGTTCCGTTGCTTGGGCGGCCAGGTGCGTGCACCAGCGGCGGCGGGGGCCCGGGGGAGACAGATTGATAATTCTTAGGCGCCGCCGCTGGTTCCCCGCGCAGAGGCCCGGGCGCCGCCGCCAGGGAGATGGTTCCGTTGCTTGGGCGGCCAGGTGCGTGCACCAGCGGCGGCGGGGGCCCGGGGGAGACAGATTGATAATTCTTAGGCGCCGCCGCTGGTTCCCCGCGCAGAGGCCCGGGCGCGCCGCCGCCAGGGAGATGGTTCCGTTGCTTGGGCGGCCAGGTGCGTGCACCAGCGGCGGCGGGGGCCCGGGGAGACAGATTGATAATTCTTAGGCGCCGCCGCTGGTTCCCCGCGCAGAGGCCCGGGCGCCGCCGCCAGGGAGATGGTTCCGTTGCTTGGGCGGCCAGGTGCGTGAACCAGCGGCGGCGGGGGCCCGGGGGAGACAGATTGATAATTCTTAGGCGGCGCCGCTGGTTCCCCGCGCAGAGGCCCGGGCGCCGCCGCCAGGGAGATGGTTCCGTTGCTTGGGCGGCCAGGTGCGTGCACCAGCGGCGGCGGGGGCCCGGGGGAGACAGATTGATAATTCTTAGGCGCCGCCGCTGGTTCCCCGCGCAGAGGCCCGGGCGCCGCCGCCGCCAGGGAGATGGTTCCGTTGCTTGGGCGGCCAGGTGCGTGCACCAGCGGCGGCGGGGGCCCGGGGGAGACAGATTGATAATTCTTAGGCGCCGCCGCTGGTTCCCCGCGCAGAGGCCCGGGCGCCGCCGCCAGGGAGATGGTTCCGTTGCTTGGGCGGCCAGGTGCGTGCACCAGCGGCGGCGGGGGCCCGGGGGAGACAGATTGATAATTCTTAGGCGCCGCCGCTGGTTCCCCGCGCAGAGGCCCGGGCGCCGCCGCCAGGGAGATGGTTCCGTTGCTTGGGCGGCCAGGTGCGTGCACCAGCGGCGGCGGGGGCCCGGGGGAGACAGATTGATAATTCTTAGGCGCCGCCGCTGGTTCCCCGCGCAGAGGCCCGGGCGCCGCCGCCAGGGAGATGGTTCCGTTGCTTGGGCGGCCAGGTGCGTGCACCAGCGGCGGCGGGGGCCCGGGGGAGACAGATTGATAATTCTTAGGCGCCGCCGCTGGTTCCCCGCGCAGAGGCCCGGGCGCCGCCGCCAGGGAGATGGTTCCGTTGCTTGGGCGGCCAGGTGCGTGCACCAGCGGCGGCGGGGGCCCGGGGGAGACAGATTGATAATTCTTAGGCGCCGCCGCTGGTTCCCCGCGCAGAGGCCCGGGCGCCGCCGCCAGGGAGATGGTTCCGTTGCTTGGGCGGCCAGGTGCGTGCACCAGCGGCGGCGGGGGCCCGGGGGAGACAGATTGATAATTCTTAGGCGCCGCCGCTGGTTCCCCGCGCAGAGGCCCGGGCGCCGCTGCCAGGGGGATGGTTCCGTTGCTTGGGCGGCCAGGTGCGTGCACCAGCGGCGGCGGGGGCCCGGGGGAGACAGATTGATAATTCTTAGGCGCCGCCGCTGGTTCCCCGCGCAGAGGCCCGGGCGCCGCCGCCAGGGGAGATGGTTCCGTTGCTTGGGCGGCCAGGTGCGTGCACCAGCGGCGGCGGGGGCCCGGGGGAGACAGATTGATAATTCTTAGGCGCCGCCGCTGGTTCCCCGCGCAGAGGCCCGGGCGCCGCCGCCGCCGCCAGGGAGATGGTTCCGTTGCTTGGGCGGCCAGGTGCGTGCACCAGCGGCGGCGGGGGCCCGGGGGAGACAGATTGATAATTCTTAGGCGCCGCCGCTGGTTCCCCGCGCAGAGGCCCGGGCGCCGCCGCCAGGGAGATGGTTCCGTTGCTTGGGCGGCCAGGTGCGTGCACCAGCGGCGGCGGGGGCCCGGGGGAGACAGATTGATAATTCTTAGGCGCCGCCGCTGGTTCCCCCGCGCAGAGGCCCGGGCGCCGCCGCCAGGGAGATGGTTCCGTTGCTTGGGCGGCCAGGTGCGTGCACCAGCGGCGGCGGGGGCCCGGGGGAGACAGATTGATAATTCTTAGGCGCCGCCGCTGGTTCCCCGCGCAGAGGCCCGGGCGCCGCGCCAGGGAGATGGTTCCGTTGCTTGGGCGGCCAGGTGCGTGCACCAGCGGCGGCGGGGGCCCGGGGGAGACAGATTGATAATTCTTAGGCGCCGCCGCTGGTTCCCCGCGCAGAGGCCCGGGCGCCGCCGCCAGGGGAGATGGTTCCGTTGCTTGGGCGGCCAGGTGCGTGCACCAGCGGCGGCGGGGGCCCGGGGGAGACAGATTGATAATTCTTAGGCGCCGCCGCTGGTTCCCCGCGCAGAGGCCCGGGCGCCGCCGCCAGGGAGATGGTTCCGTTGCTTGGGCGGCCAGGTGCGTGCACCAGCGGCGGCGGGGGGCCCGGGGGAGACAGATTGATAATTCTTAGGCGCCGCCGCTGGTTCCCCGCGCAGAGGCCCGGGCGCCGCCTGCCAGGGGGATGGTTCGTCCGTTGCTTGGGCGGCCAGGTGCGTGCACCAGCGGCGGCGGGGGCCCGGGGGAGACAGATTGATAATTCTTAGGCGCCGCCGCTGGTTCCCCGCGCAGAGGCCCGGGCGCCGCCGCCAGGGGAGATGGTTCCGTTGCTTGGGCGGCCAGGTGCGTGCACCAGCGGCGGCGGGGGCCCGGGGGAGACAGATTGATAATTCTTAGGCGCCGCCGCTGGTTCCCCGCGCAGAGGCCCGGGCGCCGCCGCCAGGGAGATGGTTCCGTTGCTTGGGCGGCCAGGTGCGTGCACCAGCGGCGGCGGGGGCCCGGGGGAGACAGATTGATAATTCTTAGGCGCCGCCGCTGGTTCCCCGCGCAGAGGCCCGGGCGCCGCCGCCAGGGAGATGGTTCCGTTGCTTGGGCGGCCAGGTGCGTGCACCAGCGGCGGCGGGGGCCCGGGGGAGACAGATTGATAATTCTTAGGCGCCGCCGCTGGTTCCCCGCGCAGAGGCCCGGGCGCCGCCGCCAGGGAGATGGTTCCGTTGCTTGGGCGGCCAGGTGCGTGCACCAGCGGCGGCGGGGGCCCGGGGGAGACAGATTGATAATTCTTAGGCGCCGCCGCTGGTTCCCCGCGCAGAGGCCCGGGCGCCGCCGCCGCCAGGGAGATGGTTCCGTTGCTTGGGCGGCCAGGTGCGTGCACCAGCGGCGGCGGGGGCCCGGGGGAGACAGATTGATAATTCTTAGGCGCCGCCGCTGGTTCCCCGCGCAGAGGCCCGGGCGCCGCCGCCAGGGAGATGGTTCCGTTGCTTGGGCGGCCAGGTGCGTGCACCAGCGGCGGCGGGGGCCCGGGGGAGACAGATTGATAATTCTTAGGCGCCGCCGCTGGTTCCCCGCGCAGAGGCCCGGGCGCCGCCGCCAGGGAGATGGTTCCGTTGCTTGGGCGGCCAGGTGCGTAACCAGCGGCGGCGGGGGCCCGGGGGAGACAGATTGATAATTCTTAGGCGCCGCCGCTGGTTCCCCGCGCAGAGGCCCGGGCGCCGCCGCCAGGGAGATGGTTCCGTTGCTTGGGCGGCCAGGTGCGTGCACCAGCGGCGGCGGGGGCCCGGGGGAGACAGATTGATAATTCTTAGGCGCCGCCGCTGGTTCCCCGCGCAGAGGCCCGGGCGCCGCCGCCAGGGAGATGGTTCCGTTGCTTGGGCGGCCAGGTGCAGTAACCAGCGGCGGCGGGGGGCCCGGGGGAGACAGATTGATAATTCTTAGGCGCCGCCGCTGGTTCCCCGCGCAGAGGCCCGGGCGCCGCCGCCAGGGAGATGGTTCCGTTGCTTGGGCGGCCAGGTGCGTGCACCAGCGGCGGCGGGGGCCCGGGGGAGACAGATTGATAATTCTTAGGCGGCCGCCGCTGGTTCCCCGCCGCAGAGGCCCGGGCGCCGCCGCCAGGGAGATGGTTCCGTTGCTTGGGCGGCCAGGTGCGTGCACCAGCGGCGGCGGGGGCCCGGGGGAGACAGATTGATAATTCTTAGGCGCCGCCGCTGGTTCCCCGCGCAGGAGGCCCGGGCGCCGCCGCCAGGGAGATGGTTCCGTTGCTTGGGCGGCCAGGGGTGCGTGCACCAGCGGCGGCGGGGGCCCGGGGGAGACAGATTGATAATTCTTAGGCGGCCGCCGCTGGTTCCCCGCGCAGAGGCCCGGGCGCCGGCCGCCAGGGGAGATGGTTCCGTTGCTTGGGCGGCCAGGTGCGTGCACCAGCGGCGGCGGGGGCCCGGGGGGAGACAGATTGATAATTCTTAGGCGCCGCCGCTGGTTCCCCGCGCAGAGGCCCGGGCCGCCGCCGCCGCCAGGGGGATGGTTCCGTTGCTTGGGCGGCCAGGTGCGTGCACCAGCGGCGGCGGGGGCCCGGGGGAGACAGATTGATAATTCTTAGGCGCCGCCGCTGGTTCCCCGCGCAGAGGCCCGGGCGCCGCCGCCAGGGAGATGGTTCCGTTGCTTGGGCGGCCAGGTGCGTGCACCAGCGGCGGCGGGGGCCCGGGGGAGACAGATTGATAATTCTTAGGCGCCGCCGCTGGTTCCCCGCGCAGAGGCCCGGGCGCCGCCGCCAGGGAGATGGTTCCCGTTGCTTGGGCGGGCCAAGGTGCGTGCACCAGCGGCGGCGGGGGGCCCGGGGGAGACAGATTGATAATTCTTAGGCGCCGCCGCTGGTTCCCCGCGCAGAGGCCCGGGCGCCGCCGCCAGGGAGATGGTTCCGTTGCTTGGGCGGCCAGGTGCGTGCACCAGCGGCGGCGGGGGCCCGGGGGAGACAGATTGATAATTCTTAGGCGGCCGCCGCTGGTTCCCCGCGCAGAGGCCCGGGCGCCCGCCGCCAGGGGGATGGTTCCGTTGCTTGGGCGGCCAGGTGCGTGCACCAGCGGCGGCGGGGGCCCGGGGGAGGACAGATTGATAATTCTTAGGCGCCGCCGCTGGTTCCCCGCGCAGAGGCCCGGGCGCCGCCGCCAGGGAGATGGTTCCGTTGCTTGGGCGGCCAGGTGCGTAGCACCAGCGGCGGCGGGGGCCCGGGGGAGACAGATTGATAATTCTTAGGCGCCGCGCTGGTTCCCCGCGCAGAGGCCCGGGCGCCGCCTGCCAGGGGGATGGTTCTCCGTTGCTTGGGCGGCCAGGTGCGTGCAACAGCGGCGGCGGGGGCCCGGGGGAGACAGATTGATAATTCTTAGGCGCCGCCGCTGGTTCCCCGCGCAGAGGCCCGGGCGCCGCCGCCAGGGAGATGGTTCCGTCGTTGCTTGGGCGGCCAGGTGCGTGCACCAGCGGCGGCGGGGGCCCGGGGGAGACCGATTGATAATTCTTAGGCGCCCGCCGCTGGTTCCCCGCGCAGAGGCCCGGGCGCCGCCGCCAGGGGAGATGGTTCCGCCTTTGCTTGGGCGGCCAGGTGCGTGCACCAGCGGCGGCGGGGGCCCGGGGGAGACAGATTGATAATTCTTAGGCGCCGCCGCTGGTTCCCCGCGCAGAGGCCCGGGCGCCGACGCCAGGGAGATGGTTCCGTTGCTTGGGCGGCCAGGTGCGTAACCAGCGGCGGCGGGGGCCCGGGGGAGACAGATTGATAATTCTTAGGCGCCGCCGCTGGTTCCCCGCGCAGAGGCCCGGGCGCCGCCGCCAGGGAGATGGTTTCCGTTGCTTGGGCGGCCAGGTGCGTGCACCAGCGGCGGACGGGGGCCCGGGGGAGACAGATTGATAATTCTTAGGCGCCGCCGGCTGGTTCCCCGCGCAGAGGCCCGGGCGCCGCTGCCAGGGGGATGGTTCCGTTGCTTGGCGGCCAGGTGCGTGCACCCAGCGGCGGCGGGGGCCCGGGGGAGACAGATTGATAATTCTTAGGGCGCCGCCGCTGGTTCCCCGCGCAGAGGCCCGGGCGCCCGCCGCCAGGGAGATGGTTCCGTTGCTTGGGCGGCCAGGTGCGTGCACCAGCGGCGGGGGGGCCCGGGGGAGACAGATTGATAATTCTTAGGCGCCGCCGCTGGTTCCCCGCGCAGAGGCCGGGCGCCGCCGCCGCCGCCAGGAGATGGTTCCGTTGCTTGGGCGGCCAGGTGCGTGCACCAGCGGCGGCGGGGGCCCGGGGGAGACAGATTGATAATTCTTAGGCGCCGCCGCTGGTTCCCCGCGCAGAGGCCCGGGCGCCGCCGCCAGGGAGATGGTTCCGTTGCTTGGGCGGCCAGGTGCGTGCACCAGCGGCGGCGGGGGCCCGGGGGAGACAGATTGATAATTCTTAGGCGCCGCCGCTGGTTCCCCGCGCAGAGGCCCGGGCGCCGCCGCCAGGGAGATGGTTCCGTTGCTTGGGCGGCCAGGTGCGTGCACCAGCGGCGGCGGGGGCCCGGGGGAGACAGATTGATAATTCTTAGGCGCCGCCGCTGGTTCCCCGCGCAGAGGCCCGGGCGCCGCCGCCGCCAGGGAGATGGTTCCGTTGCTTGGGCGGCCAGGTGCGTGCACCAGCGGCGGCGGGGGCCCGGGGGAGACAGATTGATAATTCTTAGGCGCCGCCGCTGGTTCCCCGCGCAGAGGCCCGGGCGCCGCCGCCAGGGGGATGGTTCCGTTGCTTGGGCGGCCAGGTGCGTGCACCAGCGGCGGCGGGGGCCCGGGGGAGACAGATTGATAATTCTTAGGCGCCGCCGCTGGGTCCCCGCGCAGAGGCCCGGGCGCCGCCGCCAGGGAGATGGTTCCGTTGCTTGGGCGGCCAGGTGCGTGCACCAGCGGCGGCGGGGGCCCGGGGGAGACAGATTGATAATTCTTAGGCGCCGCCGCTGGTTCCCCGCCGAGGCAGAGGCCCGGGCGCCGCCGCCAGGGGGATGGTTCCGTTGCTTGGGCGGCCAGGTGGATGCACCAGCGCGGCGGGGGCCGGGGGAGAAGATTGATAATTCTTAGGCGCCGCCGCTGGTTCCCCCGCGCAGAGGCCGGGCGCCGCCGCCAGGGGGATGGTTCCGTTGCTTGGGCGGCCAGGTGCGTGCACCAGCGGCGGCGGGGGCCCGGGGAGACAGATTGATAATTCTTAGGCGCCGCCGCTGGTTCCCCGCGCAGAGGCCCGGGCGCCGCCGCCAGGGGA